>OX123196.2:60923463-61427129 GCA_944739405.2 Euclidia mi | reverse complement strand
GTCTTCTTTTCCTTTTTCGTGGCTCAGCCTAAGTAAACGAAAAGACTATGGTGAGTGGAAATTTAAGATTAAAATGTATCTTATGCACGAAAAGTTGTGGGAAACGATCTGTGGCTATCCGGATGGCGATCAAACCAGTAAAGAAACGAGAACTCGTAATGACCAGTTGGCCCTTGCCAAAATTTGCATGACCCTCAATGGTCCTGCAATAACCCATGTAAGGAAATGCAAAAGTGCTTCTGAGGCTTGGCAGGCACTTGCAGCTGCATACGAAGATAAAAGTATGGGCAGAAGATTATCACTTGAGCGTAGATTATATCGTTTAGAATTAAAGGATTTTGATAACAATATTGAGGCATATATAGATGCAGTATTGGCTACGGCTCAAGACCTATCTGATATAGGTAAAGATATCGAGAATGCTTCTCTTGCTGCAATAATATTAGGTGGTCTTACAGAGAGATATGTTCCACTAATTATGACTTTGGAAAATTCTAATACTCCGATAACTACTGAATTAGTTAAAGGAAGATTGCTGAGTGAAGTTTCCAAACAAATTATTGAATTGAATAATATGAATTGTGCTTTGCGTACATTAGAACAGAGTACAAGTTCAACTCCAGCTACTAAGAGCTCACAGAAACATAAAAATAAAAAGAAGATAGTGTGTTATAACTGTAAAGAGCCCGGTCATAAGTCACCGGACTGTCCTCACAAAAATAAGGACAATAAGGGAGCTTACGCAGTTACATTGTCTTCGGCATTGAATAGTCTTCCAAAGGAACAACGAGATATTTGGTACATTGATTCTGGAGAACCAATCATATGACTTCTAGGGAAGATGTTTTGCAAAATGTCAAGAAGTTATATACAGAGACTAGTAAACTTACAGTTGCAAATGGAGAAAAGGTAGACTGTACAGGAGTTGGTGAAGTCAAGTTTAGTACTAAAGATGGCATTGTAGGTACAATTTCTAATGTAGCAATTGTCCCAAAACTGAATTCGAACCTTATATCTGTGAAAAAGGCTGTAGATAAGGGTTTTACTGTAGTTTTTGATAAAGAAGGTTGTAATTTCTATACAGATTTTTTTTGTACAGGTAATATAGTTTTACACGGTTCTATTCATGGAGGTTTATATACTTTGGATTGTTCAATAGATACGTCTGAAGATTTGTCGGCCAATACTGTGCATTCTGGTTCATTAAAATATCACCTGTGGCATAAACGTCTCGGACATCTTTGTCGGTACGGTATGAATAAGCTTAAACAGGGACAAGCTATAGGACTGGAATACGACGAAGTATATAAAGAGCCTTGTGTAAGCTGTATTGAAGGTAAGCAAAGTAGGAAACCTTTTAAACCTATTGCTTGCAAGAAATCTACCTCTTTATTAGAAATTATTCATTCAGATATTTGCGGACCTATGTCTGAAGTTTTTTTTCAAGGAAACAGGTATGTAATTTTCTTTATAGATGATTATTCACGTAGAGTCTTGGCTTATTTTATGTCAACAAAGACAGAAGTGATGAGAAAGTTTTGCGAGTTTCAGTCTTATGTTGAGACTCAAACTGGGTCCAAAATTAAGATATTAAGGACTGACAATGGGTCTGAATATGTTAACAAACAGTTTGAAGATTATTTGATTTCAAAAGGGATAGAACATCAGACATCTGTTCCTTACAGTCCTCAGCAAAACGGTATCGCAGAAAGGACTAATCGTTCTATAATAGAAAAAACTCGCTCAATGCTGGCGGGAAGTTCACTATCTAAAGCCTATTGGCAAGATGCTGTCGACACAGCTGTATATTTGAAAAATATAATTCCTCACGTAGCATTAAAAACACACACACCTTTTGAAAAATGGACAGGAAATAAGCCAAATATTTCCAATTTGCGTGTGTTTGGTTGTCGAGCGCTAGTTCAGATACCTTCCTTTCATAGGAAGAAGTTAGATCTGAAAGCTGCTCAGTATATTTTTGTTGGGTACACTAATGACCCAAATAGCTACATGTTTAGAGATGTTCTATATCCTAGAAGGTTAATAAAGGCCAGAGAAGTTACATTTTTTGAAGAATGTTTTGCTGATATTAAATCTTCGTTGTCGGAAAGTGTAGAAACATATTTGCCTTTACCCATAATATTATCGACTGAATCACACGAAGAATCTTCGCCAAGACAGGTTGAACCTGACTCGGTAGGAATTGAGCCTGTGGAAGATTCTAACCCTGATGATAATTTTTCTGATGCAGTTGATAATGATTCTCAAGATCATTCTACACAGCAATTTCCAAATACTGGTAGAAAACAAGATGATACTGGTTGTAGATATCCTCTACGAAGTAGACTGCGTAATCTAAAAACGGAGCTAATTGATGCTGACGAACCTATTTGTTACGCTGATGCTCTGAATTCAGATCAACGCAATAATTGGATAAAAGCTATGAATGATGAATATCAAAGTTTAATTAAAAAGGGTACATGGGTTCTAGTAGATAAACCAAACAAAAAGATTATTCCTTGTAAGTGGGTTTACAAAATCAAAAGAGATGAACAAGGTAATCCAATAAAGTACAAAGCGAGATTGGTTGCAAAAGGTTTCAAACAAGTAGCAGGGGTTGATTATGACGAAACTTTCTCTCCTGTCGTGCGACATTCATCTCTGCGAATGCTATTGACATTGGCAGCGGAGATGAATCTAGATATACATCACTTGGATGTAAATACTGCATTTTTAAACGGAGATCTAGAAGAAGAAGTTTACATGTTTCAACCACAAGGTTTTAACACTGAAGATGAAAAGGTTTGTTTGCTAAAGAAATCCTTATATGGATTAAAACAAGGTCCACGAGCTTGGAATATAAAATTAAACAAAACTTTGTCTTCCTATTATGATATTTTATTATTCAAATGACTATTTCATAAACAAATATAGAAACATTATAATTGCATTAAAACTAACTATAACTAAGAAGCTATTTACACATAAATTAAAACAATAATATCTATACTTAAATAACTAACAAATAAAAGGCAATACATAAAAAAAAAGTAAAAGCAGAATTTAAAGGGCGTCATGGAAATCCTCCATATCGCCATCAATTGGAAGCGTGCCCAGAATGCTGGCAGCATTGCCACGTTGTATGGCAATGCTGATCTTTTGTGCCAAATACAGGCCAGCCTTCTGGTCACGCGAGGCGTCAACAAGTCTCTTTGAAAGATCTCTAAAAAGAGATCTCGCAATTGGACCCCATGGTCCCAACGTTTCAACTCCAAACGGCTCAAATACATAATCCCCTACTAGATTTATGTATTTGCGCCTTTTGAGAGTCTCCGCTGAAGCAGCAGCAGCACCCGCACAACCCGCTGTGCTAGGAAGATGAGATGGCGCAAGGGTATCGACACATGTTGCGTCCCACACCAAAGGTCTACCCAGCTTCCATGGCAGTAAAGACAAACCGTCTGGTCTCTTACCATCGTCGCGTGCCAAGCCCTGAGGTTCAAGTTGGGCTGGAACGCCAGCGGTGACAAGAGCCTGACGAAGTATATCATTGAGGTTGGCGTGTCGTGAAATACGACCTGCGCTCCTGCTGCATACATACTCTCCACAGTGACAGCGATGTGGAGAAACACATGGCGCACCTAAACGAAGGCAAGAAGCAATGCGGAAGGTCGTATCGTCCAACATGGTACCTATGTTGGACGATGGCAGTGCCTGAAGCCAAAGCCCTGACTCCCACTCTCCCACAGCCAGCAAACGAGCACGCTCTGCCGCATAGGACGACGTTCTCAAGAGATTTTCTCGTACCACGTTGCAAAGCGGCCCGTCCCACTGCCTCTGAGAAGATGGGATTCGGGGTAACTCGGTGCTTGGACAAGCCATTCTCCATGCATTCATGGCATCGGTCTTACACGGCACCTCAGAATTGACCAGTAAGGGTGCTAAAATTTTCCTGGTCAATTCTTCAGTGCCGTGGACCGAGGACAGGAATGCTGGTAAGCTTACGTCAGTAATTTTGCGAACGCCAAGGCCGCCCAGGCGTACAGGCAAGGACGCCTGTAGCCACACTTGGTCGATTTAGAATTTTGCTTAAAATAATTTGTATAAGTTTGTCAATTTGGGCGAGTGCAAATGGGTTTTTCCAAAAAGGGGAAGATCGAAGAGCGTGTGTAAATTTAGGGACGAAAAGACAATACTTGATAATAGTAAAAGCCGAATGCATATTAATTTTGAGTAACCTGTCTGAAATATCTCTAAAATTTTGAATTTTTTCTTGTATAAATGAATCGAAACCTTCTTCGAATATTGGGGACCCAAGGCGGCGTTTTCTTTTGAAAGTATATCGGATTTGTCTAAGTTATCGGTAATGAAAAAATCTTTTTAATAAATACAATCTAATGAGCCTGAAGTCTAGAAGTTCATATGTAGAAATTATGTTTCTTTTCGACGTATGCTATAACAGGTATAACTGCTCTGAGATTACTGATAAAATATGCTACTGTGTCCCAAGAACTGTTATAAGACGAGAGGTCCGCGCACGTTCTCTTTTTGCTGTGTCCCATTGCCGCACTGGTGGTCTGCGGGCGCCTCTACGTCGCTTGTGCAAAAACTATAATGACTTTTGTTCAGAAACTACAGAATTAGATTTATTCTCAGTGTCAGCAAATAGATTTCGTTCTGGTTTGTTAAAGAAACTTAAGGATTCCGATGTATAATTATTTGAACTGTCTTGACTTGTAGTCTTACTCGCATAGATTGTTCATTAGTATAGTTATATGAATTGTATATACTGTGGATAACGGTGTGATTTTCACATTTATATAATATCTTTGTTTATATTATTTGCGCAGATATAATGTGTTACTGTTTGTTTGTCCCCAATAAATAAATAAATAAGTAAAGAGACAATTCCATTCTGGAGAGCTAGTGTGGTGCCACAAACAATTGGACTCTTGTTATCAAGATAACATATCCTGCGTGCCTTACTACCTGCACTTTACAGTCACTTATGGACGCTACTGAAAATGCCATTCTAGTAGCAAAGTTCTGGGCTGACAAAATTTAGATTGCCATCGACACGCTAAGAAGAAAAAGAAGGTAACGCTGCCGTTTTACGACTTGACTTCATTATTTTAACTTCAGTGTAACTTAAGAAACTTCATACACAAGACTAAGTGAACCTGCAATACACGCTATTTTAGTCTCCAAGCTCCTACAGCAATTCTAACTTCGAGAATCTCGTACAAAGGCACGCATCAGTGACATTTTATTTGAACGTTGTCGATGCCTGTCGCGAGCTATCGTTCCGCCAATATAGTAACTTCAATCGTCTCGTTGACGTCGTCACGATTTTTAAGATGGCGAAAAAATGAATAATTCTGCGATGACTGAAACGAAATGTGAGAGCCTTGTAGTCGTTACGACTATGACGCGAGTTATCTATTAAGCAGTACCGATTACAGATTTAATTAGTGGCTAAAAAAAATTTGCGTCTACCCATTTAATGCCATGTGTTCGACCATACAGTTCAACATACTCGCGACATAAGAATACAACAATAGTATTGGAAATCTTGTAGTCTTGTGCAGGAAAGGCTGGAACTGGGAAAATGAAATATTGGAGACTGACAAAGCCTTGTATACACAGAGCCTTACACATTGTTGTAACATGAAAGCGCAGTTACAAACATTTCACTGTAAAGCAGCAGGCTTTGTGCTGGTAGTGAGAATTAAAAACCCGTTATAATACTTCTAAAAAGGAAAGCTAATACTATAGTTGAATATTATGTTACGAGAATTCAACCTCGCTTCAGCGAGTTGAATGGTAGTTTACAAGCCAATTAAACATTTGAGCTATTACTTGGAACGTTTCTTTGCTAGGTATTCTGTAAAAATTGTATGCTATTATCTAATATTACTGAGGACCGAGTTCGTTTTCACTGGCATTGTTATGCGCTCTGTACTTGTACACTCTGTTCACCACAAAGACCAAGGAGGCGGTGCCACGAGTGACTCACAAGGTAGCACTATGGTAGAATAACAGAAGCTTGTATGATTACACTAATCTTTCAAATAAATACCAAAAAAACGCCTTCGGTCGATAGCATTCAAAGGATCGAGTGGTTACAACGAGACTAGCTGGCTGTATCGTCGTAAAAACAGGTCCATGTTTTTTGAAATACCTACGCGAGAGTCGTTTGTCAAATCCTCATGGACATGATAAAAAAATCGTTTAAAAACCAGAGCTAAACTGAAGCTTGTAATTAAAACATTGCAACTAAATTCGCTTAAAATCACCAATACAGTTTCAATTTATATGTGTTATAAAAACAAGATTACAGGGTCCGGTGTCCCGCGGTCCCCATTCATCGAACTTCAACTGAACTATTATCAGCTTTAGATAATTAGAAGTGGAGCTCAAACGCCGAACTTACCCGACTACCCCCGATCTCCCCCGAGCCCTTTAATTTGCACCAACTGACAGTTTTCCGCTCAACACGGCCTAAACCAACCAAGTAATTGAACTAAATCAATTTTAAATTGAAGCAAATTAGCTGAAATTGTTTCCAAAATGTTAATCTGAGGTCATACTTTAAGATTTGAATTAATTATTAATTAGAATCTAAACGGTTTGCTAATTAGTTTCTAAGATAGCTTCTGCTTTTGCTGTTGTAAAAGTTAATGATTAATCTATTTGCGTTAATAACAGTAAAACGTATTTTTTTTCACGTTTTTGAATACCCGGCTGGTCTTGTGTGTGATTCTAGCTCCGATATATCTCACTTATCATTCTACTCCGCTTCCTTAGGTTATAGCGCAATGATACAAAACGAATAGCTTCATAAATAATACGACTCGACAACCGACTGCAATAAAAACGATTTGTATCAAGGAGTATCGATATAAATGATACGAAAGCGCCATGATCACAGATGCGTTTATTGCTTCATTTATGTTGTTGAAGCGTTATGTTATGTTTATGTCATGCAACTATTATAATTATATTATGAGATCATGTCGCTTACAAGAATTTGTTTTTTTCATATATATTAATTATTATCTAATTCCAAATAATTACTTTCTAATAGTCACGCACCTACTATTTACTATCTCTGCATCACCCTAGGTTGACTGGTAGAAAATGCCTAAGGCATTAAGCCCGCCTATGTACCACATGTTTTGTGCTATGCAAAAAGTTAAATAAATAAAAATAAATATTAATACTAAAGTTCTCTTTGCTTTCAATGCACTGACTGTAAGGTTGCCATAGTGGTTTAAGCAGCCGCCTCGCCGCATGACATTGCGCCTAGTGTTGTGAGTTCGAGCCCCACACGAGACAACACTTTGTGTGATTCACAAAGGTTGTTCCGTGTCCTGGTGATAATTGTGTCCGTTAGTTGTATGTTTGTAAAGTCCCCCGCGACACAGGATTTAGACCTAGTGCGGGAGTCGTCTTTGGCACTGAATTCTCACAATAATTATCTTTGGCACTGTTGACCGCTATGACCACAGACAATCCAGTACATCATCATCATGACGCTTGAAACAATTTAAAATGAAACACTAAAATCTCTCCACTTTCAGCATAATCATTCTTCCACCATAATAAATACAATATATGTATTATAACTGAATATAACAGTGTTTACCCTTCGTTTGCAATAAATACTGCTAGTAATTTATCGTATTTTGTACCGGTTAAATGGCCCGAGCAGACCTATTGTGCATTATTAATAATAAATTTGTTATTCAAATTTATGAAGCAATTTCTTTTGTTTTATCCTGTGTATACATATTGTGATTCTTGCTAATGTTCGCTTTAGTATGCTGAAAGTTGAAACTAGGAAGTCAGATTTATAAGCTAGAAGATACGGGATCTTCGCACGCAAATAAAACCTGATCATCATATTAAAGCTTATCGTCATATTAAATTATATAGAAACTTAATTAAGCCCACATGCAAGTCGGTTCATCATCATCAGCCTTTAACACTCCACTGCTGGACTAGGCCTCTCCTTTGAAAGGAGGAATTGGCCTACTATACCACGCTGGTCAAACGGGTTGGTATAGGGTTTGTATCAAGTTTTCCTTCTCTTACAGTGCTGTTCTCTGCAGAATATGATCCCTCTGTCGTCTCTTACGACACCCATGGGATGATATGGGGTGGTGGCATTCCATATTCTTAATCCGTCACCACACGGACAGTCGATTATCGAGTTGAAAAGTAGCCTTCTGGTTCTATTATCTATCTCCGCATACAAAAATCATATAATAACGCTACGAAGTGTCGTGAGAGCAGGACAAATATACAACAAACACACTTTCAAGTTTATACTTATGGTCCGCGAGCCTGCATTAAGTGCCGCATACCATGGATTTTGAGTCTTAAGTGTAAGTCAGTTAGCTCTGCTAGTAAAGTTTCCGAAGGTCCTGGAATCTTCGTAATAGGCCTTGCCCTAGCCCTAAGCAAACTAGGCCCTGAGTTCTAAGTTACTACTTCTCCTAGTGTTGAATTATTTGCGTACTGAATTTAATTACGACAGTTCATCGTGTGATGTTTACTATAAAAAATATTTTAAAGTGTTCACGAAATGACTTACGACCCTGGCATTCTTGTTATAAACAGGTAGAAATATGTATTTCAAAATTAATAATTTCGAAAATATGTATTTTTGTGCGTGCCTATTCACAGAAAAGTTTCATGACAAATGACACAACAGACTCCTCACGTTTTCAGTTTACTTCAAAAGGAAACTTAATTTTTTAGCTATTTCAAATCTTAAAATGCTCACTGTAGCTTGGTACTGAGTAGGAATATTTATAGACCCACGATCTCCAACCAAACAGACAAATTCACTTAACCAACAGGCCAGTCTCTGTCTGGCAATATTTTTCACCCTAATTGCCTAGGCTAACAGACCTGAAGTTATTAAAGCTTAACAACAGATACTTCATTCTTATTCACCTATTTAAGGAGTCTCACATGATATTTTATTGTCCCCTTATGTAAGAACAAGTATTTAACCTCTAATAATGAGTTTAGTACTAATAAATTAGACTGCCTCCGTGGTCCAGTAGATAGCGTATGCGACTGCTGACCGGAGATCCCGGGTTCAATTCCCGGGTCGGGCAAAAGTGTTAGTGGGTTTTTCCGAATTCTCAGTAGCAGCACGGAGTCCACGTAATAGGCTCGGGCCCTATTACGTGGGACCTAAAAAATCATGGCAAAATGTGGGTATAATATTACACCTATGCCTACCCCTTCGAGGATACAGGCGTGAGTCTATAAAATAAGAAAATACTCATAAACTACTCTTTCCCAGAAATATTCTGAACGTACATGAGCGAGTGCCATACAAGAAATCAGGTGGTATTTATAAATTAAACTGCAGTCAAAATGTTCTATACCAAAACAAAATGGTGAACACAGTGATCTCCGAAATACAGTTAACACTAGTTTATGATTCAGAGGATTATTTTCTACTATGAAATGAAATGAAATGATTATTTATTTCGTGTAAAATTTTTTAAAGTGCTTACGAAAAGTCAAATTAAAATTGTTCAGTTTAAACATCATTTATATTTTTGTGTTGTATTAGAGCAGCTCAATCCTAAGCATTTTTATAGTCTATATAATCAGTAATTTTATAATATGCTTTTAAACACAGAACAGAACTAAATAAATGATTCTTATTATGATTATTTAAAACAACTCAGTATCTCTTACAAAGTATCTTCATTTGAGAGGACCCAACTGGTTGCCCACATAGTATCTAAACTATTAGAAGAATGACCTCAATTTAGCTGCGCTTCTTTTATTTCAGATAAATTAACACTTTGAACGCCAATCACGGGACTTTCACGTGATGAATAAAATGATCTCATACGCCGATCACGTGAGGGTGATGTGATCCAATTTTAATATTTTTTGTTCTAAAATCACGCGCCGTTCACGTGTTTGGCTGTTATTGGTCATTAGCTACATTCATAATGCACACATGTGCAAAATTATAGACACGTAGCTCTTTTTATGTGTGTGTCAAGTAGACAGGAACGAACGCGCTCCGTCGCTCAGTACGCCGCGCCGTCCCGCTTCGTTTCGAGTTATTCAGTGCACTATTCACTTGTTTTTGAAAATGTCGAATGAATACATTTCATTATACATTGAATAATTTTATTTCATAAATAACAAATTTAAACCTGTACAATGTATAAAAATATATGTAGGTATCTGTAATAGACTATTATTTACAAATTTTCAAAATAATGCAAAAAGCGCCAGCGTACGGTATTAGACTAGTTCAAAAGCGCGCGGCTTTCAAAGTGTTAAAGATGCAAGATCAATTCCATCCAAGATCCTTGTCTCAGGACAAGATATTGTAAGGCCATATCGAAGCCCTTTAGATAGTCTGAGACAACTCTGACACACTTACACGAACAAAAGAAAAGGATCAAATGAATAATAGGTGAAGAACATTGTGTCTATCTTCGATTCTGTAGAGAATGAAAACATTTTTCAATCATGTATCCAGTTTAAAATTTGATAAGCCCACCGACCTCAGCGCTGGTCCTTTTAAGATCTAATCATTGTACACACAAACTGGTCTCCGCAACAATTAAAGAACAATTAATTTCCTAAAAAACCTCTCGAACAATCGTTATTCTTTTTTTACGGAGACGAGGTACAAAGGTATACCACGGAATCAATTAATTCTTTGATTACCCGAGTTTTGCAATTTTTTCAGTGCCCCAGTCCCCATACCCCGAAGGCTTACAGTTTTACATTACAATGAATCATTTCATGGTAAGTTAAAAACGGTCTTCGTCTTGTTATGTCTATAAAGTAGTAATTTTGGGAGATAGTTTTTCTTTCTTTTGCTGTGTTTTTTTTTTGTTCTGGCGAGGTTATGTATGTTTCTCCGATTGATGCGATGGTAAGTTAACCTACAATTATAATGCGCATATTATATTATAGATTTTTATATACAGATTAGTAAATCTAAACTAGTATTTGACTTTTCTCGGGACATATGTATTTATCATCGAATTTATCAGGTATGCACTGTTTCTGGATTTTCTCAAACCAATTTCATTCGTGAAGAAAATAATTCTTATAAGATTCAAAATGTGTTGTAGAAAAAGTGCCTAATATGTGCCATGATATGCAATATTGGTTGTTCCTTTTTTATTTAATTCACTGGTTTATTTTTATTACTTATCTTGGACGTAGTAAAAACCAAAACAGTTCTCATTATTATAAATAATTTGGGATTGTACCTACATACGGAGAATAAAAATTTATTCGCCTTATTGGAATTTTATACGTTTGGTTGCGTTGCTGATTGGTAATTGGACTTCGTCCGACTGACGGTACCATACCGAAACCTTGAGCGCTAAATTGGAATTGAGGTTTAGGATTTCTAGTAAGAGAGATAATAGCAATTCCTCCAGATGTTCAAACGATATTAAAAATCAAATTTCGGTATTTTAGCTGGCGTTCCAGCCCAGCTTGAACCTCAGGGCTTGGCACGCGACGATGGTAAGAGACCAGACGGTATGTCTTTACTGCCATGGAAGCTGGGTAGGCCTTTGGTGTGGGACGCAACATGTGTCGACACCCTTGCGCCATCTCATCTTCCTAGCACAGCGGGTTGTGCGGGCGCTGCTGCTGCTTTAGCGGAGACTCTCAAAAGGCGCAAATACATCAATCTAGTAGGGGACTATGTATTTTAGCCGTTTGGAGTTGAAACGTTGGGACTATGGGGTTCAAGTGCGAGATCTCTTTTTAGAGATCTTTCAAAGAGACTTGTTGACGCCTCGCGGGACCAGAAGGCTGGCCTGTATTTGGCACAAAAGGTCAGCATTGCCATACATTGTGGCAATGCTGCCAGCATTCTGGGCACGCTTTCAATTGATGGCGATGTGGAGGATTTCCATGACGCCCTTTAAATTTTGCTTTTACTTTTTTATGTATTGCCTTTTATTTGTTAGTTATTTAAGTATATAAATGATTCTTTTAATTTATGTGTAAATAGCCAATTACTTATAGTTAGTTTTAATGCAATTGTATTTAAACCTCACAATATAATTTTTTTTTATTGGTAATAAAACCTTGTACCTACCTCTGTGACGTCGCTGTGACGTCACGTTTGCACCTCCCACGCATCCCAGACGCCGCACCGGGCTTCGCGCCTCCTATAAATACGGAGGCGCTGGGAGCGCGGGCCCTCTTTTGCTGCATTCGACTGGACAGCGACCCGAAAAGCTAAGTGCACCAGCAACTCTGACCAACGCCGGGAGCGGACCCTCAACAAGACCCCTTACCATCGCTGAATCACGCGACCCTAGTTCTACCTCTTTAACTAGCATATATATTAATTTTCAAGTTAATGCGTTGCTAAATGATGTTTAGATTTCCTTGACGAATTAAACTGATTTTTAATTGTAACATTTAACCACGGTTTTTATTTTAACTACACCCAGGGTGGTCCAACGTTACAGTGGCGACCCAACGTTACAGTGGCGCCCACGGGAATATATAGGTAGGGTTTTGTTGGGAATCCGTTTCCGGTAAGTCCTTTTTATTTTATATTTTTTAACTGTGTATGTGTGAAATCGTTCCAAAGCAGTGTTATATTGTTTTAATTGTGTTAATTTTTTCTTACCACGCTTGGTATGTGTTGTTTTTTATATTATAACTGTTTCTGTTGCCGCGTGAGATAATTAATTGCGTATCAACCGCATAAGCAACAAATTATTATCGCTTTGCTTGTGGCCACGTGTCAACTAAACGACGCGCTAAGGCCACACTCGTGTATCGCTTGTTTGGTGATAGCCTTTTTAATTGCCTACTACGGTAACTAATTACTACTACTAATTATTTTCTTTTAAAAACTGCCCTTCGGGATTAATTTTTGGAACGAATTCATACTCCTTCTGCTTTTTTTTTACAATTTTTGATTGTTCGTATAACCCTCTTTGTGCGACCTTGACTGGTCGAGTTATACCTTATAGTCGATATTATTAAAATTTCTACTGCATATTGCGACGATGTCTTTTGAAATCAAATACTTGCTACTTCAAAAGGGCGAACTAGAGTATGAGGTGGCAATTCGAGGTGTCGAGCCGTCGACTCCAGTTGCCGATTTGCGTAAGCAAATCGGCAAACTGGTTTCGGAAGCCCCGGCTGAGACCATAATTATGCGAGTCTCACCTTTCCTTTTCCGAAGACATAACAGGCATAAAAATAACTCTCATAAAGTTAGTTAATAATTTGTTCTCGCGTACAGAATCTTTATTGCACCACTTATATCACAGGTTGAATATAGTGAACGTGAACGAACCTAACGATGCCAGTGTTTTAGATACTCTTTGGCTAGAATTCCGCGGTCAGTTATCGGCTCTGCGAGCTATTTCACCTAAACCACAAACAAGTTGCTCACACGTTATATCAAACGAGTCATTTATTAACACTTTTTCTTACGACCGTAACTTGTTTTCTGAGTTGTCTAAATTTAAATATAATGGCAAAACGTGTGTCCGTGCCTTTATAGAAAAGGTCAACGAGTTTATGGTTTGTAGGTCTGTTCCCGACGAGAAAATTTTCGCATTCTCGTTTGAAATTTTTACTGGAGACGCACTTACTTGGTACCGCAGTGGTAAAGATAGTGTCAATTCTTGGAATCAATTGTGTTTGTATTTGAAAAGAGACTTTAGCCC
Organism: Euclidia mi; assembly: GCA_944739405.2. Lineage (NCBI taxonomy): Eukaryota > Metazoa > Arthropoda > Insecta > Lepidoptera > Erebidae > Euclidia > Euclidia mi. The sequence continues at coordinate 61,413,411 of OX123196.2, read as the reverse complement.
TCGTAACCACGACTACAAACTTATGTCGGCGATAAGACTTCGTCACTAAGGCGAGAATGAAAATATTACTTTATACATTGCAAAAATGAACGGTCTATTCTCTCGTTTGGATGACCCCATTAGCGAGGCGCAGAAATTAGACATAATTTTAAATAATATAAAACCTTATTACACAAACTGTTAACTTACCACTAAGGTGGTCGACAATCCTAGTTTGGTTGCTGTGTGCCAGGAATTTGAGAAGTTGGACAGCCGTAGTAGGGATCGTGGTCCTTCCTCTTCTTCTTCTAATTATTTACCTCCTGAGTTTTAAGATAATCATACCTGATACCCTGATCCATACGATAGTTGTTCTGTCCCCAATTTTAATAAAAATTCATATCAAAATTATTCTAACTTAAAAAAACAGAAATAATATTTCCTAACAAAATAATTACAAAGAGAAACAAATTATTAATGCTGTCAGTAAATCCTCTAATTCTAGTAATCAATTTTGCCCTCGTTGTAAAACATCTTCGCACTCCTTAAATACTTGTAATAAACCCAATCTGTTGATTTGTTTTAACTGTGGTTTGAAAGGTTATCGTGTTACTAATTGCCCCAATTGTAAAACTCCTAGCAACAATAAAAATAAAAATAATAGTCCAAAAAACTAATTGAATCGGATTGGAGTAATAAAAAGTATAATTTTGATAAACGTGATTGGCATAACTGGTTGAATTATATTGCTAAATTCTTTAATTATTTTCACTTGTCTTCAATCCGAAAAATTAATGTTGAATATAATCCTTATATCGCAGTTAATATTAATGGTAAGCGTGCTGTGGGCTTGCTCGATTCTGGCTCGTGCGTCACTATTCTGGGTAACAATTCACACAAATTCTTGCTTGACAATGGTTGCCAGTTGATGGATTCTCAACCGTTGAAACTTATTACTGCAGGCGGTGAAAGGTTTTTTTCTGCTGGATCGGTTTCCCTTACCTTTGAATTTCTAAATAAAGTAGTTCCTCTAATAGTTCATATAGTCCCTGGCATCAAGAACTCGTTAATCCTAGGTATGGATTTCTAGAGGGCTTTCGGTTTGTTCCCAAATCATTTGGACTCCGTCTTACTTTTAAATAAGTCTGACGCTGAGGTTGCCGAGTTAAACACCACTAAATGTTCCAGTCATATTATCCCCAACGATAGTTTGACCTTAGAACAGAGACGTATCGCCGATGACGTTGTTTCAAAATTCAAAAATATATCCTACCAAATTAGAGGTTTAGGTTGTACTCATTTAATTATCCATTCTATCGATACGGGTGACAGCTCCCCTATTTGTCAGCGTTATTATCGTTTGTCTCCCGATAAACAACGCATATTAGTTAAAGAACTGGACGAGAGGCTTGAGGAGGATGTCGTCGAGTCAGCGGAGAGTCCTTGGTCCAATCCTGTAATTTTGGTTCCGAAAAAGAATGGTGAACTACGTTTTTGCTTGGATAGTAGAAAATTAAATTCGGTGACGAGGAAAGACGCTTATAATTTGCCTTATATTTCAGAGATCCTTGATAACCATGTAAGTGAACTTAGCAGATCATTGTCCAGCAGATCAATAATAAATCCGAGTTCTTATCGCATGCAGCCGAGTTCTATAGTTCCTGATACATTTCAGAAATAGTTCTGCCGTTTTTACCTTAAAAAAAAATATTACTAAATGATCTGCTAACTTCACGCAGCAGAGCATTAGCAGCAAATCAAAAAAAAAATTGCGTTTTTCCTACATGCGAATGAGTTCTACAGTTCCTGATACTTTTCAGAAATAGTTCTGCCGTTTTTACCTTAAAAAAAAAATTACTAAATGATCTGCTAACTTCACGTAGCAGAGCATTAGCAGCAAATCAGAAAACAAAAGTGAGTTTTCCTACATGCGAATGAGTTCTACAGTTCCTGATACTTTTCAGCAAAAGTTCTAGACCTATGGTCGAGAAATCACAACAAAGTGCCAGCAGAGCATGCCACAAGGTTAAAAAATCACAAAATTACATTTCCCTCAATTTAAAATTTCATACAAATCTCAGGGGCTAGAACTCTTTGGTTCTTCATAGATCCGTATCAAAACTGTATTTAAGTTCTCAAATCTAGTCGAGAACTCGCAACAAAGTGCCAGCAGAGCATGCCACAATGTCAAAAAATCAAAAAATTACATTTCCCAAAAATTTAAATTTCATACAAATCTCTGGGGCTAGAACTTCTCAGTTCTTAATAAATCCGTATGAGCCCTGTATTGCAGACCTCAAATCAAGTCGAGAACGCACAACAAAGTGCCAGCAGAGCATGCCACAATGTCAAAAGATCAAAAAATTAAATTTCCCTCAATTTAAAATTTCATACAAATCTCTGGGGCTAGAACTCCTTGGTTCTTAATAAACCCGTATTAGCCCTGTACTGCAGACGTCAAATCAAGTCGAGAACTCACAACAAAGTGCCAGCAGAGCATGCCACAAGTTCAAAAAATCGAAAAATTACCTTTCATTCAATTTAAAATTTCATACAAGTCTCAGGGGCTAGAACTCTTTGGTTCTTAATAGATCCGTATCAAAACTGTATTTATGACCTCAAATATAGTCGAGAACTCGCAACAAATTGCCAGCAGAGCATGCCACAATGTCAAAACATCAAAAAATTACATTTCCCACAGTTTAAAATTTCATACAAATCTCAGGGGCTAGAACTCTTTGGTTCTTAATAGATCCATATCAAAACTGTATTAAAGTTCTCAAATCAAGTCGAGAACTCACAACAAAGTACCAGCAGAGCATGCCACAATGTCAAAAGATCAAAAAATTACATTTCCCACACTTTAAAATTTCATACAAATCTCAGGGGCTAGAACTCTTTGGTTCTTAATAGATCCATATCAAAACTGTATTTAAGTTCTCAAATCAAGTCGAGAACTCACAACAAAGTGCCAGCAGAGCATACCACAATGTCAAAAGATCAAAAAATTAAATTTCTCTCAATTTAAAATTTCATACAAATCTCTGGGGCTAGAACTCCTTAGTTCTTAATAAACCCGTATTAGCCCTGTACTGCAGACGTCAAATCAAGTCGAGAACTCACAACAAAGTGCCAGCAGAGCATGCCACAAGTTCAAAAAATCGAAAAATTACCTTTCATTCAATTTAAAATTTCATACAAGTCTCAGAGGCTTGAACTCTTTGGTTCTTAATAGATCCGTATCAAAACTGTATTTATGACCTCAAATATAGTCGAGAACTCGCAACAAATTGCCAGCAGAGCATGCCACAATATCAAAACATCAAAAAATTACATTTGCCAGAGTTTAAAATTTCATACAAATCTCTGGGGCTAGAACTTCTCAGTTCTTAATAAATCCATATTAGCCCTGTATTGCAGACCTCAAATCAAGTCGAGAACTCACAACAAAGTGCCAGCAGAGCATGCCACAATGTCAAAAGATCAAAAAATTACATTTCCCTCAATTTAAAATTTCATACAAATCTCTGGGGCTAGAACTCCTTGGGTCTTAATAAACCCGTATTAGCCCTGTACGCAGACGTCAAATCTAGTCGAGAAATCACAATAAAGTGCCAGCAGAGCATGCCACAATCTCAAAAAATCAAAAAACTACCTTTGCCTCAATTTAAAATTTCATACAAATCTCAGGGGCTAGAACTCTTTAGTCCTTAACAGATCCGTATCAAAACTGTATTTCTGATCTGAAATCAAGTCGAGAACTCACAACAAAGTGCCAGCAGAGCATGCAACAATGTCAAAAAATAAGAAAATACATTTCCCTCAATTTAAAATTTCATACAAATCTCTGGGGCTAGAACTCCTTGGTTCTTAATAAACCCGTATTAACCCCGTATTGCAGACGTCAAATCAAGTCGAGAACTCACAACAAAGTGCCAGCAGAGCATGCCACAATGTCAAAAGATCAAAAAATTACATTTCCCACAGTTTAAAATTTCATACAAATCTCAGGGGCTAGAACTCTTTGGTTCTTAATAGATCAATATCAAAACTGTATTAAAGTTCTCAAATCAAGTCGAGAACTCACAACAAAGTGCCAGCAGAGCATGCCACAATGTCAAAAGATCAAAAAATTAAATTTCCCTCAATTGAAAATTTCATACAAATCTCTGGGGCTAGAACTCCTTGGTTCTTAATAAACCCGTATTAGCCCTGTACTGCAGACGTCAAATCAAGTCGAGAACTCACAACAAAGTGCCAGCAGAGCATGCCACAATTTCAAAAAATCGAAAAATTACCTTTCATTCAATTTAAAATTTCATACAAGTCTCAGGGGCTAGAACTCTTTGGTTCTTAATAGATCCGTATCAAAACTGTATTTATGACCTCAAATATAGTCGAGAACTCGCAACAAATTGCCAGCAGAGCATGCCACAATGTCAAAACATCAAAAAATTACATTTCCCAGAGTTTAAAATTTCATACAAATCTCAGGGGCTAGAACTCTTTAGTTCTTATTAGATCCGTATCAAAACTGTATTTAAGTTCTCAAATCTAGTCGAGAAATCACAATAAAGTGCCAGCAGAGCATGCCACAATCTCAAAAAATCAAAAAAATACCTTTGCCTCAATTTAAAATTTCATACAAATCTCAGGGGCTAGAACTCTTTAGTCCTCTACTGATCCATATCAAAACTGTATTTCTGATCTGAAATCAAGTCGAGAACTCACAACAAAGTGCCAGCAGAGCATGCCACAATGTCAAAAAATAAAAAAAATTACATTTCCCTCAATTTAAAATTTCATACAAATCTCTGGGGCTAGAACTCCTTGGTTCTTAATAAACCCGTATTAACCCCGTATTGCAGACGTCAAATCTAGTCGAGACATCACAAAAAAGTGCCAGCAGAGCATGTCAGAAGGTAAAAAAATCGAAAAATTACATTTCCCTCAATTTAAAATTTCATACAAATCTCAGGGGCTAGAACTCTTAAGTTCTTAATAGATCCGTATCAAAACTGTATTTCGGATCACAAATCAAGTCGAGAACTCACAACAAAGTGCCAGCAGAGAATGCCACAATGTTAAAAAATCAAAAAATTACATTGCCCTCAATTTAAAATTTTATACAAATCTCTGAGGCTAGAACTTCTTAGTTCTTAATAGATCCGTATCAAAACTGTATTTATGATCTGAAATTTAGTCGAGAACTCGCAACAAAGTGCCAGCAGAGCATGCCACAATGTAAAAAAATCAAAAAATTACATTTCCCAAAAATTTAAATTTCATACAAATCTCTGGGGCTAGAACTTCTCAGTTCTTAATAAATCCGTATGAGCCCTGTATTGCAGACCTCAAATCAAGTCGAGAACTCACAACAAAGTGCCAGCAGAGCATGCCACAAGTTCAAAAAATCGAAAAATTACCTTTCCCTCAATTTAAAATTTCATACAAATCTCAGGGGCTAGAACTCTTTAGTCCTTAACAGATCCGTATCAAAACTGTATTTCTGATCTGAAATCAAGTCGAGAACTCACAACAAAGTGCCAGCAGAGCATGCCACAATGTCAAAAAATCAAAAAATTACATTTCCCTCAATTTAAAATTTCATACAAATCTCTGGGGCTAGAACTCCTTGGTTCTTAATAAACCCGTATTAACCCCGTATTGCAGACGTCAAATCTAGTCGAAACATCACAACAAAGTGCCAGCAGAGCATGTCAGATGGTAAAAAAATCGAAAAATTACATTTCCCTCAATTTAAAATTTCATAAAAATCTCAGGGGCTAGAACTCTTTAGTTCTTAATAGATCCGTATCAAAACTGTATTTCGGATCTCAAATCAAGTCGAGAACTCACAACAAATTGCCAGCAGAGCATGCCACAATGTTAAAAATCTAAAAATTACATTTCCCTCAATTTAAAATTTTATACAAATCTCTGAGGCTAGAACTTCTTAGATCTTTATAGATCCGTATTAAAATTGTAGTTATGATCTCAAATATAGTCGAGAACTCGCAACAAAGTGCCAGCAGAGCATGCCACAATGTAAAAAAATCAAAAAATTACATTTCCCGCAGTTTAAAATTTCATACAAATCTCAGGGGCTAGAACTCTTTGGTTCTTTATAGATCCGTATCAAAACTGTATTTCAATTCTCAAATCTAGTCGAGAACTCGCAAAAAGTGCCAGCAGAGCATGCCACAATGTCAAAAGATCAAAAAATTAAATTGCCCTCAATTTAAAATTTCATACAAATCTCTGGGGCTAGAACTCCTTGGTTCTTAATAAACCCGTATTAGCCCTGTATTGCAGACGTCAAATCTAGTTGAGAACTCACAACTAAGTGCCAGCAGAGTATGTCACAAGGTCTTAAAATCGAAAAATTACCTTTCCCTCAATTAAAAATTTTATACAAATCTCAGGGGCAAGAACTCTTTAGTTCTTTTTAGATCCGTATCTAAACTATATTTAAGATCTCAAATGTAGTCGAGAACTCACAACAAAGTGCCAGCAGAGCATGCCACAATGTCAAAAAATCAAAAAATTACATTTCCCACAAATTAAAATTTCATACAAATCTCTGGGGCTAGAACTTCTCAGTTCTTAACAGATCCGTAGTAGTCCTGTATTGCATACCTCAAATCAAGTCGAGAACTCACAACAAAGTGCCAGCAGAAAATGCCAAAATGTCAAAAGATCAAAAAATTATATTTCCCTCAATTTAAAATTTCATACAAATCTCTGGGGCTAGAACTCCTTGGTTCTTAATAAACCCGTATTAGCCCTGTACTGCAGACGTCAAATCAAGTCGAGAACTCACAACAACGTGCCAGCAGAGCATGCCACAAGTTCAAAAAATCGAAAAATTACCTTTCCCTCAATTTAAAATTTCATACAAATCTCAGGGGCTAGAAATCTTTGGTTCTTAATAGATCCATATCAAAACTGTATTTATGATCTCAAATATAGTCGAGAACTCGCAACAAAGTGCCAGCAGAGCATGCCACAATGTCAAAAAATCAAAAAATTACATTTCCCACAAATTAAAATTTCATACAAATCTCTGGGGCTAGAACTTCTCAGTTCTTAATAAATCCGTATTAGCCCTGTATTGCAGACCTCAAATCAAGTCGAGAACTCACAACAAAGTGCCAGCAGAGCATGCCACAATGTCAAAAGATCAAAAAATTACATTTCCCACAGTTTAAAATTTCATACAAATCTCAGGGGCTAGAACTCTTTGGTTCTTAATAGATCCATATCAAAACTGTATTTAAGTTCTCAAATCAAGTCGAGAACTCACAACAAAGTGCCAGCAGAGCATGCCACAATGTCAAAAGATCAAAAAATTAAATTTCCCTCAATTTAAAATTTCATACAAATCTCTGGGGCTAGAACTCCTTGGTTCTTAATAAACCCGTATTAGCCCTGTATTGCAGACGTCAAATCTAGTTGAGAACTCACAACTAAGTGCCAGCAGAGTATGTCACAAGGTCTTAAAATCGAAAAATTACCTTTCCCTCAATTAAAAATTTTATACAAATCTCAGGGGCTAGAACTCTTTAGTTCTTAATAGATCCGTATCAAAACTGTACTTAAGATCTGAAATCAAGTCGAGAACTAACAACAAAATGCCAGCAGAGCATGCCACAATATTAAAAAAACCAAAAAATTACATAACCCTAAATTTAAAATTTCATACAACTCTCTGGGGCTGGAACTCCTTAGTTCTTAATAAATCCGTATTAGCCCTGTATTGCAGACCTCAAATCTAGTCGAAAACTTACAACAAAGTGCCAGCAGAGCATGTCACTAGGTCACAAAATCGAAAAAATTACCTTTGCCTCAATTTAAAATTTCATACAAATCTCAAGGGCTAGAACTCTTCAGTCCTTAACAGGTCCATATCAAAACTGTATTAAAGATCTGAAATCTAGTTGAGAACTCACAACAAAGTGCCAGCAGAGCATGCCACAATATTAAAAAATAAAAAAATTACATTTCCCTTAATTTAAAATTTCATACAAATCTCTGGGGCTAGAACTCCTTAGTTCTTAATAAATCTATATAAGCCCTGTGTTGCAGACCTCAAATCTAGTCGAGAACTCACAACAAAGTGCCAGCAGAGCATGCCACAATGTCAAAAAATCAACAAATTACATTTCCCTCAATTTAAAATTTCATACAAATCTCTGGGGCTAGAACTCCTTTATTCTTAATAAACCCGTATTAGCCCTGTATTGCAGACGTCAAACCTAGTCGAGAACTCACAACTAAGTGCCAGCAGAGTATGTCACAAGGTCTTAAAATCGAAAAATTACCTTTCCCTCAATTAAAAATTTTATACAAATCTCAGGGGCTAGAACTCTTTAGTTCTTTACAGATCCGTATCTAAACTGAATTTAAGATCTCAAATCGAGTCGAGAACTCACAACAAAGTGCCAGCAGAGCATGTCACATTGTAAAAAAATCGAAAAATTACCTTTCCTTCAATTTCAAATTTTGTACAAATTTCAGGCGCTAGAACTCTTTAGTTCTTTACAGATCCGTACTAGACCTGTATTGCAGACCTAAAATCTAGTCGAAAACTCACAACAAAGTGCCAGCAGAACATGCCACAATGTTAAAAAATCTAAAAATTACATTTCCCTCAATTTAAAATTTCATACAAATCTCTGGGGCTAGAACTTCTTAGTTCTTAATAAATCCACATAAGTCCTGTATTAGAGACTTCAAATCTAGTCGAGAATTCACAACAAAGTGCCAGCAGCGCATGTCACAATGTCAAAAAATCAAAAAAATACATTTCCCTCAATTTAAAATTTCATACAAAACTCTGGGCTAGAACTCCTTGGTTCTTAATAAACCCTTATTAGTCTTGTATTGCAGACGTCAAATCTAGTCAAGAACTCACAACAAAGTGCCAGCAGAGCATGCCACAATATCAAAAAATCAAAAAACTACCTTTGCCTCAATTAAAAATTTCATACAAATCTCAGGGGCTAGAACTCCTTGGTTTTTAATAAACCCGTATTAGCCCTGTATTGCAGACGTCAAATCTGGTCGAGAAATCACAACAAAAAATTACCATTGCCTCAATTTAAAATTTCATACAAATCTCAGGGGCTAGAACTCTTTAGTTCTTAACAGATCCGTATCAAAACTGTATTTAAGATCTAAAATCAAGTCGAGAACTCACAACAAAGTGCCAGCAGAGCATGCCACAATATTTAAAAAAAAAAATTACATTACCCTAAATTTAAAATTTCATACAAATCTCTGGGGCTGGAACTCCTTAGTTCTTAATAAATCCGTATTAGCCCTGTATTGCAGACCTCAAATCTAGTCGAAAACTTACAACAAAGTGCCAGCCGAGCATGTCACTAGGTCACAAAATCGAAAAAATTACCTTTGCCTCAATTAAAAATTTCATACAAATCTCAAGGGCTAGAACTCTTCAGTCCTTAACTGGTCCGTATCAAAACTGTATTTAAGATCTGAAATCTAGTCGAAAACTCACAACAAAGTGCCAGCAGAGCATGCCACAATATTAAAAAATCATAAAATTACATTTCCCTCAATTTAAAATTTCATACAAATCTCTGGGGCTAGAACTTCTTTGTTCTTAATAAATCCGTATTAGTCCTGTGTTGCAGACCTCAGATCTAGTCGAGAACTCACAACAAAGTGCCAGCAGAGCATGCCACAATATTAAAAAATCAAAAAATTACATTACCCTCAATTTAAAATTTCATACAAATCTCTGGGGCTGGAATTCCTTAGTTCTTAATAAATCCGTATTAGCCCTGTATTGTAGACCTAAAATCTAGTCGAAAACTTACAACAAAGTGCCAGCAGAGCATGTCACTAGGTCACAAAATCAAAAAAATTACCTTTGCCTCAATTTAAAATTTCATACAAATCTCAGGGGCTAGAACTCTTTAGTCCTTAACAGGTCCGTATCAAAACAGTTTTAAAGATCTGAAATCTAGTCGAGAACTCACAACAAAGTGCCAGCAGAGCATGCCACAATATTAAAAATAAAAAAATTACATTTCCCTTAATTTAAAATTTCATACAAATCTCTGGGGCTAGAACTCCTTAGTTCTTAATAAATCCATATTAGCTTTGTGTTGCAGACCTCAAGTCTAGTCGAAAACTCAAAACAAAGTGCCAGCAGAGCATGCCACAATGTCAAAAAATCAACAAATTACATTTCCCTCAATTTAAGATTTCAAACAAATCTCTGGGGCTAGAACTCCTTGGTTCTCAATAAACCCGTATTAGCCCTGTATTGCAGACGTCAAATCTAGTCGAGAACTCACAACTAAGTGCCAGCAGAGTATGTCACAAGGTCTTAAAATCGAAAAATTACCTTTCCCTCAATTAAAAATTTTATACAAATCTCAGGGGCTAGAACTCTTTAGTTCTTTACAGATCCGTATCTAAACTGTATTCAAGATCTCAAATCGAGTCAAGAACTCGAGAAGGGTTATGTAATTTTTTGGTCTTTTTAATATTGTGGCATGCTCTGCTGGCATTTTGTTGTGAGTTCTCGACTTGATTTCAGATCTTAAATACAGTTTTGATACGGATCTATTAAGAACTAAAGAGTTCTAGCCCCTGAGATTTGTATGAAATTTTAAATTGAGGCAACGGTATTTTTTTGATTTTTTGACATTGTGGCATGCTCTGCTGGCACTTTGTTGTGATTTTGATACTATGGGTGACAGTTTGGACAAAGAATCGTGGTCTGAGTTATATTCTACTACAGACGTTAATCATGCTGCACTAATTCTTGCGACAAAGCTAGGTAAGGTCATAAGCGACAACACCATAGAAAGAAAAATTGCTAAGCGTAACAAGCCATTGAAACCATGGATTACTTTAAGTGTAATTAAATCTATAAGAAAACGGGATAGAATGCATAAAAAGACAAAAATAAATTGTAATGATCCAGATATTCGAATTAAATATGTTTCATATAGAAATACGTTGAAAAAAATTATAAAAAGTTTAAAACAAAATTATTACACAGATAAACTAAAAAAAATAAAGGTAATTTAAAGGAAACTTGGATGACTATTAAAGATTTATGTAATATTAATAGGTCTCATACATCATCATTAGAATTACTGAACTTAAAAGATACTGTTGATGAATCCCTTGATGAAGTTAATAGATTTTTTACATCTATTGGCCCTAGTCTTGCTAAAGAAACCCTACAAAAATTGAATACAGACGAGGCAACCCTAGCACAAAAAGCTAAAACAAAAAATGCGCCGCTACAGTCGATGGCATTATATTTATCAAACCCCGCTGAGGTTAGCAATATAATTAGCTGCCTTAAGAAGCATAGTGCACCTGGAATAGATAAAATAACAGCGTCTGTTTTGAAAAAGTTTTCATATTGCCTTGCGGAACCCATATGCAACCTAATCAACCTTAGTTTTGAACATGGTATCTTTCCTAACATATTTAAATGCGCTATTGTTTGTCCCATTTACAAATCGGGAGATAAGACTCTTGTGACAAATTATCGACCGATTTCGCTTTTAAGTAGCCTGTCTAAACTCATCGAAAAAATTATGAACAAATGATTAACTAACTACCTAGAAAGCCATAAGATACTTGCTGATAATCAATATGGATTCCGATCTAATCACTCCACTAGTGATGCTGTACTTCAGCTTACCTCTAATATTACTACACGCCTTGATAATAATAACAAATGTATAGGAGTATTCCTAGACCTACAAAAGGCATTTGATACCGTGTCGATTCCAATCTTACTTACTCGCCTTGAGAACATTGGAATCAGAGGTAATGTACTTTTGTGGTTCAAGGATTACCTTACAGCAAGACAGCAGTGTGTAAGGGTTGATAAACACGTAAGTGGCTATGAATGGGTATCGTATGGGGTCCCGCAGGGCAGTACCCTCGGTCCAACGCTATTTTTAACATACATAAATGATTTATGCAAATTCCAAGTCAAGGGGGGTGATATACAAATGTTTGCTGATGACACGGTGATACTTTACTATGGTAGTTCTTGGGACAATGTACGACAATTGGCGGAGCAGGGCATGTCTGCTATCACCGCGTGGCTAGAAGACAACTTACTGTCACTCAACACCACCAAAACAAAATTCCTCTGCTTTAGCAAGACTATGGCGTCTTCACCTAATGATTTTGATTTAAGACTGATGATGATGATGTCCTCCTCGACGTGTCCGTCGACGGCGACCCCATGGTTCATCTTCTTTGATGTGCTCGGATGTGACTTGCAAAACCAAACTTGTTCTGAAATGTGCGGTCACAGACAGCGCAGTAAAGCTGTCCGCTTTCATTGCGAGTGTAGTTATATGTTGGCCTCGGCTGGGTTTTACGTAGATGGCGTTTAGCGTCAAGATGTTGGAGACGTGACAGTTCAAATGCATCAACACCTTTTCTTATCCGTCGTCGCCACTCAAGCCGGTTAGCAGTGAGCCCTTCCCAATGTTGTATCGGTATGCTGCAGTTTTTAAGATGTCTTTTGAGGACATCTTTATAACGCAAATATTGCCCTCCAGTTTTGCGCTTTCCATATGAAAGCTGAGCGTAGAGCGTTGCTTTTGGCAGCCTGTCATCCTTCATACGCACTACATGTCCACACCATCGTAGTTGGGTTTTGATTAACAGAGATTCTATCCCTGTCATGTTTGACCGCTTCAAAACTTCAGAATTTGGAACACGATCTGTCCATCTTATGCGCAGAATCGCCCTAAGGCATTTCATATGAAAACCGTCCAGGCGTTTGATGTCTTTCATGTATAGTACCCATGTCTCGGAGGCGTAAAGCAAGATGGGTAGAATAACGGCCCTATAGACAGCTAGCTTGGTGTGCAGCTGAAGATCATGTGATTTCCAAACTCTGTTATTCAGGTTTCCAAAGGCAGAAGCAGCTCTAGCAATGCGCGTAGCTATCTCCGTATCCAGCCGGTTATCATTGCGGATCATACACCCCAAGTAACGAAAAGATGATACCTCCTCTAATTGTTTACCGCCTAAGATAAGCGGAGCATCGCTCGCAGGTGTGCCTCTAGATGGTTGTTTTAGTAGTTGGGTTTTCGTCACGCTTATCACTAGGCCAAATCTTCGACAGGAGATATCTAGCTGATCTAAATAGTGCTGCAAGTTTTCCATTGAGTCTGCCATAAGACAGACATCATCAGCATATAGTATTTCTACAACATTCAGCGCCGAGGTTTCACGTTTTGCTTTAAAACGAGACAAATCAAACACACCTTTATCAGATCGGACCTGTAATGTTATTTGGTCCTGGCAGTTCTGTAGAGCATCATTCATAACAGCAGCAAAATATATAGCGAAGAGAGTGGGAGCCATGACACATCCTTGTTTAACGCCACTTGTGACGGGAAATTGTTTTGTGAAGCTATTGTCATGTTGTACGCGAGCCATCATTCCTTGATGAAATTGGCGAATAAGGTCGACAAGCTTCTCAGGACAACCGACACTTTTGAGAACCAACCACAATGCAGCCCTTGGTACTCGATCGAAAGCCTTCTCCAGATCGACAAAGCACATATAGAGATCACGGTGTTGTTCAAGACTTTTTTCCTGAAGTTGTTTCACTACAAAGATAGCGTCCACCGTTCCTCTATTCGGTCGAAATCCACATTGGCTCTCAGGCAGGACTCGTTCAGCTAGAATGTTAAGACGCTTATTTATAATATGTGCTAAGGCTTTGCCGGCTGTACTTAGGAAAGATATGCCTCTGTATGAGCCACAGTCGGAACGATCGCCTTTTCCCTTGAACAATTTACATATAGAGGCGTCTTTCCAGTCTTGAGGTATCAATCTAGTCTCCCAGATTTGTAGAATGATTTTAAATAGTCTGTTGTTTATGTTCGGGCCTCCATACTTATAAACTTCTGCTGGTAGACTATCTAAACCTGGTGTTTTATTATTTTTTATATTTTGCACTGCTTGAACAAACTCATCGTAAGACGGGCTTTCATCTAATTCGGATGCTGGGGACATTGTTTTCAGTGAGTTTATATATGCGAGATCGGCGCCTTGGGTTTTTGGATTCAGAACCTCCTCGAAATGTTCAGCCCACCTTTCCAGAACTTCAGTAGGATCAGTAAGCCTCTGTGAACGGTCTCGTGTATAAACAGGAGCAGTCAACTTTCGTTTCGGTCCGTATATTGTACGTAAACTGTTATAAAAGGCTCCGATTTGGTGTGTATCCGCCAGATGTTGGAGTTCAGCGGCTTTTGTATTCCACCAACAATTTTTAAGCTCACGAGTTTTTGTCCTAAGCTCTCGATTTATGATCCTGCGAGTCCCCACATCAGTTGCTTTTCTAAGGGCTTGTCTTGCGTTATCAAAGAGTATTCGTAGATCTTCGTCTCTTTCATCAAACCAATCTTGGTTTCGCTTCTGCAGTCTGCCGACAACATTTTGTGCTGCACTATGCAATTCTTGAGCATATTTGCGCCACTGTTCATTAATTGACAAGCTTTCTGAATGGGGGCTCCCAGAACCAAATTCAGCATCTAGGTCCTGTCTTGTATCGCTGCTGTGTATTAACTTGTGTATAGCTAATTTCGGTGGAATTTTATGTTCTGCTCTACGGGGCGGCTTATATGTAAGTCTTAGTTTGGATCGTATTAGTCGGTGATCGGTCCAACCCTCAGCACCGCGCATAGCCCTTGTTATTAATATGTCTTTTAGGTATTTTCTACGGACTATAATATGATCTAACAAGTGCCAATGTTTAGAGCGGGGATGCATCCAGGATGTTTTGTACTTTTCTGGTAGCCTAAAAAGGTATTTGTGATACTCAGATTAAATTCGGCGCATAAAGTTAATAGTGCATGTCCATTGGTATTACATTTGCCGATACCATGACGACCCAAAACGTCTTTCCAGGCCTGGTACTCAGTCCCAACACGAGCGTTAAAGTCGCCCAATAAAATTAATTTGTCCCTAGCTGGAATATTTAGTAAAACTGAACGAAGGTCATCATAAAACTTTTGTTTATCTTCATCTAGTGAAGTAAGGGTGGGTGCGTAAGCACTTACGAGATGTAGATATTTACCTCAGGCTATGTGGATTCTTAGAGTCATTAGTCGGTCGTTGACACCTTTAGGCGATTCTAGGAGAGTCTTCGCCAAGGAATTTTTTATCGCGAATCCAATCCCGCTACATGATCTTTCAGTGGAAGGTTTACCCATCCAATAATATGTGTAACCACCCAATGCCTCAACTAGTTCGCCGCTGTCGGCTAAGTGTGTCTCGCTGATTGCAGCAATATCAACATTATATCTGGATAGCTCTCTTGCTATAATAGCTGTCTTTCGCTCAGGACATTGGTTTCTCTCATTGTCTTGTAAAGTTCTTACGTTCCAGGTAGCTATATAAAATGTTTTTATAAATGAGTTCTGCTTCTTTCGACCGCAAATAGATGGTGCCCAGTGACTGCGGTTTGCCACTGGATTATAAGAGAGACGGACTATGTTTAGGCCACCTTTTCTAGGCCCCTCCCCTGATTGGGGAAAGCAGAGTGTTCCTAAATAGGGCTGCTTTGTCGCCAGATGTGCTGCCGAACCCGTCATCCCGTCCCAAAATCGATTTCAGGAGCGACCACTCTCATCTGACCGCCTATGTGCAGTGAATCAGCTAGGCCCCGGACTCACCAAGTCTAGAACTCCCTACCAACGCACCATCGCCATAGGGCTTGAAATAGGCGTCCAAGAAAACATACCAAGGGTCATCAGCGCGTGAATATATTAAAGTGGAAAAGCAGTTGCGCAGCTGCAGATCCACTCTCTCGTCCCATACCTCGATGGGCTAGTGGAGCGGGGACCGCTACAACTAGTCAGAAGTACGGGATGCAGTGATTAGCCGCATGCATTTAATAGATCCCAACATGCGCCTTCTATGGCCTATCACAGGGGCCATGCTGTATCGCCAAAGAGACCGGGGTCATTTGCCATATCGACACTGTCCGCCCTCTGTACCGACACAGTCTTTTGTACTATATAGGGGGATCGCCTATAAGTGCCCTTCACCAGGTTTAGCCCGCGGGTCAACGCGGTTTACCGGGGTGTGGCCGCTGCGTAGTCGACAGCTTCTTGGAGCCACTGGTGAAGAGACCGTGAGATATCTGTAGTAAACATAGCAAGGATACGTGACCAATCGTTCTGGAGAGTTATTACTACTAGTTACCCCACTACACCCCTTGATTTGCGACTACATTGCTATCCATGTAACAGATCCTATGTTGCAGCATCACGTTGTTGCTGTCCGACTTTATCAAGAACTACAGATATCAAATATTTAGGGGTTAAAATTGATGACAAACTAAACTGGCAGAAACACATAACTATGGTTAGAAATAGAATGAGAAAATTGACATATATATTTAGGGACTTGAGACTGATACCAGATACTACACTTTTAATACAAACGTACAAAGCGCTGGCTGAATGTCTTATTACTTATTGCATAACCTCATGGGGTTCTGCGGCCAAAACACATATGCTAGCGCTTGAAAGGGCACAAAGGGCGGTGCTCAAAGTTCTTCTTCATCTACCATTTCGACACCCCACTCATTTAGTTTATGAAAGTGCTGACGTTCTAACAGTGCGCAAATTATTTATTTACCAAACTATACGCAAATATCATGCAACTATTGTACCACTTTTAAAACCTACAGGTAAACGAATAGATAAATGTCCAGTTCCAAGAGTAAAAAGTAAGTTCGCACAGCAACAATTCTTAAATATTGCACCTAGACTATATAATAAACTTAACTTAATTTATAAAACGAAAAATTTATCAAACTACAAAATAAAATACTTACTAAAATACTTACTCAACATACAGCTCACGCTAGTTTGGAAGTCATGACTACTTACATTTGTAATCACCTTGTTGTTACAATAAAGAATTATTATTATCATTATTATTATTATTTCTCGACTAGATTTGACGTCTGCAGTACAGGGCTAATACGGGTTTATTAAGAACCAAGGAGTTCTAGCCCCTGAGATTTGTATAAAATTTTAAATTGAGGCAAAGGTAGTTTTTTGATTTTTTGACATTGTGGCATGCTCTGCTGGCACTTTGTTGTGAGTTCTCGACTAGATTAGACGTCTGCAATACAGGGCTAATACGGGATTATTCAGAACCAAGGAGTTCTAGCCCAAGAGATTTGTTTGAAATTTTAAATTGAGGGAAATGTAATTTTTCGATTTTTTGAACTTGTGGCATGCTCTGCTGGCACTTTGTTTTGAGTTCTCGACTTGATTTGAGGTCTGCAATACAGGGCTCATACGGATTTATTAAGAACTGAGAAGTTCTAGCCCCAGAGATTTGTATGAAATTTAAATTTTTGGGAAATGTAATTTTTTTATTTTTTGACATTGTGGCATGCTCTGCTGGCACTTTGTTGCGAGTTCTCGACTAGATTTGAGAACTTAAATACAGTTTTGATACGGATCTATGTTGCGAGTTCTCGACTAGATTTCAGATCTTAAAAACTGTTTGGATACGGACCTGTTAAGGACTAAAGAGTTCTAGCCCCTGAGATTTGTATGAAATTTTAAATTGAGGCAAAGGTAATTTTTTTCATTTTGTGACCTAGTGACATGCTCTGCTGGCACTTTGTTGTAAGTTTTCGACTAGATTTGGTCTACAATACAGGGCTAATACGGATTTATTAAGAACTAAGGAGTTCCAGCCCCAGAGATTTGTATGAAATTTTAAATTGAGGGAAATTTTAATTTTTTGATTTTTTTATATTGTGGCATGCTCTGCTGGCACTTTGTTGTGAGTTGTCGACTAGATTAGACGTCTGCAATACAGGGCTAATACGGGATTATTCAGAACCAAGGAGTTCTAGCCCCAGAGATTTGTTTGAAATTTTAAATTGAGGGAAATGTAATTTTTTGATTTTTTGACATTGTGGCATGCTCTGCTGGCATTTTGTTGCGAGTTCTCGACTAGATTTGAGAACTTAAATACAGTTTTGATACGGATCTATTAAGAACCAAAGAGTTCTAGCCCCTGACATTTGTATGAAATTCTAAACTGTGGGAAATGTAATTTTTTGATTTTTTTACATTGTGGCATGCTCTGCTGGCACTTTGTTGCGAGTTCTCGACTATATTTGAGATAATAAATACAGTTTTGATACGGATCTATTAAGAACTAAGAAGTTCTAGCCTCAGAGATTTGTATAAAATTTTAAATTGAGGGAAATGTAATTTTTTGATTTTTTAACATTGTGGCATTCTCTGCTGGCACTTTGTTGTGAGTTCTCGACTTGATTTGTGATCCGAAATATAGTTTTGATACGGATCTATTAAGAACTAAAGAGTTCTAGCCCCTGAGATTTGTATGAAATTTTAAATTGAGGGAAATATCATTTTTCGATTTTTTTACCTTCTGACATGCTCTGCTGGCACTTTGTTGTGATGTCTCGACTAGATTTGACGTCTGCAATACGGGGTTAATACGGGTTTATTAAGAACCAAGGAGTTCTAGCCCCAGAGATTTGTATAAAATTTTAAATTGAGGGAAATGTAATTTTTTGATTTTTTGACATTGTGGAATGCTCTGCTGGCACTTTGTTGTGAGTTCTCGACTTGATTTCAGATCAGAAATACAGTTTTGATACGGATCTGTTAAGGACTAAAGAGCTCTAGCCCCTGAGATTTGTATGAAATTTTAAATTGAGGCAAAGGTAATTTTTTGATTTTTTGAGATTGTGGCATGCTCTGCTGGCACTTTATTGTGATTTCTCGACTAGATTTGACGTCTGCAGTACAGGGCTAATACGGGTTTATTAAGACCCAAGGAGTTCTAGCCCCAGAGATTTGTATGAAATTTTAAATTGAGGGAAATGTAATTTTTTGATCTTTTGACATTGTGGCATGCTCTGCTGGCACTTTGTTGTGAGTTCTTGACTTGATTTGAGGTCTGCAATACAGGGCTAATATGGATTTATTAAGAACTGTTAAAAGAGTTCTAGCCCCTGAGATTTGTATGAAATTTTAAATTGAGGCAAAGATAATTTTTTTCATTTTGTGACCTAGTGACATGCTCTGCTGGCACTTTGTTGTAAGTTTTCGACTAGATTTGGTCTACAATACAGGGCTAATACGGATTTATTAAGAACTAAGGAGTTCCAGCCCCAGAGATTTGTATGAAATTTTAAATTGAGGGAAATTTTAATTTTTTGATTTTTTAATATTGTGGCATGCTCTGCTGGCACTTTGTTGTGAGTTGTCGACTACATTTGAGATCTTAAATATAGTTTAGATACGGATCTGTAAATAACTAAAGAATTCTAGCCCCTGAGATTTGTATAAAATTTTTAATTGAGGGAAAGGTAATTTTTCGATTTTAAGACCCTGTGACATACTCTGCTGGCACTTAGTTGTGAGTTCTCAACTAGGTTTGACGTCTGCAATACAGGGCTAATACGGGTTTATTAAGAACCAAGGAGTTCTAGCCCCAGAGATTTGTTTGAAATTTTAAATTGAGGGAAATGTAATTTGTTGATTTTTTGACATTGTGGCATGCTCTGCTGGCACTTTGTTGTGAGTTCTCGACTAAATTTGACGTCTGCAATACAGGGCTAATACGGATTTATTAAGAACTAAGGAGTTCCAGCCCCAGAGATTTGTATGAAATTTTAAATTGAGGGTAATGTAATTTTTTGATTTTTTAAATTTGTGGCATGCTCTGCTGGCACTTTGTTGTGAGTTCTCGACTACATTTGAGATCTTAAATATAGTTTAGATACGGATCTGTAAAGAACTAAAGAGTTCTAGCCCCTGAGATTTGTATAAAATTTTTAATTGAGGGAAAGGTAATTTTTCGATTTTAAGACCTTGTGACATACTCTGCTGGCACTTAGTTGTGAGTTTTCAACTATATTTGACGTCTGCAATACAGGGCTAATACGGGTTTATTAAGAACCAAGGAATTCTTGCCCCAGAGATTTGTTTGAAATTTTAAATTTAGGGAAATGTAATTTGTTGATTTTTTGACATTGTGGCATGCTCTGCTGGCACTTTGTTGTGAGTTCTCAACTAGATCTGAGGTCTGCAACACAGGGCTCATACGGATTTATTAAGAACTAAGGAGTTCTAGCCCCAGAGATCTGTTTGATATTTTAAATTGAGGGAAATGTAATTTTTTGATCTTTTGACATTGTGGCATGCTCTGCTGGCACTCTGTTGTGAGTTCTCGACTTGATTTGAGAACTTAAATACAGTTTTGATACGGATCTATTAAGAACCAAAGAGTTCTAGCCCCTGAGATTTGTATGAAATTTAAAACTGTG
This sequence comes from Euclidia mi, assembly GCA_944739405.2. Lineage (NCBI taxonomy): Eukaryota > Metazoa > Arthropoda > Insecta > Lepidoptera > Erebidae > Euclidia > Euclidia mi. Next base: position 61,393,064 of record OX123196.2, on the reverse strand, counting down.
GGAAATGTAATTTTTTGATTTTTTGACATTGTGGCATGCTCTGCTGGCACTTTGTTGTGACTTCTCGACTAAATTTGAGATCATAAATACAGTTTTGTTACGGATCTATTAAGAACCAAAGAGTTCTAGCCCCTGAGATTTGTATGAAATTTTAAATTGAGGGAAAGGTAATTTTTCGATTTTTTGAACTTGTGGCATGCTCTGCTGGCACATTGTTGTGAGTTCTCGACTAAATTTGAGATCATAAATACAGTTTTGATACGGATCTATTAAGAACCAAAGAGTTCTAGCCCCTGAGATTTGTATGAAATTTTAAATTGAGGGAAATGTAATTTTTCGATTTTTTGAACTTGTGGCATGCTCTGCTGGCACTTTGTTGTGAGTTCTCGACTTGATTTGACGTCTGCAGTACAGGGCTAATACGGGTTTATTAAGAACCAAGGAGTTCTAGCCCCAGAGATTTGTATGAAATTTTAAATTGAGATAAATGTAATTTTTTGATCTTTTGACATTGTGGCATGCTCTGCTGGCACTTTGTTGTGAGTTGTCGACTTGATTTGAGGTCAGCAATACAGGGCTAATACGGATTTATTAAGAACTGAGAAGTATTAGCCACAGAGATTTGTATGAAATTTTAATTTGTGGGAAATGTAATTTTTTGATTTTTTGACATTGTGGCATGCTCTGCTGGCATTTTGTTGCGAGTTCTCGACTAGATTTGAGAACTTAAATACAGTTTTGATACGGATCTATTAAGAACCAAAGAGTTCTAGCCCCTGAGATTTGTATGAAATTTTAAACTGTGGGAAATGTAATTTTTTGTTTTTTTTACATTGTGGCATGCTCTGCTGGCACTTTGTTGCGAGTTCTCGACTATATTTGAGATAATAAATACAGTTTTGATACGGATCTATTAAGAACTAAGAAGTTCTAGCCTCAGAGATTTGTATAAAATTTTAAATTGAGGGAAATGTAATTTTTTGATTTTTTAACATTGTGGCATTCTCTGCTGGCACTTTGTTGTGAGTTCTCGACTTGATTTGTGATCCGAAATATAGTTTTGATACGGATCTATTAAGAACTAAAGAGTTCTAGCCCCTGAGATTTGTATGAAATTTTAAATTGAGGGAAATGTAATTTTTCGATTTTTTTACCTTCTGACATGCTCTGCTGGCACTTTGTTTTGATGTCTCGACTAGATTTGACGTCTGCAATACGGGGTTAATACGGGTTTATTAAGAACCAAGGAGTTCTAGCCCCAGAGATTTGTATGAAATTTTAAATTGAGGGAAATGTAATTTTTTGATTTTTTGACATTGTGGCATGCTCTGCTGGCACTTTGTTGTGAGTTCTCGACTTGATTTCAGATCAGAAATACAGTTTTGATACGGATCTGTTAAGGACTAAAGAGTTCTAGCCCCTGAGATTTGTATGAAATTTTAAATTGAGGCAAAGGTAGTTTTTTGATTTTTTGAGATTGTGGCATGCTCTGCTGGCACTTTATTGTGATTTCTCGACTAGATTTGACGTCTGCAGTACAGGGCTAATACGGGTTTATTAAGACCCAAGGAGTTCTAGCCCCAGAGATTTGTATGAAATTTTAAATTGAGGGAAATGTAATTTTTTGATATTTTGACATTGTGCCATGCTCTGCTGGCACTTTGTTGTGAGTTCTTGACTTGATTTGAGGTCTGCAATACAGGGCTAATATGGATTTATTAAGAACTGAGAAGTTCTAGCCCCAGAGATTTGTATGAAATTTTAATTTGTGGGAAATGTATTTTTTTGATTTTTTGACATTGTGGCATGTTCTGCTGGCACTTTGTTGCGAGTTCTCGACTATATTTGAGATCATAAATACAGTTTTGATATGGATCTATTAAGAACCAAATATTTCTAGCCCCTGAGATTTGTATGAAATTTTAAATTGAGGGAAAGGTAATTTTTCGATTTTTTGAACTTGTGGCATGCTCTGCTGGCACTTTGTTGTGAGTTCTCGACTTGATTTGACGTCTGCAGTACAGGGCTAATACGGGGTTATTAAGAACCAAGGAGTTCTAGCCCCAGAGATTTGTATGAAATTTTAAATTGAGGGAAATGTAATTTTTTGATCTTTTGACATTTTGGCATGCTCTGCTGGCACTTTGTTGTGAGTTCTCGACTTGATTTGAGGTCTGCAATACAGGTCTAATACGGATCTGTTAAGAACTAAGAAGTTCTAGCCCCAGAGATTTGTATGAAATTTTAATTCGTGGGAAATGTAATTTTTTGATTTTTTGACATTGTGGCATGCTCTGCTGGCACTTTGTTGCAAGTTCTCAACTAGATTTGAGAACTTAAATACAGTTTTGGTACGGATCTATTAAGAACCAAAGAGTTCTAGCCCCTGAGATTTGTATGAAATTTTAAACTGTGGGAAATGTAATTTTTTGATCTTTTGACATTGTGGCATGCTCTGCTGGCACTTTGTTGTGAGTTCTTGACTTGATTTGAGAACTTAAATACAGTTTTGATATGGATCTATTAAGAACCAAAGAGTTCTCGCCCCTGAGATTTGTATGAAATTTTAAACTGTGGGAAATGTAATTTTTTGATCTTTTGACATTGTGGCATGCTCTGCTGGCACTTTGTTGTGAGTTCTCGACTTGATTTGAGGTCTGCAATACAGGGCTAATACGGATTTATTAAGAACTGAGAAGTTCTAGCCCCAGAGATTTGTATGAAATTTTAATTTGTGGGAAATGTAATTTTTTGATGTTTTGACATTGTGGCATGCTCTGCTGGCACTTTGTTGCGAGTTCTCGACTATTTTTGAGATCATAAATACAGTTTTGATATGGATCTATTAAGAACCAAAGATTTCTAGCCCCTGAGATATGTTTGAAATTTTAAATTGAGGGAAAGGTAATTTTTCGATTTTTTGAACTTGTGGCATGCTCTGCTGGCACTTTGTTGTGAGTTCTCGACTTGATTTGACGTCTGCAGTACAGGACTAATACGGGTCTATTAAGAACCAAGGAGTTCTAGCCCCAGAGATTTGTATGAAATTTTAAATTGAGGGAAATGTAATTTTTTGATTTTTTTACATTGTGGCATGCTCTGCTGGCAATTTGTTGTAAGTTCTCGACTTGATTTGAGATCCGAAATACAGTTTTGATACGGATCTATTAAGAACTAAAGAGTTCTAGCCCCTGAGATTTGTATGAAATTTTAAATTGAGGGCAATGTAATTTTTCGATTTTTTTACCTTCTGACATGCTCTGCTGGCACTTTATTGGGATGTCTCGACTAGATTTGACGTCTGCAATACGGGGTTAATACGGGTTTATTAAGAACCAAGGAGTTCTAGCCCCAGAGATTTCTATGAAATGTTAAATTGAGGAAAATGTAATTTTTTGATTTTTTGACATTGTGGCATGCTCTGCTGGCACTTTGTTGTGAGTTCTCGACTTGATTTCAGATCATAAATACAGTTTTGATACGGTTCTATTAAGAACCAAAGAGTTCTAGCCCCTGAGATTTGTATGAAATTTTAAATTGAGGGAAAGGTAATTTTTCGATTTTTTGAACTTGTGGCATGCTCTGCTGGCACTTTGTTGTGCGTTCTCGACTTGATTTGAGGTCTGCAATACAGGGCTCATACGGATTTATTAAGAACTGAGAAGTTCTAGCCCCAGAGATTTGTATGAAATTTAAATTTTTGGGAAATGTAATTTTTTGATTTTTTGACATTGTGGCATGCTCTGCTGGCACTTTGTTGCGAGTTCTCGACTAGATTTGAGAACTTAAATACAGTTTTGATACGGATCTATTAAGAACCAAAGAGTTCTAGCCCCTGAGATTTGTATGAAATTTTAAATTGAGGGAAATGTAATTTTTTGATTTTTTAACCTTGTGGCATGCTCTGCTGGCACTTTGTTGTGATTTCTCGACCATAGGTCTAGAACTTTTGCTGAAAAGTATCAGGAACTGTAGAACTCATTCGCATGTAGGAAAACTCACTTTTGTTTTCTGATTTGCTGCTATTGCTCTGCTACGTGAAGTTAGCAGATCATTTAGTATTTTTTTTTTAAGGTAAAAACTGCAGAACTATTTTTGAAAAGTATCAGGAACTGTAGAACTCATTCGCATGTAGGAAAAACGCAATTTCTTTTTTGATTTGCTGCTAATGCTCTGCTGCGTGAAGTTAGCAGATCATTTAGTCATTTCATTTTTTAAGGTAAAAACGGCAGAACTATTTCTGAAATGTATCGGGAACTATAGAACTCGGCTGCATGCGATAAGAACTCGGATTTTTTATTGATCTGCTGGACAATGATCTGCTAAGTTCACTTACATTTGATAACCTTAGTAATGCTGAATATTTATCTAGTATTGACATTTCTAAATGTTTCCTGCATACATTAAAAAAAAAGAGTATCGTTGTAAAACAGCTTTTTACGTTCAATCTCGCGGAACATTTCAACTTAAAAAAATGCCTTTTGGGCTTACTAATGCCCCTGCAACTCAACAAAAATTGGCTGATTTTTTGTACTATGGGTGTTTGAAATAGAATTAGTTTTTATTATAAGTCAAATCGATTATATCGATTAAGTAACATTTTGTTTAGTCTATTGAAAATTTCTGACAATGGTCACACTGAACTGTCAACTTCCGTTCTTGCCTTGAAAAATTAAGACGCCGTTTTGCTCTCTCGCGTGGAAAATTGTAATAAAATTGGAAGTATTAGAACCCGATTGAGTGCCACTTCTTTAATCAGCTGGCATCGGTTTATTTGTGATAAAAGATAAGTTGTATCTTAATGAACATTTGTGAAATATTCAACTTTGTAAAACACGTGTGTGAATTCCTGATTGGTGACCAAGGATTAGGACTACGCCGAACTGGACACTGGTATTTATTCGATTCTCTTGTTATTTTGGCCAAAATTATGAGTTAATCTTATTGGTCCACTCAAGAACATCATCAGCAAGATTTGGAAAGACATTTTATTAATATTAGGTGTAATTTGGATTTCTATTCATTACTGTGCAACGCAGTGCATTGTGTCTGGATATATTGTCTATCGTGTTCAGGTAGATGTATTACAACTTCCACTGCAACTCTGGACGATTTCCTACCTGGCTACGGTAATTCTAGACATAATTTTTGGTGCAGAGCGCTGTTGTATCTTAGCCGTTGATTGTATCTGAACTCAGATTGGTGTTGTATGAGCTATATATCTCATTTGTAATCAGTGTTATAGTGTTCTCAGGTCAGTATTGTCTAAAATACATAATATTTAATTGTATAAGTTGACCTAGATCATTTGAAACACATGTCATACATAACCTCAATCAGTAATTGTTTGATTTCAATTGTTGAAATCTAGCATAGATTTGTTGCTGTTACTATTAATAAGTCACTTTGATTGGATACATATCAGTTATATGTATCAATTGATTTAGTTAATTGCATTATTTGTTGTGACAATAGACCTGACCAGGGATGATACCATTATCATGAGACCCAGCTTTTCAAGTCATAAAAAACTTAAACGCTATAATTAAGTTAATAAACTAATTAAAAGGTGTCATAAATCTATGAAGAAATATAATGTGCATAGGGTTAATTTAAATCTCAGAAAGGAGCGCATTTATTTACTTGATCAACTATCTAAGTACTCTAGAAGTTTAGAACATAGTAGGGTATTGTATAATACTGACACTCATCGCTTGAGGGAAGAACTAGTACTTAGGGAGAGCACCTTAAATGAACTATTTAACAAATATCAAGCTTTTCAATTTAAGTAACCTATTCTGTGAACCTACTAGAGTATATGCAACATCTTCTACTTGTTTGGATAACATATTTAGTTCTTGTGCTGCCACAAACCCAGTAGTAATTAGTTCTCTCCCTTCTGATCACCGTGGACAGATAGCTAGTTTTCCCTGTTCAACATATGATAAATCACGTATAGTAGAATGGAGGCCTCAGACTACCAATCGTCTAATACGTTTCAAAAATAATATTATTGCTAAACTCAATACCTCAATATTAAATTCACAAAATCCAAATACAATTTATAACTCACTTTTTGGACTAGTAAATAATGAATTTCAAAATACTTTTAAGAGTAAAACTGACACACTAAAGGGTACTATGGGATCTTTTAACCAGTGGGCCATTATAGGTATATACAAAAGTCGAGACAAGTTATTTGAATTATATGGTATGAAACAACATAGATTTGACACACCTTTTTGAGATTATGTAAAAAAGTACTCAAAATTGTATCATGGCAAAATCTAAATTTATTAGTAGTAAAATTAAGCATTCAACAAATATAATTAAAGAGACGTGGAGCATTATAAATAATGAAACAGGAAGAGCTCGACCACGGGAAAATCAATTTGTACTAAAAGAAAACAATTTATTAGTCACTAACAAAACTCAAGTAGTGCATATGTTCAATAGTTTCTTTGCGAGCATACCTTTAACAACTACTAGCTCTTTACAATCATCTTCTTTAGACGCTGGAAATTTTTTGCTTAGCAGTGTACCTGAATGCAAGAGCGTGTTTAGATTCGAGCACGTTACCCCGCGAGATATATTGATCGCATATAATTCAATTAATATTAAAAATACCGGCGACTTTTGGGGCATTTCAATTAAAATTTTAGGTACTATAGTTGAAACTGTTGCGCCTTACCTATCTATAATTTTTAATCAATACTTTGACCTAAGCGTATTTCCGGATTTGATGAAATTAAGTAAAATTATACCCTTATTCAAATCTGGCAGTAAAAATGAAATTAATAATTTTAGGCCCATTTCTATCTTGCCGGCATTTAGTAAAATATTTGAAAAGATTCTTTTAAAGCAGCTATTAAGCCACTTCAATTTAAATAGTCTGCTTCACAAAGATCAATACGGGTTTACTAAAGGTAGATCCACTACTGATGCGGGTGTTTCTCTTATAAAACACGTTTATAGTGCTTGGGAGTCATCAAAGAATGCTATTGGAGTGTTCTGTGACCTATCTAAAGCATTTGACTGCGTTCAGCACGACACACTACTGCATAAGCTCCGCCACTACGGCGTAGAGAAAACCGCACTTAGTGTTGTCGATTCGTACCTGCGGCAAAGATTTCAGTGTGTCGATGTTAATGGGACTACATCCTCTTAATTACCTATACAGCTAGGCGTTCCACAAGGCTCAATTTTAGGTCCTTTTCTATTTCTAGTATATATTAATGACTTACCTTTTTATTTAAAAAACATCTGTGATGTCGTACTTTTTGCAGATGATACGTCACTTATTTTTAAAGTAGATAGGAATTGAAATCAATTTGATGATGTAAATAATGCACTATTACAAGTTACACGATGGTTTACAGCATACAACCTAGTACTTAATTCTAGGAAAACTAAATGCGTTAAATTTGCTTTACCTAACGTTAGACAGAGCATACTATGCAGAGAACAGCACTGTAAGAGAAGGAAAACTTGAAACAAACCCTATACCAACCCGTTTGGCCAGCGTGGTATAGTAGGCCAATTCCTCCTTTCAAAGGAGAGGCCTAGTCCAGCAGTGGACTGTAAGGGGCTGATGATGATGAACGTTAGACTACTGGGACCTAATATTATGCTAGATAGGGAGGAACTTGACACAGTAGACTCTACAGTGTTCTTAGGTATTACATTAGATAATAAGTTACAATGGGGTGCACAATAGCATGTCTAGCAGGAAAGCTCAGCTCTGATGCGTATGCCGTCAGAAAAGTTAGGCAACTTACTGCCATCGACACGGCTCGTTTAGTATATTTTAGCTATTTTCACAGTGTTATGTCCTACGGTATTTTATTATGGGGCAAAGCAGCGGATATTCAGAATATCTTCGTTCTACAGAAACGAGCGGTACGAGCAATATACATGTTAGGTGCAAAAGATACTCTTAGGGAACGCTTTAAGTCTATAGGAATTCTTACAGTAGCCTCGCAATTTTTATTTGCTAATATTTTGTACATTAGGCAAAATATAAGTTTATTTACCTCAAAAAGCGATATACATAATATAAATACTCGAAACAAGCATAGGTTATATGCCCCTTATCATCGTTTACATAAAGTTAATAATTCTTTTGTAGGGCTAGGTATTCGTATATACAATAAAATACCAATTAGTCTTTTAGAATTACCATTTAGTACATTTAAAGCTAAAATAAAAGACTGCCTTATTAAGAAAGGTTATTATACTATTAATGATTATTTCAGTGACAAGGATAGATGGTCACTTACACTAGACAACTCATGATCTACTACTTATTTAGAATTTATATAGATACTTAGCATTTTTCAGTTTATCATTATATAACATTTCTAGTTCTTTAAAATTATTATTCGTTTATCATAATTAGGTCATTCTACTTACTACATCTACATTTGCATTGTTGTTCCACTATTTTTTTTTTTTTATTTACTGTACTGTAAGATGAAGATAACTCGTTATCATGGTCTGTGAACTAAAGTTTTTGTAATTTTGTGTATTCATATACCGTCACTTCTGTAACATACATTTCCACCATAGTTCTGAACATGGTCACGAGTTGTATACATTATAAGTCGTAAGTGGATGCTCCTGTTACACAGTATTCGCATTGGAAGGCTAACTAAAACACATCATTTAGTAACTACATTAATTGCTTAAGTATTATGTCTGTAACTAATTACTATTTACAAGTAATTTAGTACAATGTGTAACAGTTGCAGCTCCTTACAAAAATGAAAATATGTACCATAATATTGGCGATTTAAAAGAGTGGCCTCGAGTTTTATTGTCCGTTCTTTCTCGTGGCTCTACCTATTGCTTTGCGAACGAGGCAGTAAATGTAAATGTAGAAGCATTAAGTAATTTCAGTTTAAAATTGACGTTCATAAGCGTCACCTTGTGAAAATATAGATAATATTGTTAAGTAACACATACTATTACTATTGTATATCTCAAATAACACAGCCAGTCTGTCTGTTGCAAGTAATTAGTTAATTTATTTGAATATTTAACTTTAATTAACTTATTTGAAGGTTCAACTATTGATAACTTTGACTTTGTTTTGTGTCAATATATACTGAAACTATTAATTTTGTTGGACAGTAGATACCTGTCACTTGCCTGCACTTGCAGTAAACAGGCTAATACTTTGTTGGTTTCAAAGAATTAACAAATATTAAGTTTTGATTGTTAATTTTATTTAACGCTTGTCCGGGCTCTTTTGAATTTTGATTATGTCAGCTATCTAGTGCCTTATGTCAGCTATCTAGTATCTATATAGTGCCTTAGTGAACAGGCCTGATCGCCAGCAGGCCTTACTACAAAGGTACGAGCGGATCGATGATCGCCTGGCAAGTGTGGAACAGCAATTCCGCACTTTCAGCACTTGCTGTCTCGAAGTGTCAGTCAATGATTTCACCGCTGACCAGCGAAATAAGGTCAGCGAAGACTATGCCCAGGTCTTAGACCTGTATGATGCTGTCTCTAATAGTGCGAGACAACTAGTTGCCGATAGGGAAGGGCAACCCGGCCTGAAGCAGGAGCTTCCTAGGTCAGCACCGGGGCTGGTGAGTAGGCTACCTACCTTAGACCTCCCCCATTTTGATGGCTGCCTAGGAAGCTACCTGGGCTTCTTTAATTTGTTTGACAGCCTGATCAATGATAGGGCTGACCTTCGGCCAGCACAAAAATTGGCATATTTAATGTCGGTTCTGGATGGAGAGGCGAAAGGCCTTATCCAGCATCTGCCCGTGTCTGACGAGGCGTACCAGATGGCTCGGGACTTAATTACCCGTAGGTACCATAATAAGCGTGGCCTCGCCGACACGCACAACGAGCAGATTTTGGGTTTGCCGATGCTCACCCGGGTCTCTGGTTTGCGCACCCAACTTTTGAACCCGCTTTTGGTGGCCATCAACGCCGGTAGGCCGCTTGTCCAACCAGCCGACGCAGCGCACGGGCGGGTGTTTTGAAGGTGGCAGCCGAGGCTCACCGGCGCGTAGCCGAGAGTCGCCTCGCTCAATTGATCGCCGCTCACCCCGCTTGGAGAACCGTAGCGTGCGCACGCCTCCTCTCTCTCGCGCACCTGAATGTGCTGTTCAGCGTCACCAGCACCATGACTGCTGCCCCAGGTACTCCCCTCCTTTGGCGGAGCGTCCCCGCCTTGACTCGCGCCCACCTCGTTTTGGGCGGGTGCGTCATTATGACCCCCCCCCAGATAGCGCGCGGATCGAGTCATCGCGCTTTTGAGGACTTCAAGCCGCACCCTCATTTTGACTTGCCTGGTCCTGGCCAACGGTCGCCACCCAGGCAACAATAGGTCATTGATCCCTGCCCTATAACGCCAACCTCCCCCATTGAGACCGTTATCCTACCAACGGTTGCTGTTCGGGTCTGGGGACCCACGGGGACCTCTGTTGTTATCCGTGCTATATTGGACACAGGTTCACAAGGTTGCATTGTTTCCACTTATTTGGCAGGTTAAATTAAATATGGGCTCTTTTCCAAATTGTATACGGGGCATAGGGGACGTAGCCTCTAATGTTGAAGGGCAAGTTAAGGTTTTGTTTGGCCCTGTTGAATCTTCACACCCGAGGATTAGAACCTCGGCTATTGTGCTCATGAATATTTTGGGTATGCACCCGCAGAAGCAGCTACCTGCTGCTGTGGTGAATTTGACATCGGGATTAGAACTGGCAGACCCCAAATTTGACACACCGGGACAAATCGACTTGTTGATTGGCTCTGATGTCCTCGGTGGAATTTTGATTGGTGGGAAACGGGTCTTGGTGCCAAATGGTTTGACTGTCATCCCGACCATATTTGGATTTGCTTTGAAGGGACCTGTACCTAGGGACCCCCCTTCACCTGAACTTGATAATCTGTAGGCGCCGCTCTCTCTGATGCGGTTCAGAGGTTTTGGGAGGTAGAGGAACCGCCTCAAGCTGCCCGTTTGAATCCAGAACATGAGGAGTGCGAGCTGTTCTTCCAGAACAACACTGGTCGACTCCGTTCTGGTCGGATTATTACGAGGCTACCCTTTCTGTCTGTTCGGCCTCCGCTTGGTGAGTCACGACCTTTAGCCGAAAAGAGATTGTTGGCTATGGAGCGTCGCATGGGTCGTGATCCGGCGCTCAGACAGAAATTCATTGAGTTCATGAGAGAATATGAACAATTGGGACACATGTCTGTGTCAAATTTGGATTGGCGTTCGGTGGAGCACTACTTTCTCCCGCATCATGCGGTATTGAAGCCATCGACTGGTAAGCTGCGCACAGTATTTGATGGTTCTGCGCAGACTTCATCAGGCGTATCCTTGAACCAGTGCTTGCATTCTGGTCCCAAGTTGGTCAAGGACCTTTGTGACGTCATCACCAGCTTTCGACGACATCAGGTTGTCTTTGTGGCCGATATAAAAATGATGTTCAGGCAGACGATTATCCACCCTGATGACCGTCGCTCTTCGTCTACGAGCTCAATACTAATACGTACGGGTTAAGGTCAGGCCCCTATTTGGCAATACGTTCTCTTTGGGAACTCGCAGACCACGAAGGCTTACGTTTCCCACGAGCCTCTGCCATCTTGAAGGACGATATTAACGTCGATGACATTTGCTCGGGCGCCTGGCTTGCCAGAGGACCATCAGCAGGATCCACATTTGTTTGAGATTGTTGACAATCCCGCCATGATGGCTGTTCTCGGCGTTCAGTACAGACCAGTCCAAGACATCTTTACGTATAACGTAGACTTGAAATTGCCTTGTTCTTGGACTAAACGTCTCGTGTTGTCTACTGTCGCCAGAACCTTTGATCCGAACGGTTGGATTTGTCCTATCATATTGTGGGCAAAATGCTTCTTGCAGAAGCTTTGGACAGCAGTATTGACTTGGGACGAACCTCTACACGGTACTCTTGTTTAAGAATGGACCTCTTTTGTATCCTCACTTCCTGCCGTCAACGAGATCTCCTTGCCTCGTCCCATCCGGGAAGTACAAGGCCACCCTTCACGGGTTTTGTGATGCCTCGGAACGTGGTCACGCGGCCGTGGTGTACTTGCGCACAGTCAGTGCCTCAGGTCAGGTGAGAGTTTTCCTGATCATGGTGAAGAGCAAGGTAGCACCCCTTCGGACATCTTTGACAATTCCGAAAGTGGAGCTCTCGGGAGCAGCACTACTTGTACGCTTATTGAACCACGTGTCCAACACTTTGGGTAAAAGCATTTGTATTAATGGGACTTACGCCTGGACAGACAGCCAAATTGTTCTTTGTTGGTTGAAGGCTTCTGTCCACACCTTGGAGGTATTTGTCGCTAATCGTGTTTCCCAAATACAGAAATCTGAAGTCAAGCTTTTTGGAGACATGTGCCAGGTGAGCTTAACCCCGGTGATTGTGCCTCGCGCGGATGCTTGACGCCTAGTTTGATAGGTCATTCGCTGTGGTGGGGTCCGGAATGGTTCAATCGACCAGAAGTTGAGTGGCCTCGAATGCCAGTTTTAAATACTTCCAATTTGCCGGGTCTACGAACACTCGCTCTTGAGAAGGTGGAATGCGCCTTCGACCCCGATTTTTTGTTGAATCGTTACAGCTCCCTCGACAAGTTTTTAGGTGTTACTGCTTGGATAAAGCGATTTGTTTTTAATTTTAGGCACCCACAACAGAAAAATCTGACACCGTTTCTTTCACCACAGGAACGACAGGAGTCCCTCACCTTTTGGATTCGTTCTGTGCAATTGGCGCACTTTGAGAAGGAGATTGCTATCCTCAAGTCAGGGAAATTGAAATTATTGGGCGCTGTATCTAAATTGAACCCCTTTTTGGACGATACGGGTCTCTTGCGCGTTGGAGGGCGTCTCAAGAACGCCAACCTCCCTTACGGGGCACGTCACCCCCTTTTGTTACCCAAGGACGGTCATTTGGTACGCTTGTTGGTAACTGACCGTCACCTTAAAAATTCGCATGCTGGTTGTAATGCGCTCTTGGCCATTTTGCAACGCGAGTTTTGGATTTTGTCTGCCCGAAGAATTATTCGTAGAGTGTAGTCTTTCGCTGCATCAATTGCCATAAGCTCAAGGCTTCTACCATGCAGCCCTTGATGGGAGACTTACCGGCAGATCGCGTAACTGAAAACAGGACATTTGACGGTGTTGGCACGGACTTTGCAGGTCCCTTTTTGGTGAAAACGTCGACACTTCAAAACAGCAAGACTGTCAAGGCCTACTTGTGTGTTTTTGTTTGTCATTCCACAAAGGCCGTACACTTGGAACTGGTCTCCTCGCTTACTACCGAGGCGTTTGTAGCCACATTTGACAGATTAGTTTCCCGCAGAGGGCTGCATTCCTTGATCCGTTCTGACTGCGGCACTAACTTCAAGGGCACGTATAATTATTTGAATGATGTCGTTTATTTTCTTGAAACCAACAAGGCTGATATAGGTGATAGGCTTGCCCGACGTGGGATAAATTTGTTGTTTTCCCCACCAAATTGTCCACACTGGGGTGGTATTTTTGAGGCCGCTGTAAAATCGGCCAAAACACACTTGCGCAGGACAATCGGTGAGTCTGTCCTTACATTTGAGGAACTCGCAACTGTGTTTTGTAAGATTGAGGCCGTTTTGAACTCTCGGCCATTGTGCCCGATCTCCTCAGATCCGAATGATTTGGAGGCCCTTACGCCGGGCCATTCTTTGATTGGTCTTCCACTTGTCGTCTTGCCTGAGTACCCCTATATTGATACGAGACCTGGTCGTCTCTCGTGTTTTGAATTGGTACGCCAGATTACTCAGAGCTTCTGGAAACGCTGGAATTTGGAATATTTGCACATACTCCAGCAACGCGTTAAGTGGACCGACAAGACCGATCCACCCAAGATTGGTGACCTCGTTTTGATCAAGGAGGCTAACCTTCCGTCACTTAGATGACGCAGGGGGCGCATCCTTCGTTTGGTAACTGGGGCTGACGGAGTTCCCCGATTTGCTGAGGTCTTGGTGGACGGTTCGATTCTGAGGAGAGCGGTTGCAACATTGTCACGTCTACCAACCGATTAGCGGACCGGTAGGCCGGTCCAGGGCGGGTGGATGTTTGAAATAGAATTAGTTTTTATTATAAGTCAAATCGATTATATCGATTAAGTAACATTTTGTTTAGTCTATTGAAAATTTCTGACAATGGTCACACTGAACTGTCAACTTCCGTTCTTGCCTTGAAAAATTAAGACGCCGTTTTGCTCTCTCGCGTGGAAAATTGTAATAAAATTGGAAGTATTGGAACCCGATTGAGTGCCGCTTCTTTAATCAGCTGGCATCGGTTTATTTGTGATAAAAGATAAGTTTTATCTTAATGAACATTTGTGAAATATTGAACTTTGTAAAACACGTGTGTGAATTCCTGATTGGTGACCAAGGATTAGGACTACGCCGAACTGGACACTGGTATTTATTCGATTCTCTTGTTATTTCGGCCAAAATTATGAGTTAATGTTATAGGTCCACTCAAGAACATCATCAGCAAGATTAGGTAACACATTTTATTAATATTAGGTGTAATTTGGATTTCTATTCATCGCTGTGCAACGCAGTGCATTGTGTCTGGATATATAGTCTATCGTGGTCAGGTAGATGTATTACAACTTCCACTGCGCCTCTGAACGATTTCCTACCTGGCTACGGTAATTCTAGACAATGGGCCTGAATTTGAGAACAAGGTGTTCTGTTTTGTCAACGATATAATCTGTATTAGTTCCGATTTTTCTGAACACATTTCGCTTTTACTACGCGTTCTACAAAAATTAAAATCCGCTAACTTAACCATTAACTTCGATAAATGCAATTTTTTTAAAGATAAGTTAAAGTATCTTGGCTAAGTTGTCGATTCTAAGCGTCTTCATGCCGACCCCGATAAAATTGCTTCCATGAAAGAGTACCCGACTCCTAGTACTAGAAAGGAGGTTCGTCGTTTCTTGGGCGTGGCCTCGTGGTATAGGCGCTTTATACCCAATTTCAGCACTATTGCAACACCCTTGAACAAACTAACTTCTCAAGGCAAAAAGGCACCGCCTTTCTGTTGGTCGGCAGAGGCTGAACAAGCATTTATAAAATTAAAAGAAAGCTTGGCCTCCCCAGCGATTTTATCCTGTCCCGATTTTTCTGAACCTTTTGAGATTCACACGGACGCTAGCAATTATGGTATAGGAGCCGTTCTCTGTCAAGTGTTGAAGGGTGAAGAAAGGATAATTGCCTATTACAGCAAGTCATTATTGGGGACGCGTTCTCTAGGGGTGAGGCTCCCCCGAGAATCTCTAGGGGTGAGGTTCTCGGGGGAGCCTCACCCCTAGAGATTCTCGGGGGAGCCTCACCCCTAGAGAACGCGTCCCCAGGTGGCGGATAGGGGAAAGCTCGGCAGATGTGCAGGGCAGGGGGGAAATAAAATACCCCTCGCGGACCAACAGGCCGGAGAAGGACACTCCGTTATTAAACCCCATCTACAGGCTGCTTCGAGGTAATTGAAGAAAAGGCTAGAGATGTGCTGCGTGCTTGGGATGGAGTCCGCAGAAGGGATGGCAGCGGAAGAATCGCCCATGATCAACGGTGGCTCCCTAATCCTCCACGAGGATTACATCCTTGGCGTCTGGTGGCAGCCGGCCGTAAAATACAAGCCAATCTTTTAATCCTAGTAATGAAAAGATCACGAATTAGAAGAGATACCAATAATAGGGCGTTCCCCTTAAGCGACGGCAGCATGGCGAATGTGGCTAGGGCGTACCCCCGAAGCGACGGAAGACGCATCGAACCAGCACTCCAGAACCATATACTGCGATTTGCTACCTGGAATGTTGGCTCGATGACTGGACGCAGCGCTGAATTGGGTGAAGTATTAAAAAGTAGACGCATAAACGCATGTTGTGTGCAAGAGACGAAATGGAAGGGGTCCAAATCGAGACAAATAGGACATAACTATAAACTCATATATCACGGAGAGGGCCCTCATAATGGTGTTGGCATAGTAGTGGATAAAGATCTCCAAGAGCGGATGGTAGAAGTTAAAAGAGTGAGCGATAGATTAATCGCCGTTAAATTTGCTCTAGATGGACAACCGTGTCTGAACATCATAAGCGCGTACGCCCCACAGGTAGGGTGCTCGGCCATAGAGAAGCAGCTGTTTTGGGATGACATGTATGACCTGTTGCAGTCCATACCGTTGAATGAACTAAGGTACATCGGCGCTGACTTCAATGGCCATGTAGGACGCACGCCAATCACGAACCAAACAGTGCATGGCAATCAGGGATACGGAATCCAAAATGCAGAAGGCGAAGCTATCCTAAACTTTGCGTCAACATTCGATCTGGCCATCGTTAACACATTCTTCACTAAATCAGATCAACACCTAATCACGTACAAAAGTGGTGGAAACCAATCACAAATTGACTACATAATGACTAATCACTCTCATCTCAGGAAATGTAAAGACTGCAAGGTAATCCCTGGCGAATCTCTGACCGCACAGCATAGACTCTTAATCGCAGAATTCTTGATGATAAAACCAGTGAGAGTGAAGAAGGATTGGACGCCAAAAATACGTTGGCACAGATTAGAGCGTGAAGAGGGATCCAAACTGTGCAATGAACTGTCAAGCTATTTTCAAAAGGTGAACGTTAATGACAGCTCCAACGTCTTATGGAACAATTTCCGAACCTTTTGCAGCCAAAAAGCCACGATGCATCTGGGTCAGTCAAAAGGACCACTATGTGGTAATAGAGACACGAGGTGGTGGCAACCAGAAGTAAAAGAGAAAATAGTGCACAAAAAACTACTCTTCAAACTATGGCAGCGAACTAATAGCGAAGAAGACAAAATGGCTTACAAAGCAGCAAAAAAAGAAGCAAAGAAAGCGGTAGCGCAAGCAAAAGCCAACTCGGATAGTGAAAAGTACCTCAAACTCGAAGCAGCCACAAACGACCGAGACATATTCAAAATCGCAAAACTCAGAAACAACAACAGCAAGGATTTCAAAGTCATAAAATACATAAAAAATCAGAGTGGACAACTGCTCACGTCTAATAAAGAAATCCAGGAAAGGTGGAAAGAATACTACTCTCATCTTCTGAACGAAACATATCCGAGCCAAGACCCACGCATACCTCCCCTACCCATCATAGGGCCTATACCCTGTATAACACAGGAAGAGACGCACAATGCTATTCATGCAATGGCAAATAATAAGGCGACAGGACCCGACAATATTCCCGCAGAATTGTGGAAGAAACTGGGTATGGATGGAGTAGTATTTCTAACAAACCTCTTCAATAGAGTTCTGATTGATGGCATACCAGATGACTGGAGGAACAGTTTATTGGTCCCGTTCTATAAAAATAAAGGGGATGTTAGACTATGTGAGAACTACAGGGCAATCAAACTAATATCACATTCCTTAAAGATATGGGAAAGAGTTATAAGCAATAGACTGCTCCAGCTTACAGAAGTCTCAGAAAACCAATGCGGCTTTGTCACTGGTAAGTCTACCATAGACGCTATCCACACGGTCAGGATTCTGATGGAACAATATAGGGACAACGGGGTGGACTTACATATGGTGTTCATCGATTTGGAAAAGGCTTTTGACCGAGTTCCGAGGCAATTAATATGGGAAGCCATGCGAGCACATAACGTACCAGAATATTACATTCATATTGTAACAGACATGTACAACAACGTCAAAACCAAAGTGCGTTGCGCTGCTGGAACGAGTGAAGAGTTCGAAGTAAGAGTCGGTGTGCACCAGGGATCGGCACTAAGTCCACTTCTTTTCAACCTGGTCATGAATCATCTGACCGCCAAACTTCAACAACCACCACCATGGAACCTTCTCTACGCAGATGATATTGTCCTAATCAGCGAGAGCGCCAGTAACTTGCAAATCCAGCTGGAAAAATGGAGAGCCGCATTAGAAAGAGCTGGTTTGCGGATTAGTAGAGCAAAGACAGAATACCTGCATTGTAACTTCAGTGGCGTAGAAACATCTGACACCATCCATCTGCAAGGCACTCCATTGAAAAAAGTAGATAGCTTTAAATACTTAGGCTCTATCATCGCCAGGGACGGATCTATAGATGCCGATGTAGCTCATCGAATAAACATAGGATGGATGAAGTGGAGAGAACTTTCAGGAGTGTTATGCGATAGCAGAATGCCGGTACACATAAAGGGTAAAGTGTACAAAGCTGCAGTTCGCCCAGCAATGATGTATGGTGCCGAGTGCTGGCCTCTAAAGAAAAAACAAGAGGACAAACTACACGCTGCAGAAATGAGAATGTTGCGTTGGGCAGGAGGTGTCACGTTACTGGACCGCATACTAAATACGTATATACGTGGCAGCTTCAGAGTAAGACCTATCCCTGAGAAACTGGAAGAAAGTCGTCTCAGATGGTACGGACATGTCATGCGGCGTCCACCTGAACACATTACTCAGAAAGTACTGACACTGTACCCACCACCAAAACGACGAGGAAGACCCCGAAAAACATGGATAGCCACTGTAAATAAGGACATGAAAAAGGCACAAACATCAGCCGAGACGACCCAGGACAGACATTCCTGGCGACGAGTTACTAGGAGAGCCGACCCCAAATAATGGGATAAGGCGAGGAAAAGAGAGAGACAGCAAGTCATTATCCAGCCAGGAAAAAAATTATAGTGCTACTGAGCGCGAAGCATTAGCAGTCTTGTCGGCTATTGAGCATTGGCGCTGCTATATCGAAAATGGTAGGAAGTTTGTTGTCCATACTGATCACGCCGCATTACAGTGGTTTTTAAAATTAAATAATCCCACAGGCCGTTTAGCCAGATGGGGTGTTCATCTCTCTTGTTATAATTTTGAAATTAGACATCGTCGTGGTTCAGATAATGTTTTGCCTGATTTCCTGTCTCGCTCTGTACCTGTCTCTGCTATTATCAACGGTTCGCAGGATGATAGTAATGATTCTAATACAATTGTACCGGTTTCTACTAATGATTCTTGGTATCTAAAATTATTTAACGGTTGCTTAAAGAGGCCATCGTCTTTTGTTAACTATCAAATAATTAATAATTAATTGTATCGACTTAAAAACTCATTAAACCCACTTACTAGGGAGTTTCAGTGAAAGAAGGTAATACCGTTGGAAATGAGACCAACCATCATATTCGACAATCACTCCTTGCCCACTGCTGGCCATCTCGGCATTTTTAAAACATACAAGCGTTTATCGCTTGCCTACTACTGGCCGGGTATGTATAGCGATGTCGTTAAAGTCGTCCATGCGTGCGATACTTGTACGGCCCACAAGCACCAAAATCATTCGATTCTGGGCCATTTGGGTCAACCTAAGTCGTGTCATAGACCATTTCAGATGTTGAGCATAGACCTCGTCGGACCTTTACCCTCCTCGAGGAAGCAGAGTACGTATGTTTTCGTAGTGTCTTGTTGTTTTTCTAAATATTGTTTGCTTTTTCCAATAAGGCGTGCCTCTGCCGAAATTATAACCAAAATTTTAGAAGAAAATGTTTTCCTTGTTCAAGGTATTCCGTCTACCATTGTCTTAGATAACGGTAAGCAATTTATCAGCTCCACTTTTAAAAATGTATTATCCAAATACAAGGTTTCTAACTTGCATTACACACCGCTGTATACCCCACACGTTAATCTGATCGAGAGATATAACAAAACTATTATGACAGCTGTTTCAACTTTTATAGACCGCGATCACCGCGTATGGGATTTGAACTTAGCAAAGATATAATTTGCACTCAACTGTGCTGTAAACGAATCAACGTGTTTTACCCCATCATTCTTGGTTTATGGCCGCGAATTGGTTACTTGTGGTTCTCATTATATTCATCACGAATCGGACCCCAATATTGTATTTGAGCCGCGGGATGAATATGCCCAAACGCTTGGCCATCTGTCTACCATATTTGACAAGGTGCATGCAGAATTGCACAATGCTCATCAGAGGAATAGGCATTCTTATAATCTTCACAGAATATCGGCTGATTTCAATGTTGGTGATGTGGTTTGGAAAATAACTTTCTATTTGAGTGACAAGGATAAGTATTTCAGCAAAAAATTTGCATTTTCAGCGAAATTTATTAAATGTAAAATCATGGCAAAAAAAATCCTCTTGTGTATAAACTATCATATATGTTTGGCAAACCCCTTGGTGATTTCCATATAAAAGATCTTAAATTAACTCACTACAAAGTTTAAGAATGAAATAATTAATGCTCATCACTAATGATCTAATCACAAAAATAACTTAACATTTCGTTACAAATAGTATAAAAATCTGTAACTCCCAATTACAGCTAAATTATGTACCCAAATATCTTGTTACATATAGCTTTAGTAATGACTGATCGTAATGTAAAAAATATTTTTTACCTTATGGCTCAGTGGTTAAAAGGTTGCTGTCGGATCGGTCTGTGGTTCGATTCTCGCTTGTTTTTTTTTGTTTTTTTTTTAGCTATGCTAGTGTATACTATATCATCGATCGAATCCTGCGGTGATATATTATTCATAACATCTTACTCCGAATTGTGTATTTGCCGTTAATGACTTTGTATCATGTTCAGAAACTAAATAATGATTCACAGCAATGGAATGCGGCGCGGCGCCTCGGGCGCAGTGATGACTCACGTGTTTACCAGCCACGCGCCGGCTCAAACTTTCCATCGCCGTAGTCATTGTTTATTTTATTTTAAATGAATACAATTTGCCCTTGCAATTCGCATCGAGCGTGTTAATGAGCAATTTGCTTGTGATATTGCCAACTGATCGTAATATTGTTATTATCGTAATATTGTAAGATCGTAATATTAGTTTACGGCTTATACATTTTCAATTTAATTTTACTTATCGAACCCGGGTTGTCAGGTAGTGCCTAGCAACTTAGGCTGGGTGGCTATTTACTCTAAACCTTACGTATTATACCTCTTCGCGCGTCTTGTATTATAATGAATACGACTCGCATCAGGAATTAATGCTTGCTTGTTCATACGTATGATTGTGTGTAGGCCTTTTGAATGTGATGAATGTCAGGTAATAGGAACGTTCAATGCTTGGTGACGTATGAATGGTCGAGGGTTATACTTGGTTTTTTCTTTCAGGGTTAGTAGTTGCTTAGCCTACAGACACCACCACTCATCTGTTTCAGGGTCCCGGAATGCTGTTGCCGCCTACCAGCCACAGAATTTTCCCGGATGGAAAATTCTGGTCTAATGGGGGGAGTGTGTGACGTCGCTGTGACGTCGCGCTCGCATCTCCCACTCATCTCAGACGCCGCACCGGGCTTCGCGCCTCCAATAAATACGGAGGCGTTGGGAGCGCGGGCCCTCTTTTGCTGCATTCGACTGGACAGCGGCCCGAAAAGTTAAGTGCACCAGCAACTCTGACCGACACCGGGAGCGGACGCTCAACAAGACTTCTTACCATCGCCGAATCACGCGACCCTGGTTCTACCTCTTTAACTAGCATATATATTAATTTTCAAGTTAATGCGTTGCTAAATGATGTTTAGATTTCCTTGACGAATTAAACTGATTTTTAATTGTAACATTTAACCACAGTTTTCATTTAACCACACTCAACAGGGAGTGGGATAGAGCGGGACGGAAATATGGTATCGCTCGCACTAGACGTGGAACGATTGATCTTGATGCGATTAGTTATATATAGGAAGGTAGATGGCGCTACCATATCCCCCCGGCCCTAAAGGGTTGCCTTTAAAAAATATAGAATTGAACTTAGCTATGTTGGGTGTACTACCGCATAACCCCTCCATAGGCTAAGACAGCGATATGACAATAAAATTAATCTAAACTAACTTTAGCGAAAACTACCAACGCAATAATAGCGAAAACTACTAACTAAATACTTAAACTAAGAGGTAGGTCCAACTTCAGGCTAGATCTCACTGAGTTGGAAGCGGACGCGAGTTGATCAGTGCCTCGACTTGTGCAAGGACAGTTAAAGGCTCTTCGTAAGAGAGGATCTGTTGACCTATAACTTTGAAGAGATGCGTTTTAATTACTTTGACCATGCTTGCCCAACATCCACCGAAATGTGGTGATGCTGGTGGAATAAACTTCCAGTCAATATGATCTATGGAGAGTTCTTCCTGAAGACGAGTACGATAACTCGCGACGTGATTGAAACAAGTAGCGGAAACACGTTCAATCAATTTACTAACGCGGTTGGCGACAAAAGTCTGCCAGCGGTGAAGAGAAGAACGAATCCAAGCGAGCACTACTTTGGAGTCGGAAAATGCGTATAATTTATTAATGGGGTAGTGGGGCAAAACTGTGTCTTGAACCTTGCGGAGCAACTGAGACAGCAGAAGGCCCGCGCACAACTCCAGTCTCGCAACTGAAATGGTTTTAACAGGCGAGACCTTAGACTTGGCACAAACTAACTGCACCGAGTAGTTAGAACCAATGCGGACTTGCAGATATACAACTCCGCCGTAAGCACGCTCGCTGGCGTCAGCGAAACCTATTAAGTTGACGGTACATCCATCTACCAACCCAAAATGACGCGGAATAGTAACTTGATTGAGCGCGGTAAGCTCAATACAAAACTGGCCCCAAGCGGCGACAATATGGTCAGGGGGTGTTTCATCCCACTCACACTTTGATAGCCAAAGCTCTTTGATCAAGAGCTTGGCGTACAAAATTGTGGGAGCCACAAACCCATTATGTCCCATAGTCGAACCACTGTGGACAGCATAGTGCATTTGGTGCACTTATCATCTGGTGGTGAGACGTCAAACCGAAAACTATCACAGGATTTGTCCCAGCGTAAACCGAGAACCTTATGCGGTACAGACTTCTCAAACTCAATGTCTGGAGAAGCTTTATGAGAATCTGGTATGCGTGCGAGAACCTCCTTAGAGTTGCTTGTCCATTTGACAAGATCAAACTGGCCTCGCTTGAAAAGCTGAATAAGCTCTTCACAAAGCGAAATTGCTAGCGGAGCGGGTATGACATTAGGCAATGTCATCTATATACAAAGCGGATGTGTAGTATAGTATAGTGTAGCGTAGCGTAGCTTAGCTTAGCATAGCATAGCGTAGCATAGCATAGCATAGCATAGCGTAGCATAGCATAGCATAGCATAGCTAATTAGTGCTTTATCTTACACACAGTTTTAGCACCCACCTTGATCTCTTGAAGAGCAGAACAACAACAAGACGTAATACAATGAGAAGTATGTAACGTAGGTACGGTACCCATAATCACATACCCAAGTACCGTCTCAATAGCGGGCGGTAAATCATATCGCTCACTACGTACTATTTTAGTTAGTAGCAAGTGCGGAAATATTGAAGCTCCGATCAAAAGATCAATGCCTGCCGGATTCGCAAACTCCGCGTCGGCTAGCGGCAATGATTCGAGATGAGTGAGTGATGCTACGTCTACATTAGCGTTCGGCAATGCGTCCGTGATACGCTCCACGATAAGCGAAGAAATGTTAAAATTAATGTTCCTATCAAAACGCGAATGTATTTTAATATCTACGGAACCCCTGCAATGCCTTTCTGATCCGCCTATCCCTTTGACGGTTGAGTTAGTATTTTTAAAGTTATTCCATAGTCCGAGGCGTTTGAAGCATTCCGATGTTATTAAATTGGTCTGAGATGCGCTATCTAGCAGACAACGTACCATGTGCGGCGACCCATTAACATCATATACGATAACTTGCGCTGTCGCTAACAGTACCTTCTTAGACGCCGTACTCTGCGTTTTGGCCCTGCGCGGATCATTATAGATGCGCGAGTGCCGTCCTCGCGTGCGCGTCGCCCGCGCAATGGATGTCATACACAACGATACTTCTTCGCCCTCAGACGCGGAAGGCGCAGCTACCGTGTTCTGCACTTGCGACGTACTCGTAAGTGTGTCAAGGTTAGCGGCTTGACTTGACAACCGGTTATTTTTATCATAATGTAACAGTGTATGATGTTTTTGTTTACACGTGCGACATCTCGTTCTACTGGAACAATTACTCGTTTTATGTTTTATGCTTAAGCAATTAATGCAAGCTTTGTTATCTTTTACGCTTTTAAAACGAGCAATTGGATTTAAATCATTAAAGGTGGGACACTTATAGTAATGGTCGTGCACTATATTACTGCACAGACACTTCTGTGAATTATTACTATTAGATTCCGAACATGTTACGTAAGATTGTGGATTAGGGACTGAGTTATTATTACTATTTCGCGATTTATTCAACCTTTGTTTGTTGTTGTTAGTGTTAGACGGGCCAGGTGAACCAGACTGCGTATTATGAAATATTCGACACTGATCTTTGATGAACGAAATAAAACTATCTAGTGTAGGTATTTTATTATTGCGTTCCGTCATCTCGAATGCGCGAATTGTATCAGTGTCAAACTTTTTTAAAGCGAGTTGAAGCAACATAAAGTCGGAAAGATCTTCTAATTTAAAATTCCTAAGAGAATTAACCGCGGTTACGAAGTTATCAATAAACAGCTGGAAATTCGAGACAGACGCGTTGCTGGACAGTTTGAGATTTAAAGCTTGGTCAAGGTACGTAGACGCTAGGACGCGCGTGTCTTGATATCTGTCAAGTAGTGACTAAAATATGACCTGATAATTCTCAGCACTGGGTGTGACACCTGCAAATACGGACTGGGCCTTCGGTGACAGTTTACCTATTAAATAGTACAACCTGTCAGCATCTGTCAGAGAACCATTATCGTGCACTGTAGACTTAAAACTCGCATAGAATAACGGCCAATTTCGTATATCTCCGTCAAACGACATAATCTCGATTGGCGGTAATCTCGGTTTGCGGGCAACGGGCTCTGCTGAACATTTACCCTCCAATTGCGATTGTACACGCTTAATAATACAATAAAGATCTTCGAATGAGGTATACGCCTGATAGCTCGGTTTTTCATCAGGATTGATAGAAAGTAATCTTGCGTTATAATCGTCTAACAACTTATGAAAATCTGTTCGAATACTATCTACTGTTGTACAATAACTGAGAAATGCTTCGCTATTACCGTCAGACATCGATGCCGATTTTGAGCATTCATAGATATTTTGAATGCGCTCAAATAAAATATTGCGTTTTGCTTCTAAGATTGTCATCTCTTTGTCTTCCGACACGCGTGACTTCTTTTGTTGTGACATGCTTACGTAAGTATAAGCTAATGAGAACGAAACAAAATAAGAATATCTAATGTATCTATTATTTTACCTAAGTAGGCAACACTTTAGAGCTGAGGAAATAAAAGTTGATTGAAATATGAGATTTATAAGACAACTATGATAGTTGCAGAAATAATAATTTAATAAGTAGGTAGCTACATAAAAGTTTACCTACTAATGCGGGCGGAAATAACCATGTGACGGTTATGTGAATATATTAGGAGTATAGCTAGGTACTATAACTGCCTAGGTATAGCGGTATAACGTATAAAACGTAAATGAATCCGACTCGTATGGATAAAAAAAAATGGTTCGGCGATACACCGAAACCGTAAGGTTCTAGGCGACTTGGAGAAGGAAATGGACTGTATACAAAGGATAGCGGGTTCTTAGCCGCCTAGGAGATGAATAAGGGAAGAGGAGATGGATACGGGAGGAGGTGATTGAGTGGGTATAGGATATTTCCAGGATGGAAGGCACTTACCTTATACAGCCTTCTTCGTTTCTTCTCCTCCTGGTGTTTTCGTGATGCAGCTGCTTATTTTCACTTCACTCACGAGCGGGTTTTCCTTGGTGGAAGCGGTAAATCACATACAGCGGTGCGGCGTGGAGCGGTATCGAGACGGCGTTCTTAGCGAGCGGAATGTACTAGACTGTCACTCGCGTTCACGATCGCGTCGACGAATCAGGCGGAAGGCAGTGCCCTTCCAGGGAGTGGGATAGAGCGGGACGGAAATATGGTATCGCTCGCACTAGACGTGGAACGATTGATCTTGATGCGATTAGTTATATATAGGAAGGTAGATGGCGCTACCAATATTGATATGAGTACTGGTACGAAAATCAGAAAAATGCTCTTAGGTGGGCGGCTAGTAAGTCGGACGATTACGTATTAGAGTGTGGAGTGAGGCAGGGAGGGCTGACCTCACCGAAATTATTTAATTTATATATGGACCGCCTGATTGGAGAGCTGAGCAGCACCGGGGCGTTGGATGTCACGTAGAAGGAATTTGCGTAAATAATATAAGTTATGCGGATGACATGGTTCTGCTCAGCCCTTCAATCGGTGCGCAGCGCAAATTACTCCGTATATGTGAAGATTATGCGGCGGCCCATGGGCTCAGATACAATGTGAAAAAGAGTGAGGTTATGGTATTTAAAGCACCTAAAAAAGAGGTCACAGTTGTACCTCCCGTTTCACTCTATGGTACACCATTACACCAAGTCACTCATTTCAAGTATCTGGGCCACTGGGTCACCGAGGACTTTAAAGACGATATGGATATGAAGAGGGAACGCAGGGCGTTGTCTGTTCGCTGTAACATGATGGCTCGCAGATTCGCACGGTGTACTGAACAAGTGAAGGTCACACTATTTAGAGCTTTCTGCCAGACCTTTAACACCTGCAGTTTGTGGGCCAAATACACGCGGAGAACATACGACGCCCTGCGTGTGCAATATAAGAACGCGTTCAGGGTGATGATGGAGCTGCCGCGGTACTGCAGCGCGAGTGGTATGTTTGCGTAGGCGCGCGTGGACGGCTTTCACGCCGTCATACGCAAGCGAAGTGCGTCTTTAATGGCGCGGGTGCGTGGCGGCCCCAGCGCCATCCTGACCGCGTGCGCCAGCCGATGGACTCACTACTGATGAGGCATTGGATAGGCCTACACGCGAAAGCAAGCGCATGATACTTTATAGTTGTTATTATTTATAAATGTTTTTACTAACACTAGGTTAAGAACACTGTAACTAACAATATATGGAAGCAATTCTGAAAAAAAAGTAAAAAAACCAAACTCCGAATGGACTAATCTATATTTATGTGTTATTTACTTATGTAAGCAAAACCAAGGTCTATCTTTTTCGTCCCAACTAAACAATTTCCTTACTAGGCTGAATCAAACTGTAATCAACACTCGTCTAGCACTTTTTTGATCGTCGGAGATCTTAATATGAGTGGAATCGAATGGTTACCCTCTGAATCATCTCATACCATGTCACTTGTTCCGAGCAACTTCTCCTAAAGTGATGGTGTCGGTCAGAATGAACGGTCACTAAGCGTATTTAACGTTGAATTTATGCCTAACAATTGCTTCCCTCTTGCTTCTATTTGCTTCCTATTCTCAAACAATTGCATCGTATTGTAGAAGAAAAAAACATTTTAAGAGTGACCGTTACGACCTTAAAATATTGTTATACAACACTTTTGTCGATATCTTTATTGCCGCGATAGTAACAGTATTATAGTTGTATAACATAGAGAGAAGCAAACTGGAAGTAATTAATGGCCACCGCGAATTTCAATATTTCTATTTAACAAGGACACTACGACTCGGTGACCGGCCGTCCTGACATCAGAATGAACGGTCACTCTTAAAATGTTTTTTCTTCTACAATACGATGGAAGCAATTGTTTGAGAATAGGAAGCAAATAGAAGCAATAGGGAAGCAATTGTTAGGCATAAATTCAACGTTAAATACGCCTAGTGACCGTTCATTCTGACGGACACAAGTGATGAATACTCCTTTGTTGATGAGCTGTGCACATTAGAATTAAAACAGTATGATAGAGTAACTAATCAATATGGTAAGATGCTAGATTCAGTCCTCTCAAATGACGTCGTTATGGTTAGTGAGTGTTTGGATCCCTTAGTCCCCATCGATCCCTATCATCCTGGGCTACTGATTAATATTGATTTTGTTGCAACACCCATGCTGAGCCAGGCACCCCGAATCCGTTATTTGTATGATAAGGGCGACTTTGAGTCCATAAACAATGAACTCAAGAAAGTTGAGTGGGAACGTGAATTCACAAGCCTCAGTATGGACGATTCAGTAAAGTTCTTTAATTAAACAATTTCGAACTTACAAAAATGTCAAATACCACAAAAAATTTCATGCAATAAGTCCTACCCGTCTTGGTATAGTTCCTCCCTTATAAATTTAATTAAAGAAAAATATAGATATTGTAGAAAAATTAAAACATACAACAACTTAGCCGATACATTAACATATAAGTTACTTCGCGAAAAGTTAAAACGATGGAAACTTATTGTTACCAAAACTATTTAAATTTAACTGAACAATCAATAAAAAATAACCCAAAACACTTTTGGACTTTTGTAAAAACTCGTTATAATACTAATGCAGTTCCCAGCTTGCTGACACATAATGATGAGATATTAACAACCGGGGAGAGCATCTGCGAAGCTTTTTCTTCATATTTTCGATCTACTTTTATTAACTCGGCGCAAACTTCCTCTGTCTCCAGCCCCTGTACCAGTTCTGATTCTGTTTGATATTTCTCATGTTGTGGTCAGAGTTGATGAAATCACTAATCTGCTTCGGAAATTGGACACAACTAAAGCTGCAGGTTCGGATCATATATCAACCAAATTTTTTGTGCGTTGTGCCTCTTCCATCTCTCGGCCAATTTCAATTCTTTTAAAAAAATCCTTATCATCATGTATCGTTCCGAAAATATGGAAACAAGCTTTTATCACTCCTATCCACAAAAAGGGGCCTAAAACAGAAGTCACTAACTATCGACCGATATCGAAGCTATGCATAATAGCGAAAGTGTTCGAAAGGATAGTTCACAATCAAGTTTATGCTGCTCTTAAAAATTCGTTCAGTCCTTTTCAACACGGCTTTTTGAAAGGTCGGTCAACTGTTACAAATCTAGTACTTTTTAACGACTTTGTAACAGATGCGATGGACAAGGGTAAACAAGTTGATTGTGTGTAAACTGACTACAGTAAAGCATTCGACCGCATTGACCATAACCTACTAATTATGAAGCTTAGCAACATGAGAGTGCGCGGGGACTTACTCAGGTGGTTCTCCTCCTACATTGAGAACCAATCACAGGCAACAGTGCTGAGCAACTACATCTCGAGCTGGGTTACTGTCCCCAGCGGTGTTCCACAAGGCTCTTTGCTCGGTCCGTTACTCTTCGTAGTGTATGTTAATAACATATATTCTTGCCTTGAATCATCGAAACTATTATGCTTTGCAGATGATATGAAAATCTACACCACTATATCATCACATGCAGACGTACTAGCTTTTCAATCAGTCCTATACCAACTAGAAAAGTATTGTAAAGACAATAAACTCGATCTTAATCCTAGTAAATGCTCAATAATATCGTACACCCGAAAGTGCTCAACAATTGCAGCAAATTACACATTGGGTGGCCAAACATTATCTAGATCATACTCTGTCCGAGATCTTGGCGTGCTTCACGATTCAAATTATTGTTTGATGCACAGATTGAAGCACTAGTCAAAAAAGCTTCCAAAGCCCTGGGGTTTGAGATGAGAATGTCTAAATGTTTTACCGAAGCGAAGACACTCCAAATTTTGTACTGTACCTATGTCCGCAGCCATCTTGAATATGCGTCGCAGGTCTGGAGCCCTTGCTATTTTAAATACGTAGACCATATGGAGATGATCCAGAGGCGCTTTATTAAATATCTATGCTACCATCAAAAATACCATATGATTCCAGCAACTATCTTTACCTTTGTAAAAAAATTCCACATATTGCCTTTAAAAAACCGTCGCGAGATCGCTGACTGTTCTGTTAATGAAGATAATGACCAATGAAATTGATTATTCACATTTACTATCAAAATTTTCATTAAATGTCCCACCAAAATTCACAAGGTTTAATCCACCAATAAATGTACCATCCGCATCTACTAACTACAGACAAAACTCGTATGTCGTGAGAGTGAGCCGTAATTTTAATAAATTATGCAAGGAGCACGATTTTGATGTTTTTACCACCAAAGTATCGTTAGCAAGGGGAAACTTAAGCCTTAAATTCTTTAATCCAAAGATGGATTAAATGTTTCAGTAATATGCTTAATAGAATAGACCGTATTATAGTGCTATTTTTTTCGGCCTTTGTGTGCAAACCAATTATCTATAATATATTATAACTATAGTTCTTTCTTTCTTCCGAGACTGTCCACACACTTATTTTTTATATTGTCTTCTTGAAGTGATAACTTGTAATTGGCTGTCTAGTTACTAGAATGATCACTGTTATGTTATCTTAGCTGTAAGTTTTCCATGAATATAAAAAAAAATTGTATTATTATTATTATTATACCTTTCTCTCGTACCTAATAAAGTAGAAAAATACTAATTAGCTTAATAGCCTTCAACTTTATTCTATTTAATCAGGATGAATTGATTTTCTCACATAAAAAATATCGCATAAATAAAATCGAAATGAGTACGCTTTTAAAGTAATTCTTCATCAATGACTACTTAAAAGCTCAATGATTTTAGTTGAGTTTCGTTTAACCTTATCTATACATATGAGAACGCTCGCGAAAGCTCATTAACCTTAACATATGGATAAATTATTGACATATTATTTTTTATAACACTGGCTTCAATGGGAATAATCATCGTTAACCTGGATATCCATGGATAATATGTATAAAGACACACTTGGGCGTCAAGGGCATAGGCTCCTCTAAGCATCAGTGTGATTAGGATGATTATACCGATCACTTTTTAAAAATATCCTAATGATAAGGTAAATGATATGATAAGCCTAAGTCAGTTCCTGACATCATGTTCAGCCTTATATGTATTTTAAAATTAAATTCCTGTTGCGTCCTGTTTGTATCAACGCGATAAACTTAAAAACCACCAAAGGAGTTCTTGTAACTTATATATATGACGGCGGATTGCTTTATTCTTGGCCGGTATCAACACTTCACATCACAGTTCGTTATAAGATCACACCAAATCAAATCTAACAAAACTGACTATAACTATTTTGTATTACTGAACACGAAACGAGTGACAGTTTCTAGGTACTTGTTGCCCGCCCGGAGTCTCCAAGAGAAGTGATAGGTGTCGTTGCTCCGTTGAACGTCAACCGTCATCTCCCCTCTTCGACTCAGCGAACGTGACGCGTAGACTCTGTCGAAGCGCGCAATCTTCGCACTTCCGTTTCGTAGTCAATTGACGTCCTGTACTGATGACCATTCCGATACAGCCATCCTACAAGACACACGTCTCTGTGTGTTAATCTGTAACAAAATTATACACGCACAGTATCACATTGCTCGGTCACTCCTGACTTAACCCAGGTAAGGGTTGAATCAAAACAGTGTTAGGATTCCAATCAAATTTTCTACAAAATTACCTCCTACATTACATTCTATTATAGGAGCTGGATTCAGTGCATCACTGACAATACTGTCAATTACCATAGACTCGCGTTATAATCAAATCAAATAACTAAAGCTCTACATGTGATTCATAACCGTTCAGTAAACTCCAGTTACTAAACCAGGCAGTCAACCAGCCACTCGGTTGCCCCCATTCAGTAACCTCCAGTTACTAAACCAGGCCTTACACCAGTCACTCGGTTGCCACCCATTTATCTGCGCCAATCAAACATCGGAGTCGTCTGCGTACCTACCGTGTACTCACGGACAACTGCCTTCACAGTTGTATTGAATCCGATTTGTACTGATTTACGGCTATTACGGCTACAAACCGAACCTCTGACATTAAATCACACAACCAATCAACATGTAAGCCCAGCTTTCTACTGTCTTGTCAGTATTAAGGTTCACAATTTGCTCTCTTTAAGATCGTCAGTTATGCTCCGATCCTCTAGCACAAAGTTTCAGTATCAAAACCAATAATCAGGAAACTCAAAGTAAAACTGACATTTCACTATCACGGTATCCCTCAAGATATTTTTTTCAACCAATTAAACCATAACATTTAAGCTCTACATGTGATCATGGCTATGCATAGCCCAGTAACCTCCAGTTACTCTACTTTCTGCGAACCCCACATGGGCCACAGAAACCCGACCTCCACCAGAGCTGACTGCAATACCGCCTACTCACGGACTACTAAGTTAGCAGACGCCGATTTCTACCGAGCTACGGCTACACATCAGCCTCTGGTACGGTCCGATCCGATCATCATGTAAACTTAAACACTTTCTTCAATATCAGAACTACTTTGTTTCACCTCAATTTCGTCAGTTGTACTTTGACCTTCAGGCATTTTTCGCAACCTGTCGAGGGCGTACTTACAGTAACTTAGCTTCTTAGCAGCTTCTTCTCAGCAGCTTAGAATTAAGGGCTTTGCGATTATAACGATCATCGTAAAGAACTTCTGTGACCTCAAATGGGGCATTACACTTTAAGATTTTTCAAACCAAGTTAACCAAAACATTTAAGCCAAGGTCTTTGGACTCAACATCTTCTAACCTTTAATAAACTACCTTCACTTTCATTGCCAGGTTCGGCTAGATATGTTTTAGCTATACCAGTTACCAGGCTTTTCTATTCTTCAAAGCCACATACAGGCCTCACACAGGCCCCGCGCCACACACGGGCCGCGCGCCACACATGGGCTATGCTGGCCACCAAGCCACACTCGCCACCAGGCCGCGCCGGCCGCCAGACCGCGCCAGCCGACAGACCGCGCCGGCCGCCAGACCACGCCGGCTGCCAGACCGCGCCGGCCGCCAGGCCGCGCTGGACACCATGCCGCGCCAGCCACCGGGCTGCGCCGGCTACCAGGCTGCGCCGGCCATCAGGCTGCGCTAGCCACCAGGATTACCCAAAAAGGAAATAAATCTACCATTAGTATTTCAAAGATTCGTCTCATTGTATACCCACTAAATAGAGTATCCGTTCTTTCAGACTAATTCAACGTCCGCACTTCGTAAATTTTAAGCGATTATCAAATTCGTTTACAACTTCACAACTGCACAGAACGTAACTCCCGTTCATACTCTCAATGAGCTATGTCAAAACTGTATTTGACCACTGACAAAAACTAAAACCAAATGCGAACATGCCGAGAACTGATAAGCTACTTTCGGACAAACTGATTTCCTTTGGCTACATAGAGGCAAAGACTACAGTTCTGAGATAACCAATCGGCAGTCTATGAGTACTTTCAGATTCTCGCAACACGCTCTTTTCATATAACACAGAAACCAGAGGTAGATAATATAAGCGATCAAAAATCAAATGAGAGCTACTAGAGTAACAGGGTATCCGTGATTGCGATCAACAACCACACTTTAATGTACTTCGCTCTATGATTAAGAGAAAATTATTGCACAACACTCATTCTAGTCGTTTGGCTATTCCTGACCTAAGTCGGTGGGGAATAAAGCTACTCTGATCAAAATCATTACAGGTTTTAATGAAAATCACAACTAACTCTTTCTCTCGAAGCTGACATGATGAACAACACGCAAACTCGTTAAAATAATAGGAAACTCATTAAAATATTGCATTGCTCATACTCCGACATCCATCGGGTCTTCAACATCACGCTATGAAACCTCCATCCGGATACACAACACCACCCGGATAATCATTTCGAGCGTCTAACAAAGTAATCTTAAACTAGGTTTGTTCAACATGCTTTGGTTTTCCTTATCACATAGCAGACTATAAGAAAATCATACTAGGCTGCTACTCTAGATGTTAAGACCAGGCATTCCGAAATATGTTTTGCGTAAGCTCCGCCTTTTCTCCCCGCTAGCGGCCCCGGACCGCCACCTCACCCCGCAGCTCGCCGCTGCGCGAGGTGAATGAATGTCTCGCTACGCGGGCTTCGATTGGAGTAGAGACGACTTTATGTATTTAAGTATTTGTTTGTATTATGAATAGTTATTTATGATATGATAATAAATTGACTAAAATATGCCATAAAAGGCAGAAATATGAATAATTCAATTGATTTATGCGACATGTTGTAGTTGTAGTCAAAGCCATAGGCTGTGAAATCTTGTTTCAGAATGTCTTATTACTAATTTATTTTATTTATATTAATGATATGTTTCTTTTTATACTACTTTCATACATCAACGGACACGAAATACCAAATATGTGGATCAAACAGTGTTGTCTCAGGTGGGAATCGAACCTACGACCACGGCGTAATGCCAAGTGCCAAGAAGACCTCTGAAATCACTATACCATGCGTGCATATTATGACATAAAAAAGAGAAATTATAAATTAATTTACTAATATCTAATTACAACGACTACGTTACATTGCATTGATATTACAATGTAACTCACTTATTATATTACAATAATCAACGATTATAAAACGGATTGCATTTTTTCTTGGGGTGCGGCTTTGACGTCGTTCCGAAGGTGTCATATGCGGCAGCTATGAAAATCACGCCTTTTTAAGATTAATTTTATTAGGGTGTTTATTTTAAATTGTCTTTCAGGATATATACCACGTACCTTTATATGAAGTAACCGATATGTCGGCACTGTTGCAAGCGCTATGTTCACGGATGTACATGATGTACGGATGATGTACGGATGTACACGCTTATACATCTACATTTGATTCCTACCAAACGGAGACGAATGTTTTAAAACAGTTTTAAGTTCAACCTAATTACAACCATGATACCTAGTATAAAGTCACAAATCGTAAAACTGGTATCTAATACTTACGACCAATCGTCGAAAATTTGCGGCATAAACGGCTGTATCTTTTTAATGCATAGACTTAGAACAGATTTTTAGTCTATCGCCAAGGGACAGAAGAACTGAGTATTTGGTATACATTTCAGTTTATTACTTTTACGCGTTCCTGAGGAAAAAGTAAAAAAAAACACGGCGATGTAAGTATTTCGAACTCGCTCTTCCAAATAAATAAAGTAAAAAAAATGTTCGTAATGAATGATTGACCAATATAATAATGATTTTAATTTTCGTAAGAAAAAGAGACATACATGTAAACATCTTTAAATGTATATTTCTTGAGTGCGTGTGTACGTCACTGAACTCTTCCTAAACGACTGGACCGATTTTGATGAAATTTTTTGTGTGTGTTCAAGGGGACTTCAGAATGGTTTACCATGCGCTACCATCGCAGTGTTAAATCTATATTAATAAACTTGTACGAGTGTCTATTTCTTGAAGCAAAAAAAAATATTTCGTTTCCAAGGTATTATTTTCGCGTAGTATGACTTGGCATGATGTGCAAAACGAGTAGACTTCGGCTTGGTGATGGGTCTTGTGACATCCTGTTTATCATACAACATATAACATATAACATATACCATATTACATATTACATATTACATATAACATATAACATATAACATATAACAAATAACATATAACATATAACAAATAACAAATAACAAATAACAAATAACAAATAACAAATAACAAATAACAAATAACAAATAACAAATAACAAATAACAAATAACAAATAACAAATAACAAATAACAAATAACAAATAACAAATAACAAATAACAAATAACAAATAACAAATAACAAATAACAAATAACAAATAACAAATAACAAATAACAAATAACAAATAACAAATAACAAATAACAAATAACAAATAACAAATAACAAATAACAAATAACAAATAACAAATAACAAATAACAAATAACAAATAACAAATAACAAATAACAAATAACAAATAACAAATAACAAATAACAAATAACAAATAACAAATAACAAATAACAAATAACAAATAACAAATAACAAATAACAAATAACAAATAACAAATAACAAATAACAAATAACAAATAACAAATAACAAATAACAAATAACAAATAACAAATAACAAATAACAAATAACAAATAACATATAACATATAACATATAACATATAACAAATAACATATAACATATAACATATAACATATAACATATAACATATAACAAATAACATATAACATATAACATATAACATATAACATATAACATATAACATATAACATATAACATATAACATATAACATATAACATATAACATATAACATATAACATATAACATATAACATATAACATATAACATATAACATATAACATATAACATATAACATATAACATATAACATATAACATATAACATATAACATATAACCTATAACCTATTACATATAACATATAACCTATTACATATAACATATAACATATAACATATAACCTATAACCTATTACATATAACATATAACATATAACATATAACATATATAACATATAATATATAACATATAACATACAACATATAGCATATAATATAAACATATAAAATGTATGATATGCATCAAATTACATCTAATATGTTGCCCTACAAAGTTCTATATCTTTCACTGAAAGTTCCATTTAAATCTGTTTAGCCATTTCAAGGATTACCCCGAAAAAACAGCAAGACAGACAACTTTAAAAAGAAAATTTTTGGATCGTGTAATATGGTCTTATATGTATAATATAATAAAAAAAAATGGGCAAGTGCGAGTCGGACTCGCGCACGAAGGGTTCCGTACCATCATCTATGAAAGGAAATCACGTATGTTGTATGCATACTTAAATATATTTTAGGTTTCTACCTGTTTATTAAGTTCAAGTAACAAATTGCTTAAAAATTACGTTTGGTGTATGGGCGCCCTCTTTAATATTTCTTTTTTTATTTAATAATTTATTTTGAAAGGTAA
This sequence comes from Euclidia mi, assembly GCA_944739405.2. Taxonomy (NCBI): domain Eukaryota; kingdom Metazoa; phylum Arthropoda; class Insecta; order Lepidoptera; family Erebidae; genus Euclidia; species Euclidia mi. The sequence goes on along the minus strand of OX123196.2, from coordinate 61,356,322 downwards.
TATTCAACTACATATTCTGTGAAAATTTTAAGCGTCCTTAGTAATATTGAGCAAAAAATACGAAAAAAACACGTTTAATGTATAGGACACCCCTTAATATGTTCATTTTTTTATTTTTAGAATTTGTTGTTATTGCGCCATCGGAAACACATAATTTGTGAAAAGTTCAGCTTTCTAGCTGTGATAGCTTATGAGATACAGCCTGGTGACAGACAGACATACAGACAGCGGAGGCTTAGTAATAGGATCCCGTTTTTACCGTTTAGGTACGGAACCCTAAAAAGACTTAGTTATTTTGAAATCACAGAGATACACTTGAATTTTGTTTACATGTTTAGATTACTATAGATTCATATTCCACACGAATGAAGTTGCGAGTATCGGATAATACTAATATATAAAGCTGAAGAGTTTGTTTGTTTGCTTGAACGCGCTAATCTCAGGAACTACTAGTCCGATTAGAAAAAGCGAGTGCTTTTCAGTGTTAGATAGCCCATTTATCGAGGAACGCTAAAGGCTATGCAACATCACGCTATGAGCCACGGGAGCGTAACAGTAGCCTTAAATAACGCGGGTGTAACCGCGGGCTCAACTAGTGTTTAAATAAAGAAAATTGGCGATCACGGCGAGCAAATGTGGCCGGTAACCGTGGAAACCGGCCTAACCAGGTATCGAAATTTCGTAGAAAAAAATATTTTTAAAATATCTACATGATAGGAATTTGTGAAAATCTAATACTAAAATAAAAATCTGTAAATCTATTAGGGATAAATAAAACGAACATGACACGAAAATATAATCATGTTGATTGTAACATAATAATATAAAGCTTATTTTATAATTTTGCATAGATGAAATCGACTCCATAGTTCCCAGTTCAAATACTTTATCAAAATATTAGGTAAATTAAATTCGATAACAAACCTTTGCATATCTCATGATTCTAGCATTATTCTTCAATAAGTCAACTTTCTTTTTATTTTTTAACATAAGATCTCTTATTTACCTTGTTACACATTTTATTTTTTATTTCTTATTTTACGAAACAAATCGTAATAAAAATACCTATAGTTGCGCGCGAACGCGATACACAACCACGTCGGACAGAGCGCGTAGCTCGAGTGACAAGCTAGCGCGCCCGGCTGAAGTAAACGCTATGACATCAGGAATAACGTTAAATATCGGGTGCGGGCGTAAAGTGGGTAAAACCACTTCAAGCATGGAAAAAGTTGAAAATCTTGTGTTGTTTATTAATTTAGTAATATTTGTCCTACAGAAAAAATGTCTTGAACTACACTAAAACGTAGGTTTCTTTTATGTTTATTGTATACTTCAGAAAGAACAGTGAATATTTTATTCAAATATTTTGAATTTGCTTTGCAAGTAGTGTGATTTTCAAATGAAAATGTTATCAAGCGAATATCGTCTAATCATGTATCTGTTCTTGAACAAAGACAGACAAGGGCCTAAATAATTGTTTGCTGAAGTTTCACTTTCCAGGTATCTATGACTGTTTCAGAATATCGCTTCAAAATAGCATAAAATTCGGAATGCCTGCTCTTAATTTTACTACCAAGTATCCAACCAGTCTTTTCAGTTATAATTTGTCATGAATAGTCTAAATACGAAGCTTATCCTAACCTTATTAGACCTTTTGCGTTCAAGACGATGGACAACGTTTGTGATACTATGACAATGAACTAACGGCTGTCTTGTTTTCGTAAAAACGGAGACTATGACTAACATAAAAGCTCAAGGGTTAAACTAGGCTTACCAGAAAGGTACTTTACCGGTCCAACCAATGACAACGCATGGCTAAACATGCAGCCGCACAAACGGCTTATCCAGTTTATGCAAATCTACACTGACGGTAACGTGGGTATCACAAATTTATCACAACAACGACTAACAAAGTACCCATTTAATGAGAATAAGGTTAAGATACAATCATCACTAACGATCACTAACCTAGTTCTACCCACGATGAAAACTAAATTCTCTGAAACTGATTATCGTAACGCACTACAATGATCATTCAATCATTTTCTTCTACGTCTGATAATCGAGTTTAACAACTTCTACTAGAAACACTATCACTCCTAAACGTCCTCAGCATAACTCGGGGCACTTGATAACAATTCCCAGCGTATCACATGAATTTTAAAAACACACAGTAGGTAATTTTCACACGTAAAATCTTAAAATTGAATTTAATTTTACTAGTGGTGCCATCTAATAATCTGAGTACGAAACATTTTAATGTGCCATGTTAAAAATTTATGCACACAAAAAAAGCAGGTGTAATTGCAACATCGAGATCGTCTGTACAACTCAGAATTACAACGAGTAACAGTGTCATTTTTTACTTAGGCTCTGATCACGTTTAAACGAAAACCATTATGTATTATCAACACCACGAGTCGATAAAATAATGGCGCTAGTAATATACAGCACTGCAGTTCACACGTCTATTTAAGAAATAAAAGCTACAAGCGTAATAAATAATTGCACCCAGCATAGGGTTCCCACCAAGATCTTAGGGTCCCAAACCAATCTCACCTGCAAGTGGTGCACCTGCCGATCAACGGACGAGGCTCTGGCAAACAAAATATCCCGATAAGCGGCAATAGGCTCGCCACATATTACGTGGGATCAAAACACTGGCGAAAAGTGGGCGTTTAATATGCCTCTGCCTACCCCTTCGGGGAAACAGGCGTGAGTCTATGTATGTACGTATGTATGTAGCTACAAGCTGTTCTACACAAAATCAGCACAGTCAGAAGCAATAGCTCCGCACAGTCTTACACTATGAACTTAGTATGCACAATTCGATTAGTTTACCAACTTTAGCCCCGCTGCCCTGCGAAGGACAGTCTAGACCGGAGTTATTGTTCTAGATTTACCAGAAAACCAACCAAGCTGGATGATGATTCTAAAACCAATATTACAACTGCACTACAACAATAACTAGCACGTCTCACTCAAACGCACTTGCTTGGAATAATGCAAATCGGCCTGTACGCTCACTCTCGTTACTATTACAGTCCATAAAGTAAGACCGAGACAGGATAATCTATGTACAAGCAAGCATTATATGATCACAAGGTTCGTGAGTGCGAACCACCCTCGCATGAAGAAAATAAAAATAATCGCTTTCTTTTTAACTGGCGTATCAAATTCAAAATCTCCGTTCGCTATCTACCCACATTTTTTTTGTCTTTCTTCTTTAAGCTATTAAAAAGAATATTATTCATGAGATCATGCCATGGGAACCACGACACCGTAAAAGTCAATCGGTTCCACAACTCAGAGTCTCGTGTAGGAATCGAACCTACAACACTCGGTACGATGTGATGGCGACATAACCACAACGATTATGACTTTTCCAAGGTTAAACGCGTAATGTTTTACTACTACTGCCACTAAACAAAATTGGCAGTACCAATAAAAAAAATCAGACAAAATACGCTCACCACGGTGGCAGTTGCAAGCGCAGCTGATTCACCAACATAGCAGCGTTAGCAGTCGCCTTCGCTCCCGCGTTGTGGTCACGCTGGTCCATGATGTCACTTCTGATGACGGCGGATTGCTTTATTCTTGGCCGGTATCAACACTTCACATCACAGTTCGTTATAAGATCACACCAAATCAAATCTAACAAAACTGACTATAACTATTTTGTATTACTGAACACGAAACGAGTGACAGTTTTTAGGTACTTGTTGCCCGCCCGGAGTCTCCAAGAGAAGTGATAGTTGTCGTTGCTCCGTTGAACGTCAACCGTCATCCCCCCGCTTCGACTGTAGCGAACGTGACGCGTAGACTCTGTCGAAGCGCGCAATCTTCGCACTGCCGTTTCGTAGTCAATTGACGTCCTGTACTGATGACCATTCCGATATATAGATAAGTTAACCACTAACACTTCAATTTAATTAGATAAAGATGCAAGAAATTTATTGAAATGGCTAATTCATACGAGATGATTCATCAAACAAGATATGATACGACCAATGTAAGTTCAAATAGCATACACTATCGTTATTTTCACTATAAGTAGAAAAAAAAACCGCACTAGGAGTAAATTTATACTTAATTGCGAAAACTTAACAAACGTACAATCAACGGTAACACAGAACACCTAGACTCGATAGAACAATTTGCGGATCAAAAACAGTTTTGTCTTGGGCCGGATCGAAACCACAACACTCTTCGTATTAGAAAATGCCAAGACGGCGGCTTAAACCACAGCGTCATCCATGCATACACTGGTGAAAGTATTCCATAATTCACTCACCGCATCACACATCTGATGTACGAAGCGGTAAGTATGCTCCCTAGTTGCCGTCAGCTAACTATGAACGCAACACCGCTAATTAAGCAGAGTGTTGTTTCATTATCACACGTATCGGTCCTTGCATACTGCTGTTACTTTTATATGTGACAGGGCTGCAACGATCAATAAATTGCTGGCTTTTACGTTGAAGTGACTTGCTGATTGTGATCGATTATTTACTATTACGCTGTAGCTTTGTTTTTCTCCATTTACTACATTGTAATAATAAAATGTATCTTAATTATCGTTAAGGGTTTTTACACCGTGTCTTTTATGTTTACTGCTTGTAATTTTATCAGCAAACATATCAACAATCCACGTGTCGATAAAGGTTATACGTGTTAACAGACAACCCTGACCCAAAAAAACATTATGATGATTAAAATGAGTTTCATTTCATTGACATCCTAAAGTCTCTAGCTAATTATAAAAACAGTACGATTCTTATTTCTGTTTACTTCTAAAATTATCATGTATAACGGTGACAAAAAAGGTCCAATCAATTGACTTAAAGAACACACTCATTGGACACAAATATTTGTGAGCCACACAAAGTTTTTAACATAATTATGATAATAAATCGGTGTGCAAAACGCCGAGGTGGCCATTTAATCTAATGAGTGCATGCTTTCACGTCTATTTTAATTATGAAGTTCTTTAGAAACCCCGAAGGATAATCAACCCATTTGTTAAGGTGCTATAGAGACAAAGATACACAGACAGGCCAAATGTATAACACCCCATTTTACATCACAGTTTAACAATACCGCTATTCAACTACAATAAAGACACAAAAGTACGTAGCACGCCAAACATTCATCAGCAGTAGCTTAAATAATACGCCATAAGATTCCCTCAAGGGTGAATACGCCATGATATAGATGTGTTCAACGGGATGATTGCTACTCTAACCCTCAAAGGCGTTCTATGAAGCCCAATCTTGATATATTGTTGGACCGGAACAGAATACTAATTGCCCGTGATCAGATTTTAGAAGGGCTTTTATAGGATTTTGTAGCACTATGGGCTTAAGTAACTTAACTATTCTAATAAAAATAATACAAACATACATAGACTCACTTCTGTTTCCCAAAGGGACAAGCTGAGAACACGGAACGCCATTTGCAACGATCTTGAGATATCTCTCGTGCTTCATTCACTCTCATAAAATTTCTCATGCATGCTCTTCTGTTTAGGGTACCTACTTCTGACCTGTCCTTTTATTAGAATGTCTCCAATCAGGTCAGAGAACGTCCGCCTTCCCCTTCGACCGGTCCCATAAAAAAAAAGATACGAGTGAATTTAGGACTTACTTTCAAACATTCACGATGTGAATTGTACACATATTAATAATATTTATACTTTTGGTTTGGGATGAGGCTGGAGATCTTACTTATAGTTAATTTAATAGTAAAACTTTAAAAACGAGGCAATCTCACATTAGTTACACCGGTAGTACCGGTACGTTAGATAAAAAAAATATACTTGGAGCTAAACTATACTACTATCCGTAACAATAAAAAAAAACTCTAGAAACGATTATAGAATGTGGTAATGAAACTACTGAAATCCGCAACAATTTTATGTACTATACAGCGTATTTTAAGTGTCTAAAATTTGTTTAATCTCAAAATATACGCAAGGGGATTAAGTGCTGACTTATAGTAACAATGGCTAATGATCTGCGCACAAGGATTTCATCTTCTACTTAGTTTGCTACCAATGGTGTTATTCAAAGGTCAATATATTGTTATGATTCTTTAGAGGATTGTTAATACTATACGTTAGAGGAATTAAAACTAGCTTTCATTTGCGTCCACAGATTTCAGTGGATACACCCTAGCTTTGTGAAACTGTTTGCTTTAAAGCAAAAACCCTGTCGCTCATCCTGCTCGCATAGTCATCGGTTATCGCTAATAGAGGAAGCCTATGTACCCTACCTACATTTAATCTACATAATAATATGTTACTGCAAAGTTGTTGTTGCACAACTCGTTTAATAGTTTTTATGTAAGAGAGTAACAAACATTAATTCAACAATCTTCAAACGATAGATAAAAATTATCATATACACTAGTCACAAAAATTAAGGGATATAAAAACATATCCATATTTTTGGGTGATTTTTAACGAGCTGTAACTCCGAGGAAAATGGTCGTGCAGAAAAAATAAAAAAAGCAAATTGTAGCTCCAAATGTCTTATTTTCAGATATGACTATGAAAATTTTTTGTCATGTCCAGGTCTGGAGAAATCCTATGTAAACTACAAAATATTTTTTCTACAATTTTTCTTTCGTCTAAAAAAAGGTCCACGGGCTTAATTTTTTTTTATTGTTTCGTTCAAAAGCTCTTTTAGAGAATTTAATATTCTTTACTTTGACGAATTCAAAAAGACTGTACGACGATTTGCCGCGGAGTTATCGTCAATCAAAGCAAAAAAGTTCTTTTTAACTTTGATAATCAATAACTCCGGAAATAATAATTGTATAGGAAATTGAAAGAGGGTTTTGAAAACTGTACGATATTCTCTATAAGAAAATGTAAACAACTTTTAGAAAAAAAACTTTTTTGAGTTGAAAACTCGGACTGAAAAAAGACAAAAATTCGCATACTTAAGGATATTTGGATAACTTGGTATAACTTTGGATAAAATGGATGAACGAAGGATATCGTCGGTAATTTTTTAACCTCAAAGTGTCCCCTAAAATCTCTCAAAAATTCAAAATTCGTTCGTCAACCGTGCCATTACTGCAATGGTAGAAGTGTATTAAGCGGTTCCTATCAAGCACCTAATATTGAAGATCCGCAAACAGGACAATACTGAAAATTTGTGTCCATTGATTAAATGTTGTAAAGTATGTAGTAGAACTAGTGTGACGCTGTCTGTTGAACTAATCAAATTGACTAACTTATCATCCAATTACTTAAAAAAATACCTCTTTTTTAATATTGCCCACGTTATTCTATGCGCTTTTGGTCAACCGAGACGTACAATGATATATAAGCTATAGCTATATTACAATGCGGACATAGAATAGGGTGACATTGCTAACTCTTTGAAAACAAAGACTCACAAAAATGTTCTTGTAAAAGCCCATTAAGACCGAAATTGGACTTTTTTGTATAAAATTACGTGAAACACTTGATATGCATGAACCGGTTAATGAAACAGAAACTAATTTGCTCGTTGGTTACTAAAGTCAGCGAGAATAAATTAAAACAATTTACTGAGAGCCTTACTATGGGTTTAGATATATTATGACTTAACTCGAATTGATCGACTATCGAGATTATGACTCGTTAAAAGTTATGAATTGTTATGCAATAAATGTGAGCACGTCGAAAATCCGAGGAAATAGTTCAGACTCACGTTCATGCGATATCAAGTACTTCCGATGTGAACTGACAGTACTCATGATAAAATGACAAAATATCACGAGAGTAGTGAAAGTAAAAATTTTGTTGTGTCAGCAAACCTGCAACTTTCCAATTTTATTGGTCTAAGACGCCAAACTAGATTTTTAACAAGCTTTCATTAGGTCGTCGTGTATGTAACTATGTAATGGAATCTATGCTAACTAATTTAACCATCTTCCAAGGGTCGTAGCGTAATGAAAATTGGCAGCTGTATGTAGTTCTGATGACAATACAATAATATGGTACTGTCAAACTGATCTGATGATGGAGCCGGAAGACATAACCTGGAACTTCATGATGGAAAATCGTATCATAGCTGTTTTGGATTACTTAGAAAAGTCTTGTAATGAACTTTGGCCACGATTAGGTTTCAAGATCTGATGATGAAGCCGGAAGATAGGCACTGGCATTCCATGATGGAATATCGCATCAAAGTCGTGTTTGCACTTGTGAGAAAAGCCATGTAATGGACTTTGAGCACCATCAGGTTTCAAGGTTATAACTATTTGTTATAATTCATGATTTTAACAAGTCCGTAAACCTTCTGTAATATTAAATAAGGGAATTTTCCAGAGAACCCTAAAAGCGTACCTACGCGACATTCCCGCCATTTATAAACAATTATCTCTGTGAGTGCACCACGGGATACGACACTACAATATCCCCGCGTCAGTAACAAATCGTACGTGCGATCTCCCGCTGCGCAGTTAAGATAATAATAATAACAATAAGCCTCTGGGCTCAGCCCAGAGGCTCATTGTATCGCCCCGTATCGCCTAAATTGATATACGGTCGAAATATGTGAAAATAAAGGCTTTGCACATATTTTGATTATAAGAAGCACCTTTTTTATTTTACCTATTGGTTCACTTGGTTTAAGTTTGTCATAAACAAACAAAGGTGCCTTTCGAAGTTATTTGTATATTAAGAGTTGGTTAAGTGTTGATTGACGGGAAAACAGTACGTTTAAAAATAAATAGATAGTCTTATCCACTGAATTTGAATGCACGGTTGACGTAGTGTCCGCCTCGGCACTTGATATTGCACCGACAACGCCCTTTATGATCCACAAATTGTTATTTCGAGTCTGGGTGTGCACTGTGTTAATCAGATGTATGTTTGTAAAGTTCCCGCGACACGGGATAAATCCCGAGCTCTTAGCGTAAGCGTGCTTAGAGCTCCCGCGTTCTAAGCGCGGGAGCATACTTTCAAAATATAAGTGCAAAACTCTTCCTTTACAGACTGGCGGTAGTCGTCAATACAAGTGTAGGTAGCGTTTCTAATTTAAATTATCAAAACCTGTCGCGTTACCTTGTCGCGTTTCACTTACGAATGTAATGTGGACCCAGCTTTGGTGAATGGCCGGCGTTCTTGTGAGTAAAACCATACTAAATCAGTGCGAACTACTATGTGGAACTTCCTTGGACAAATCGTTTATGTCTAGGTTATGACGGGACAGTTTGTTGACCTATATTGTGTCCGCACTTTGGACTGTTAGTCTTAAATGACAGTATTCTTGAGATAAATCTTTTGTAAACCATACTCAGTCCAGGAATTCTAAAGCAGCAAGAATGGCGATGACGTCAAAAGATATCTATAATTATTATAAAATAATGTGCCCTTTTCTTTCTGCCTGTAGATATAAACTAGACAAAAAACTATCAAAAACTAACTTAAGGATTTTGTATACCTATAGATATAATTATGCATTAATAGATAGTGCGATTCCTGAGTTAGGAAGAGTTTAGGCGAATAATTCCGAAGGCCGAAGTCTAGTATATCATAAAGGGACGGTCAAATCAAATCGGATATTTAAAGTAAATCAACATAGATTTATAATTTTGAATTCAAATAGGACGGAGACTTCATCAATATGCCGTGCCGGGTGTGGTTTAGTTTCCACATAGACATTTATTTTTGCGATCTCACATAATCAACCCGTATTCTATTATATTCACAAAGTTAAACAAATAAGAAAAAATTGACACAGAGAGCTTTTACGTATTTAATTACTTCAGTTCACTGTACATTAAATTCTCTAACGTCACGGCCACAGCCTACGGCGGCGGCGGCAGCGGCGAGCGCTTTCGATGTAACAATGCGCTTTGCTAGCTGCGGCGACCGATGTCGCCGTAGCTAGCACGCGTTAGTTTTACGCACAGAACGCACCATGTACATCGAAATGCTCGCTGATGCTACCGCCGCTGTAGGCTATGGCTGAGCCGTAAGGTCACAGTACAAATTTTAATGGTCAAAGCATTATTAAATCACGCGGGTCCAAAGAGGTAGGGGTAGCCTGCTGCCTGACTGTAGTAAAAGAAAACGCACATTAAATCCACGAACTCAAAGCTTGTCCACTTTGCATATATAAAATAAATTTAAATAAATAAAATTGTTGTATCAGGTTGCTCTCAATATTTTTGGAAGATTGTCGAAACATTTAAGACTTTGTTTACAAACTTGTGTTTGCTAGAAGTAATGATAATTAATTGTTTGTAATAAACTTTTGCATGAAGATTCACTGTACAGTCAACGACATCAATGCTAAGCAAGGATTTATTAATTCACTTGCAGAAAATCCTGAGACGCATAGGATTTTAGGGATTGTCTATGTTTCGGAGTGTCTATCTTTGTATGTAGTGTTCGGAGTATGTGTATAGAAGCGTAAATGACAACAAGGGACAAGAGTTCAAGATGGAAGATTTATTGCGACTAAAGAAATATTTCGATCGCCGGCGCAGCCGCGCGTAGGCGCACACACTGATACATTATGTCTACTTAACAATAACAAACATGTGTCCCTATAGGATCTTACAAACATACTATTGTCCTATGTTTGCACGATTGCTGTTAAAATTGCTTAAATGTTTCCGAATTTTATCACAGGTTATTTTGTTTTAACAGTTGTTCAATTTAAGCCGATGTATCCAGAACTATGAAAAGGAACGTCGGATAATCGCAAAATGTCGTTTGAAAATCAAACGACAATCTTTACCAACATTTAAAATACGGACACAAAGAAACCTAGACTTAGAAAAAATATTTGGGCATTGCAGTTTTGTTCTGTGTTGAACTTACAGAATTTGACAAGGAGAACATTTAAAGATAAAGATAAATTTAAAGATATTTATTTGCTAAAACACGTGTAAGTACATAACCTTTTCGCTATTTTATAAATTATATTAATTTATGTGAGTGACTATTCTGTTTGTACTGCTTGTATGACAAACTGCTGATGCATTTAACGTGGAAACTTCAGCGGTGTACCTTCAGCATAATAATATGTTGACAGCAAAATACTGAGTACGCTTTTGTTTAGGGGTCCCTTTAAGTGTTTGTTGGAGATTAGCTTTTGCTGAGATTGCTTGTATATCATATACAGTATGTGACATTAAAAATAAACTATTTCAGAGCAGTTTTAAAATCTAAGTCACGTACAGGATGCAAGGAAGAACATTTTTTTCCATCTCTTAAACTTATAAAAATAAGTACAAGGACGTGAAAAATGGAGAAAAAGGGACATACGTCAGCTAGAGGTGCAGTATAATGTAAGCAACACTAGCTGATGCACGTTGCATGTAGTATTTATGCAGATGATTTACAGATCTATACACAACCACCCTTAAATAACTTGCCCGAAGCCTGTACTACTATCAACACAGACTTGGCACGGATTTGCGAGTGGAATAAACAGTATGGACTCATAATAAATCCTGAAAAAACCCAACTAATTATAGTCGTCAGTCCCCGCATGGTGTCTAAAATTTGCTGGTCAGTTTACCACAAATTAAGTTTGATGGCAAAAATATCCCTTTCAGTAAAACTGTAAAAAAACCTTGGGGTCTACTTTGAAGAAACCATATCTTGGAGTTTTCAAATGCAAGAAACAAGTCGCAGGCTATTTGCTCCGGCGGGCTCATTGCGTAGGTTACGCAATTTCCTACCAACTGCCACTAAAATTGCACTTGCACAATCTTTGCTTCTGCCCGTAATTGACTACGCTGATGTCAGCTATCTTGACCTCACTGAGGAGCAGCTAGACAAACTTCAGCGTCTTCAAAACTTTTGCATACGATTCATATTTGGACTGCGCAAATATAATCATGTTTCAGAATTTCGCAACAGACACAAGTGGCTCCCGATTCGTCTTCGCCAGAATACTCACATTCTTACATTGTTGTATAATATCTTGTTTAATCCCACTACTCCTTTTTATCTCAAAGAACGTTTAAAGTCCCTTAATGACGCACATGTGAGGTCGTTGAGGTCGTCTGAAAATTTGACGCTGGACATACCAACGCATTCCACAAATTTCTTAAGCAAATCATTCACTGTACAGGCCGCGCGACTGTGGAATGCATTACCACTAGAGATTCGGAAAGCAAATTCTTTAAACATTTTTAAAGGCATGTTAAAAAAGCACTGTCCATTTAACATCATGCACTGTTCTCCTAGAATGCAGGTCTTACTTTATGAGTAGTATTCACTGTATCTGTATTTTAGCATAGTTATTAGTATAATGATATTATGATATATATGACATTCTATCTCGTATAGTTTATAGGTATATATTTAATAATATAATAATGTATGTACATATGTGTATGGTCTTTATGTAGAATATGTATAATATATAACATGTATACATTTATGTATATTCAGTATGTATATTAGTTGAAATTATTTAATTAATTAACTACACCATCGCCACACTTGATTGCTTACATCATTTCTGTCCATCCAAAGGGTGCCTGGAAGAGATCGCTTTTAGCGATAAGGCCGCCATTTGTACATGCTGTAGTATAAGCCAATTCACAAAATGTGTACTTTCAATATTATTTGGTGTACAATAAAGAGTATATATATCTATCTATCTATTTATGGTTCTTGGTTAACACATTATGTTCACTAACTATGACTTTGATAAAACATGCAATTTAGCTATATAATAAGTTTGTCTGATTTTCATTTTAAATTGCCTTTTGGGATGCTATGAGCCTTTGTTTTAACTGATGCCGATATTATGGCAAGCTTGCGAACGCCATGTTCACGGCTGTACTGGTGTCAGCTGTAGTTGTTTGAGCATGCTCTGTGTTGAACAAGTGTCTATATTCAACTATATCTTAAAATAATGGATATTGAAGATCAGTTCGCAAAGTGCACATATATAGAGCATATTCGTCAAATGTGAGGAGATAAATAAAAACAACAATTCAAAAACAAAAATGCAATAACATAACCTATTTTGGCGCAAAAGTTTATCGAAAAACATACAGCCACTATTGCGTTACCGGGCAACAAACGACTACAAATTCAAGCATTCACATGTATAAAATTCATACGATACATCATGTTCACCCTTTTAAAATCGACCGTTTGAAGTATAAGGCGACATTATTCTTGTTTTGAGCGCATGGGTCTCGTGACACTCTAATGTGATACATGGACTCAAAATATCGCGCGCAGCAGTTGCAATCGTCCTGTTTTATAATAAACTAGACTCTGCCCGTGGCTTCACCCGCGTATGTGACGTTTTATGTGACAAAAGGTAGGCTATGTGTTATTTCGTAGTATTTAATTTTGTTTTAAAGGAGTACTTCTGCAGTGGACATAAATTAAATCCTGTGCCGCGGGGTATTTTACACCGACTGACACAATGAACAACAATTTATGGATCACAAAGATGTCTTGTGGCAGGATCGAACCCACAGCTTTGTTGAACGGCGGGGCAGTCACTTTACAAACTACGCCTATCGTGTAGACACAATAATGTGCTATTTTGATGTATAAACTATATCTATTACAAAAGAAAATTGCATACATATTTTTTTAGTAGTTTAGCATGATATAGTCACAAACACCATCCATTTATTTATCCATCCTTAAAAAACTTTCCCGTTTATAACAGTAGTAGGATTATATTTCTATTCTCATTATATTTTTGCGCTACTAACAATTGTTGTACAAACAAAACCCGGTTGCCATATTAATTAAATAAACATGACTTCAACTTTATGAAATCTTTACTAAAGTTTTGCTAAAGTTCACAAAGCACAAACAAAATTGGTGAAGATAGAACGGTATAGGCAGCAGTACCTGACCAGATACAGCACCCTGAGGGAAGCAGTGGGCCACATCAAGAGTCTACTGGCCTTCCTGAAAGAACTGGGGTGACAAGACCATTCCTACCCGCACGCAAAAAACACGTCAGGACGTGGAATTGCAGAAACAGCCCATGCTACCAAGTACCAAGATAAAATGGACAGACAGACAAACATGGCGAATCTATAAGAGTTCCTGCGGCTTTTTGCCATCTTTGGCTACGGAACCTTAAAATAAATGTCAGGATAGCGAGTATTTGCTTCTGTGATAAAATGAATGTCTTTCAGAGTATCTACTTTTCCTTAGCTATGTATCGAGTTCACAATAAAAATGGTACTTACTTTTTTATGGCAGCGATAGTCTGAGGCTATTTTTTATCACCGCATGCTAAACGGTGTTCGAAAACACCGTCGGGAACCGATTCTATTTATGTTAGGTTAGTCTTTAAGTTGATTTAAGTATATTCATTCTTTTACATGCACACCTTCAATGGAATAAATGAGTATATCTTTTTTTTTTCTTTTCACGTCTGAGAGTTCTCCATAGTATTTTCGTAAGCCATGTGAAGTCTGCCAACTCGCATTTAGTCACAGTTGTAGACTATGGCGATACCCTTGGAGCTCCCCATGATGAAAAAAAGGCCTTTCCTAATACTAGACTTTGACCGCGGCTCCACCCGAGTAAATTATACACAAAAACCTTCCCCAGAAACCACACTATCTATTGGTGACAATCGTACAAAAATCTACTGGATCTTTTTTGAGTTCATGTTGTTTATACAGACAGGATGAATAATTCATTAAAAAAAATACAAATTATCATGTTTTTACATATCAAAGTAAATATACATGTAAATATAAATATGCACTTTTTATTTATCTGCTTTCTTTCAAAGACTTGACAATGTAGTGTTCCCTTCAATGATATTGTAAGTAAAAAGGTGAATAAAGGTTTATAAGTACAAACCAAATCCTAGGTCGGCCACTGAATTATTTCCCTATTCGACTACCAAGGCCTAAAGAAAAATGTTTGGTTTCACATAAATTATTGCTTTAATATTTATGTGAAACCAACCATTCAACCGTTCTTTAATTTAAAAATTTTGAGATTTTGTTAAATAATAAGTCATCTATCTAATAAAGCCATGTATTCACTAGGGGACAAAGTCGCGCGACTTATCGCGAACAGTCGCAGGACATTTACGTGCGACTGTCCCGCGACAATGTCGACCGACATTTCGCTCGTCCACATACCGGCATTGTGATCATGATGTCGCCTAAGTGTTAACACAGTTTCTTTCGTAGTGTGGACCAACGAAGTGTGCTATAATCGCGAGTAGTCGCGGAACAAATAGCAACACACGTCCTCACAAGTCAAATGCCGTCGGAAACTGTCGGGGGACACGAAGTCGCACAAGGTCCACGCTATCGGAGCGTCGACAAGCGAATTGTTCCCCGACACGTAGATGTCGCCTGCGATGTCGGGCGATGTCCCCCGCGACGTCACTCAACACGTAGAATTCGTGTCGGGCGACATGGTCGCGGGACAAATGTCCCCTAATGAATACGAGGCTTTAAGTGATTTTTCTTTTCGAAATGCAAATGAATAACTTTAATTCCCATCGGTATATTTCGTAAACTAATTGTAAGTCCTATAGATTGAGGGACTATTAATAATTTGAAGACATAAGGCGGCGATAGCCCAGTGGTGTACGTAACGATAGCCCAGTGGTGTACGTAACGGACTGCCGAGACGATGGTCTCGGGTTCGATCCCCAGTTACCCCGGGCACACACCTATGACTTTTCGAAGTTATGTGTGTATTAAAATAAAAATATTAATTATCGCTCGCTTAAAAATGTGCCCGGTAGATGGCAATAGGCTCGCCCCCTATTACATTGGGACCGAAACATATCTGGCGAAGTGTGGGTGTGTAATACACCTCTGCCTACCCCTTCGGGGATAAAGGGCGTGAAGATATGTTATGTTATGTTAATAAATTATACTTAAAGCATTTTGAGGCAAAAATAAAAACAGAATACCTTAATACCTTTATGGCAAACTTACGAAACTGAAAAATACACATTTAACAACAATAACTTTTTTCAAGAGACAAATGTAATAAATTTTGCAGTACATTTGATTTTCAAAGTCCAGCTTTTTTTAAACAAATTTAATAGATTATTACTGTATAACAAGTATCAGAAATAAATGCATATTCGTTACTTTACACCTTCATACATTAAAGTTCATAAGGTCTTTAGTTATACTTAAGCGTTAATTTACGAAAGTGGCAATTTCGTAAGTTACTTATGAAAAGTATCAAATTGAATTTTTGGTAAACTTACGAAAGTGGCACTTTCGTAAGTATACTAAAGGATAAATTACATATTTTAGAAAAACATAAGTTTAACCCAATAATAATTAAAGTGTAACCATAAAATGTTGGTTGAAATTGGATAAAAAAATAAGTAATAAAATACAGATTCAAATACATATATTTATTGAAGAAAAAAATACAATATTTATATGCTATTAGACGTAAAACTACAAAATAAAATTAAAACTTGCAAGTTACAACAATCTTACAATCAAAACAAGTGACACTAAAATCAAAACTTACAAGCTAATACAATCTTACAATCAATCAATCCAAGTAAGAGAAATTGTAGGTACAATCTCCAAGTACCTATAGTTAATCTTCATCTTCAGCATCTGGTTCGGGTAAGCGGTCCTGAACTGCTGCCAAATCCGGTAGGTTTTCATAAAAAGAATGGTAATATTTTGGTAGTTAGTAGGTTTTAAATAATCCGTGTAGTGACTGATAAAGAATGCAGGTGTCACTACCCCATTTCATTCCGAGGGTGTCGTAAAAGGCGACAAAGGAAATTGCAAAAGCGAATAATATTTTTGCGAAGAGATGAAAAACTTGAAACTAATCCCTATACCAACCCGTCTGCCCAGCGTGGCCAAGTACCACCCAATGAGCGCACCACCCAGTTCTCTGTAGTCCTGCTGTCCCCAACTACGGCAGCGGTCGCGGTAACAGCGGGGCAGGGGGTGCTAAGAATCTCCGGGCTACGGCAAACGGCTACCACAAGAAACTGACCCTGGCTATGTACAATGGACGCTCTCTACGGCTGGACCAACACATCACCGAACTCGAGGTCGTATAAACTGGCATATATTGGGGTCGTATGAAGTCCGAAGACAGGGGAAGGAAACGATAACCCTTGTGTCAGGCAACCTGTTCTACTTTTGAAAAGGCGATCAGCCCTCTCAGAGTGGTGTCGGTTTCCTCGTTAACAAATCCCTCGCTAACAACGTTGTAGAGATCAGCAGTGTGTGGACACGGGTAGCGTACCTCATATTAAGGATCACAGACAGGTAATCCCTGAAGGTGGTACAGGTATGTGCACCGACCTTGACATACTGCGACGGAGCAGAAACTGCCGTTACCCGAAGCGCTAGCCAAAAAGATGCACCGACAACTAACTGCCGAGCTTAGTTCTTGCATCAAAGACAATTTACAGATCGTGGAAAACTGTGGAGACTAACGTAGTGAGATTGGTCGCTGAGAACGCAGAACTGCGATCTCAAATTGTGAACCTCACGACGCAGATGGAGAAACTGACTTCAGAGATGAATTCTTTTTGTGGGCGTTGCAACCCTGTAGCGGGTCCCAGCAGTATTAACAAAGTATTGACCCCCAACGTGACAGAATTGGCGAACGGAGCGGTCCTCGAAGAGTTTGAGCGTTTTATCATGCTGAAAATAGGTACAATGATGGACACTAAATTTGCTGGATTTCAGGACAGGCTGCTGCCTGAAAGAGTGCCCGTCCTGCTCTTGGTAGAAACGTAACACAGAGTTACTGACAAACCATCAGACAAAATTTGGCAGTACCGAACCACTTGCTAAGAAAGAATGCATGGCGAGAAAGGAAAGAGCTTTGGTCCATTACCAGAATTACTGGCAGTGCCAGAGCAGGCTGCAGCACCACAAATGCTGCGGTCGACTGTTGTCGGAAGGTAAACTAAAAGTTCTCTTTCTCAGACTAAGAAAGCAATCTCTAGTCCACAGTAGTTAGTTGGCGGCAATAACGTTAACTTTGCCGGAGGGGTCGACAGCTACTCAAGCGGTTGCAATGGCGACAGTTAAGCAGCGCTTGATGACTTTGGGCTTCTTGGTCATGTTAAGCAGCGATAGCTGAGTGGAGAGACTGACGGACTGCTATGCAGAGGATCTCGGGTTCGAATCTACGGCACGCACTAATGACTTTTCGGAGTTAAGTGCGTATTAAATTGTTAATTATTGCTTGCTAATCGGTGAAGGAAAACATCGTAAGGAAACCTGCATGTCTGATAGTTCTCCATAATGTTCTCAAAAGACATGTGAACTCTGCCAACCCACACTTGGCCAGCGTGGTGGACTATGGCCTTACCCTTCTCATAGTGAGAAGAAGCCCGTGCCCAGCAGTGGGACACTATAATGGGCTGATGATGGTCATGTTGAGCCGAAAAAAGCCACCAATAGTGGTTTGATGCTGGAAATATCTGGCGCTGACAGCAGCACAAAAGCGGATTAGCTAGCTAGTCGAATGCAACAATTTCTGTCTGACATGGATGTTCAAATTGCTCGTCCAATTAAAACTGGTGAAATCAGGGTTAGGGACCTTGACGATTCATTTCTACCTTCTGAAGTATTAGCGGCAATTGCTCAGACAGGTGGATGCTCCCGGGAAGATGTAAAGATGGGAGAAATCCGCCGTTTACCCAATTCTCTAGGGACCGTCTGGGTCCGTTGCCCATTGGCGGCGGTAAAAAAGTTGTCGTCCGCTAACAGAATTTGCGTGGGATGGATGTCAGTTCGGGTGGAAGTATTGGCAGCACGGCCCATGCGGTGCTTCCGTTTCCTTGCGATTGGCCTCGTCAAAAGTCAATGCCTTAATTCAAATGACCGGAGCAGCCGAGAGCAATGTAATTACTGTGGAGAGCCTGATCACAAGGTAAAGGAGTGTTCTGCGCAAGCTTTTTGATGTCCTGCGGACCACAAGCTTGGGACTAAAACATGTACTCTGAAGGCAAATAAAAGAAAGGGGAAACATATGCCTCTCTTGCCCCGGAAAATGCGGTTGGTACTCAGCCGGAAGTGATGGTAACGACACCTTCCCAGCCTTACAGTGTTACAAGGCAATCTGAACCACTGCCGCAATGCGCAGAACCTGTACACGAGACAGAAGCGAGTCTTTACAAGCCTGGGCGGCGTCACTCAACCTTGGACTCTTAAATAATGGTTCGATTCCTACGTGTGTTCGATGGCAAGCGGAATCAGTCGTTGACCTGACATGGGCGACGCCTGCTCTTATGCGTATGGTGTCATATTGGAGAGTGGCAGAGGATATGGTCACGTTGCCTGACCATCGTCATATTGTTTTTTAGCATCGAAAACCAAATTCCCTCACAACCACGTCGATGGGCTGTGAGAAAGCTCGACAAGGATTTACTTGTTGCAGCTGCTTACATTGCGGCGTAGACAAAGAATAGAAATGCTGAAAATATCGATCTTGAAGAGGAAGCTAATTAGTCTCGGGACACGATGACGTCAATTTGTGACTCTGCAATGCCGCAGATCAAATACACCCACTACCGAAAAGTTTATTGGTGGTCAGAAGAAATCGCGCAGTTACGTATGATCTGTCTGAGATCTCGCCGTCAATACTAATGACAGAAGGTGAGCTGACTTTTGCCATAAGGCGTATGAAAGCTCGTAACACCGCGCCAGGACCTGATTGTATTCCTGATCAAGTGTTGGCATTGGCTCTAGAGGCTTTAGGTCACAACAACTGCTTCCAAGAGAATATGTTTCCCACAATATGAAAGGAAGCAAGCTTGGTTTTTTTTGAAGAAGGTAGGAAGAGCGTCAGAATCTCCATCAGCATTCCGTCTCATATGTCTGCTCGATGAAGCATCTAAGCTTTTTGAGTGAATAATCGCCGCTCGTCTTGTGAGGCATCTGATGCACGTAGGTCCTGATTTAACCGATAGCCAATACGGCCCTTCTATTCCCATGTATCTGAAAACTCGCTTTAAATACCTTCATGACACACATACAAAATGCTTAAGATCATCGTAGAATCTTAGATTGAAAGTTCCTGCATACTGTAGGGTTTTCTACGACAAATCTTTTACTGTACAGGCTGTACGATTGTGGAATTCGTTGCCTGAGATAATAAAACAGGCTCAATCACTACTTAGGAGATATTCCATGACTACTCTTTTAAACTTGCACTGATATTGTATTTATTTATGGTATCTATTTATATATTTTATAAAGTATATATTTATGTATGTTGTAATATTAGTATGTAAGTACATAGTATTATTATTAGTTTTTTTGAGCTCTTTAGGATACACTATTCCATTAAGTACACCATTATCTACCCACTCTATCAGTCACTCAATAGGGTATTTGACTAAAAAAATCGAATTAGTCCGTCAGTTAGATTATCGAAAAATATTGGATACGTATTTTTTGTTTTATCGAATCAGTAAAAAAATACGGAGATAAAATGCATCAAAGATGGAGAAACGTATAAGAGTGGGGGCTTGTAACGTCACTTGCCAGTAAAAAGTGTACTGGCATGTGACGTCACACGAGTTTTCAGCTAAGTTTGTCGTCTTAATTTTTGTTTACGCGACTAAGGAAATTATACGTGTCCAATATTTTTTGGAAATCTATCTGACGGACTAATTAGATTTTTTTAGTCAAATACCCTATTATGTATTCCATTTTTGGTTGACTGGAAGAAATCGCATTTTGCGATAAGACCGCCCTTGTAACACTAATTTTAAGTTGTTTATAATTTGATCACTGTATTCTTGTATCTTTTTGTTTTTCTGGTGTACAATAAAGAGTTCCAATCAAATTTATTTATATGACCAGTTATGCTCGATTTTTATGAATATTTACAGTGAGGCTAAGGTACAAATATCTGTAAGTAAAAAAAGGAAACGTAAACCCTGGATATAATTACAGCTTAAGCTGTAATGATATCCAGGGTTTACGTTTCCTTTAATAATTTGTCTCTATTTTTAATCATATTCTTAAGAATATGATTAAAAATAGAAACAAATTATTTAGATTATGGAAAATTAAACCAAAAGACATGAATTTGCGATTACAGTATAATAAATATAGAAATAAAGTGAATAAATGCATAATTAAAGCTAAAAATAAATATAAAAAGGCAGAAATATTAAATTGTAATAAAAATATTTAAAAAATCTGGGCAAAAATTAACTAATGGACGGGAAAAGGAAATAAGAGCGTAGACGACATTATATTGAAATACTTGGACAAAAAAGATAGTGTATTAGACATATGTAATAATTTTTCTAAATTCTTTACCAAAGAATTATTAGACATCAAACATGAATGTAGTCACAAATTTATAGAAAGATCTAAATATGTTAGGATTAGTGACGTGTCTATGAGGTTCCAAAAAGCCAGTCCATCGGACATAGAAAAAATTATATGTAACTTAAGCTGTGATAAATCGCAAGGCGCTGATACAATCAGAGCAAAAGATATTAAGTTAATTAAAAGTAAGATTAGCCCTGTAATCGCATTATTCATTAATTTGTGTGTTGAGCAAGGAACATATCCTGAGAAGCTTAAAACAGCACTGATAAGACCCATATTCAAACAAGGTTCTCATTGTGACTATTCAAATTATAGACCAATAGCCATCCTGTCAGTGATTAATAAAAAAGTAGAAAAATATATAGTAAACCAGATATGTGCGTTTCTAGAAAATCAAAACATACTAAGTAACGTCCAGTATGGCTTCAGAAAAGGTCGTAGTACGGTGTCGGTACTGGGGCAGTTTACTGATGACGTCAATGAGGGTCTGGACCAGAGGAAGCAGGTGGTGGTCGTGTACATAGATTTAAAAAAATCTTTTGATACCCTGGAACACCGCCAGCTGCTTCAAGCCATGCTGGAGTGTGGGGTCGCAGGACCACTGAACCGTTGGCTCCATGCTTACCTCACCGGTAGAACAATACGGACCGTCGTTGATGGCGTCAGTGGCGCGCCCGAGTACGTCATCTGTGGTGTGCCGACCGGATCCGTATTCGGTCCCGTCGGTTACATAAAGCACGTAAATAGTATGTCTAATGTAGTGCAGAACTGTCGAATATACATGTATGCGGATGATACTTGTTTATTATATATGGATAAGGATCTAAGTGTTATAGAAAATAAAATCCAGGAAGACATGTCTAATATAATTAAATGGGCGCACGACAACGGTATTATAATAAATACTAGCTGACCCGGCAAACGTTGTTTTGCATTTTTTTTTTGTTTTTTTGTTTTTTTTTTTTGAAAAATAGATGTTGGCCGATTCTCATAGATACCGGATAAGCACAAAAATTTCATCAAAATCGGTCAAGCCGTTTCGGAGGAGTATGGGAACGAAAACTGTGACACGAGAATTTTATATATTAGAATAAACAAAACTAAATGTATGCACATTCATTCACCGTATACTAAGAGTGTAGATCGAGCGCCGCGCATAGTGGGCCATACCTATGAATGTATGCATAGTGTTGACGCGACTTGTATCTGCGCTTGCATCGAGGTGGTGGGGCATTACAAGTACCTAGGCTTGCTCATAGACACCGGTTTCTCGTGGAAGACACATATAACGAATTTATGTGACAAATTATGATTGGTGCTTGTGAAATTTCACCACCTGAGCACCATTCTGGATAGGGCGACCTTGTACACGGTCTATTACGCGCTAGTTGACTCAATACTTTCTTACGGACTGACTAGCCACGGGAGTACGTTTAAAACATATCTTGATAAGTTAAAATCGTTGCAGATCAGATTCATGAAATTATTAGTAGATAAAAATACAAAACTTCGATGTAAAAGTACTGATTATCAACAACTGTTTCAAAAATGCAAATTGTTGCCAGTTCGTGAGAAATTACTATTGTTAATGGCAGTAGAACAATATTGTAGCAATATTTTTAAAACCCAAAAGACAAGTGCCAGGCCTATCAGGAAAAAATATGTTGATAAATTAGAAGTAGGTACCTGCTTGTAACAATTATTACGATGAAAGAGAGAGACGTTATATGGTCCCAAAGATATTTAATGCATTACCATTAACGATAAAGTATAATTCCGTGACAAAGCGAATATTTCAAAATAAGGCTAAAATGTATCTCCTTGAAAACGTGGGTTTGAAGTTATAGAGTTGAATAGGGCTGTTCGCCTCTGTAGGCGTAGGATAACGAATCCACTCGCTTGGCCAGTTCAGAGACGGCCTCGCTAGCGCCCTTCGAGGGCGCTAGCGAGGCTAGACCCGACTTCAAAATGTCATCATTTGGAATGGCTTCCAGTAATTTAGGGAGCTGCTTCCGCAGACCTAGGACAGAGGTAGCCGGCTCCTCACCTCTAATCGCAACCTCGTAAGCTAAGTCGTTTTTAAATCGGCGTTTTCGATTTTGATTATGTTTTTTACTCATGTTTCTAAGGGTGGCATTGTACGTGACGGGCGCGGCGCGCGGCGTTGCGTCGCGCCGGATACGTGTGGGTCCACCATTGCATAAAATGTGTACACTGTGTCTGTGTGGGTTTAGAGTTATAGGGGTGAGTGATGTTGTTCGCCTCTGTAACTTTAAATCGGCGCTTTCGATTTCGATTTTGATTATGTTTTTTACTTATGTTTCTAAGGGTGGCATTGTACGTGTCGGGCGCGGCGCGTTGCGTCGCGTCGCGCCGGATACGTGTGGTTCCAACATTGCATAAAATGTGTACACTGTGTCTGTGTGGGTTTAGAGTTATAGGGGTGAGTGATGTTGTTCGCCTCTGTAACTTTAAATCGGCGCTTTCGATTTCGATTTTGATTATGTTTTTTACTCATGTTTCTAAGGGTGGCATTGTACGTGTCGAGCGCGGCGCGTTGCGTCGCGTCGCGCCGGATACGTGTGGTTCCACCATTGCATAAAATGTGTACACTGTGTCTGTGTGGGTTTAGAGTTATAGGGGTGAGTGATGTTGTGGGCCTCGGTAACTTAAATCGTCATTTCTGTTTTATTCATGCTTCTAAGGGCTAATATTTTATGTAATTCCACCTTTGTATAATGAGTAAACTGTTATAAAAATTGTAAAAACTGTATGTGTACTACGTATGTCCGGGGATGTGCCTTCACTGAGTAATAGCTTAGTGTAAAAGTGCCGCAACATGAAAATGTATATAACACCTAGCAGAATCAGCTGCCAAGCAATTCCATATGCGGATGGCGATTAGGGGCGTTTCTTGGCTTGTTAAGAAAGCATGTTTTGCGCCGGTAGGGCGCAGCTCCTGACATCAGTAATCTTTACAAGACAGTATTTTAACGCCGAAAATTATTAATATAAATAAGTACACGGGCAAATGTTTTATAAAATGCAACGAGGAAAAGAGAAAATATCACAAACTGTTTAAAAAGTTCAATAATCCCCGTGATTATGATGCCTTCTCTTTGCTTCGTTCTAGATGTAAAAGACTAGCCAAAGAATTTTACAAAAGATACTCATCTTCTACTGAAAATTCTATTAAGAAGAACATAAAATTGTTCTGAAAATTTGTAACCAACAAAAAGGGTCAAACCTCACTACCTCGAGTTATGTCTTTTGGAGAATCTAATTTATCTAAGGGTCAAGGTATTTGCGAACTGTTCTCTAATTATTTTGGTTCTGTTTTTGAGACCAACAACCTACCTAACTCGCCATCCTGTCCCGATCTGATGACCGTTGCCTCTGACCCCAGGATTGTTAATGTATTGTCATCGGTGACATTTAGCATTAAGGACATTATACTGGCAATGCGTCAATTAGATAAAAACAAAGGCGCTGGTTCTGACTTGCTTCCACCTTCTTTTGTCTGCTCATGTGCTGCACAGCTAGCAAGGCCCCTTTTCATTCATCATA
Source organism: Euclidia mi (assembly GCA_944739405.2). Classification (NCBI taxonomy): domain Eukaryota; kingdom Metazoa; phylum Arthropoda; class Insecta; order Lepidoptera; family Erebidae; genus Euclidia; species Euclidia mi. Next base: position 61,331,479 of record OX123196.2, on the reverse strand, counting down.
TCAGCCTTTAATAGTCCACTGCTGGACTAGGCCTCTCCTTTGAAAGGAGGAATTGGCCTACTATATCACGCTGACCAAACGGGTTGGTATAGGGTTTGTATCAAGTTTTCCTTCTCTTGCAGTGTTGTTCTCTGCATAATGTGCTTCCTCTGTCGGCTCTTACGACACCCATGGGATGATATGGGGTGGTGACATTTCGTATTCTTAATCTGTCACCACACGGACAATTTTTGCATTATATTTAATAAATCACTCAACAGTGGAACTTTTCCGAAACGCTGGAAAGTGGCACACATAGTACCGATTTTTAAGAACGGTGATAGGTCGCATTGCGAGAACTATAGACCAATAAGCATTTTATCTTGTTTTGCCAAGTTATTCGAGACGCTTTTATACAATTACTTGTATAATCACATCAAACCCATTCTCTCGGAACGGCAGCATGGTTTCGTTAGGAACAAATCTACCATCAACAATCTGTTGGAATACAAGAATTTCCTATGTAAAAGCTTTTCAGTAGGTGGTCAGGTAGATGCTATCTACACTGACTTTTCAAAGGCGTTTGACACGGTCAACCATAAACTACTTTGCAAAAAACTTGCCGCCTATGGTATACAGGGTAACTTGCTTCGCTGGATTTCATCATATTTAGATAATCGGAGTCAATTGGTAGCCTTAAAGGGGTATCTTTCTTTACCAGTGATGGTATATTCCGGTGTTCCTCAGGGATCCCACCTGGGCCCCCTGTTCTTTGTCATATTTATAAATGACCTAATTGAGCGTCTGTCCTGTCAATGTCTCCTTTACGCTGATGATTTAAAAATATTTGCCAACATAACGTTGTAGCGACATTATACATATTGTTAACGTAAGCAAATTAGGTACGACTGACCCGCGGTCCCCCCCGACACGGGCAGTCGCCTCTGTAACTCTGTCACGCTAAGTTGTGCGAAATAAAAGACATTTGTGTGTTTCGTAAAGTATGTTTTATTTGATACGGGGTTGGTGCTGAAGACCTATACACACAGGAATACTCACCTTACATAAACATACTCATACATATACTTACCCACTAAGCCCCTCCGTACAGTGGTGACCCGATAAAAGTGAACATTTCTGAAAAAGAAAAGTGATTAATTCGTGATGTCAAACCCAGTAACGCAAGTTGCAGCACCGTCAGCCATGACGCCAGTAGAACAAAAACTGGACGGGATGGAAGAGAAACGAGATTCGCTAGCAATCTTGCTACAATCCAAGATACCGGATTTTTGGATAGTCCAGCCACGGGTATGGTTTCTCCGTACCGAGGCCATACTTGCGCCGCAGAAAATAGGAGACGAAACCAAGTTCAACATGGTTGTGTCTAAGCTGGGCAAAGAAGCAATTCAACAGGTAACTGATGTACTGACAAACCCACCGGCTCATAACAAATTTGAAGCATTGCGTAGCAGATTACTGTCAGTTTATGAAGAATCTGAGAGTAGACAAATCCAGAAACTCATCTCGGAAATGGAGCTAGGCGATCAAAAGCCATCTCAGCTCCTCCGCCGAATGAAGGATTTAGCTCGAGGCAAAATTCCCGACAATACCTTACGCAGACTGTGGCAAGGACATCTACCTTCATCAGCACGTGCTATATTAGCGGTAACGGAAATCAAGGACTTAGAGAATTTGGCATTATGCGCTGACAAATTTACAGAGACGACTCGGCCTTGCGTTACTGAAATTGCGCAGGTCTCAGCTCCGGATATAAACAGCATTATGGCAGAGATAGCCAAGATAACCACAAGGTTGGATGAATTAGATAGATCAAGGTCAAGGCCAAGGCACAATGACTATAACAATCGGCGTTCAGTATCGCGTGGGCGCAGTACTTCTCAGGCTCGATCGAAAGGAAACCCAGAATGGTTATGTTTCTACCACTTCAAATTTCGCGACCAAGCGAAAAAGTGCGTCAAGCCATGTAACTGGAAAGCACAGGAAAACTAGAACATGTACAGGCAAGGGTGGATGACTGTACATTATTATCCTCCCACCGTTTATGTATAGCCGATAGAAATAGTGGACTAAAGTTTCTCATAGACACAGGCGCGTGTGTATCAGTTATCCCAGTGAATAATAAACGGGTTAGTGATAACAAGTGCAGTGACTATACATTGTACGCAGCGAACGGTTCACCGATAAGAACCTACGGTACTCAAACTTTGCTGTTAGACTTTAAATTACGACGACCATACCGTTGGACATTTATAATCGCGGACGTTAAACAACCGATAATAAGTGCAGACTTTTTAAATAAACATAAGTTACTAGTGGACTTAAGTGGACGTAAACTCGTCGATACAGCGACCGAGATCAGTGTTATCGCGTCTTTAGTGGAACAATTTGAACCACCGATACAAACCGTGGACAGTAATCACCCGTATTACGAACTCTTACTCAAGTACCCTGACATTACGAAACCAGTGTTATCGTTTCGGGAACCGTCACGGCATGGAGTGTACCATCACATTGAAACCTCTGGACCACCAGTGTATGCGCGGGCCAGGCCGCTACCACCAGCCCGATAAAACAAGGTGAAAGAAGAGTTCCGTGTGATGCTTGAGATGGGTATCTGTAGACCATCTAAGTCACCATGGGCCAGCCCTCTGCATGTGGTGCCGAAAAGCAATGGAGAACTTAGACCGTGTGGGGATTACCGCAGATTGAACGCGATTACAAAGCCAGATCGCTACCCGATACCACGGTTGCGGGATTTTACATACTTGCTGGCAGATAAGCAAGTATATACTAAACTAGATATACGCAGAGCGTACCACTGTATCGAATTCGCCCCCGAAGACGTAGAGAAAACAGCCATAATCACGCCGTTCGGACTGTTTGAATTCCCACGCATGAGTTTTGGTTTGAGAAACGCTGTTCATGAAACGTTTCCAACGTTTCATGAACACAGTTGTGTTACAAGGACTGGACTTCTTATTCTGTTATCTCGATGAAGTAATCATCGCAAGTGACGTCACACATCACAAAAAATGCTTGGAACAAGTAATTGAACGATTCAATAGATATGGCATTTCGATTAACATCGCTAAGTGTTGTTTTGGTCAAACTAATATTGAATTCCTAGGGTATGAAGTATGCACAGAAGGGATACGACCGTTGGACGATAAGGTTCAGGCAATTAAGGCCTTCCCCAAACCGGAAACTGTCGACGATTTACGCAGATTTTTGGGGATGGTGAATTTTTACCGCAGCCACCTTCCAAATGCCGCATCTTATCAATCTATATTGAACAAATTTTTACATGGCGCTAAACGAAAGGATAAAACTGTTATTCAATGGACTGAACAGGCAGAGAACGCGTTTATACAATGTAAAGATAGCTTACAAAGCGCTTGTACATTGTACCATCCAGCCGAGAATGCACCGTTAGCGCTAATGTGTGACGCATCCATACAGGTATCGGTGCTGTGTTACAACAATATGCAGACAATACTTGGAGGCCACTCGGATACTTCTCGAAAGCATTATCTACTGCACAGCAGAAGTACTCTACGTACGACAAAGAACTCTTGTTAGTATACTCGGCAGTTCAATATTTTCGATACCTACATGAGGGACGTAACCTTACGATATATACTGACCATAAACCATTGGTTTACGCATTTACGAAGATTAGTACGGATAAGGAGACTCCAAGGCGTACACGGCAGCTCATGTTCATCAGTGAATTCACTACGGATATTCGCCACATAATAGGTTTCGAGAACTTAGTAGCGGACGCGCTATCGCGCATAGAGACCATACTATGCCCGACAGTTATTGATTACGCAGCTTTAGCAGAAGCCCAAGCGCGCGACGCTTACGTCACGAACGTATCGAGTGACGGCATGAGAACACAACTACGACGTGTTCAGTTGCCTAACTGCGAAAAAGAGGTGTAATGTGATTTTACTAACGATCACATTAGACCTTACTTACCAGAATGTTTTCGGCGAACAGCATTCAAGCGCGTGCACGATTTGAGTCACCCTAGCATACGTACTACTCGTGATATGATCACCAAGAAATTCTTCTGGCCGACGATGAACAAGGATATCACATTATGGGCCAAGACATGCGTGCGCTATCAACGGTCAAAGGTGCAACGCCACACCATATCTCATTTACAAGAATTTCCACCGTGTGGCAGGTTCGAACATATTCAGGTAGATCTCGTGGGTCCCCTGCCTACCTCGTCGCAAGGTTATCGGTATTGCGTTACTATTATCGACATATGTACGAAATGGCCTGAGGCGTTCCCGGTGACAGACATGACCGCAGAGACTGTAGCCAAGACTGTGTATCAAGGCTGGATCACTCGATTTGGATGTCCACACAAAGTGACCAGTGACCAAGGTCGGCAGTTTGAGAGCTCATTGTTTACTCAACTGTTACGATGTATGGGAATAGATAAGTCACGCACTACAGCATACCACCCACAAAGCAATGGAGCAGTAGAGAGATGGCATCGCTCTTTCAAGGTCGCGATCACAGCTCGCCTCGAATCGTCAGCATGGGTAGACGAATTGCCAACCGCAATGTTAGGTTTACGCGCAGCAATTAAAACAGACAGGGGCTTACGCCGCTGAAATGGTGCCCCGGTGAAATGGTGTACGGTCAGGCACTGAGACTTCCAGGTGAATTTTTCAACACAAGCTCACCGATCGTAGCGAACCAAGAAACCTTAGTCGAGAAGATTCGCGACACAATCAGAAAATTCAAGCCAGTCTCTAGAAACCTTCGCGATTCACAAACAGTTTTCGTACATCCGGATCCTACCAGTACCAAATTTGTTTTCGTGAGAAACGACGCGGTACGGAAACCATTCCAATTTACGTACAACGGGCCATACCGAGTCGTCAAACGGGAAAACAAAACGTACGTCATACAACAGGAAGATAAGCAAACACGTGTTTCGATCAACCGTTTGAAGCCAGCATACCTTTTGGCAGACGAGACCGTACCACAGAGACGCACATCGTGCGCTGTACCGCAGACCCCAGGTACAGTTGGACGGTCTGAGTCACCGACAGTTATCGTACCGCAGAGACAGCGCTGGTTCTACGAACCAGGCGCTACCGGAATATAGCGCACTTGGTACAGATAAGGGGCCGCCAAAATTAACAAGATTTGGTCGCGTTAGCAAGAAACCAGCACGTTACTTATAACTTTTAGGTAGTACTTTTTACAAAACTTTTACATACATTTATTGTTTACTTTTACATATTTACAGATATATTAGATTTTTACGCATTTTGTTATATACAATGACTTTTGATTATATACATTTTTACATAACGAGACAGTAACCTTGTTTCATATCGTTATTATATAAAATCATTTCATTGTTCTTTGTAACTAACATTGTGGTGTCGTATTTTATAACGTTGATATTATAAACGTAAAGTTTGTAGTCAAGGGCACGGTACTTTGCAAGCTAGCATTTTGTAATCAGGTGACCACACAGAGCGTCATATTATATAGGTATTTTAGTTAGCCGCCGATGTTGAAATAATATTTAATAACTACTTACGTCTATAAATAGCGTTATATTTTGTATCTTACCACGGCTATACCTACCCAAATAGGTAACAACATACCGTAAATACGAGACTATCGTACGAGCTCTGTGAAACTGCGAAATGCTAGATTCCAAACCGTTTGGTAGTGTACCTACTTTAGAATATTTTTCACTTCGTAATTGCTTTTGAATTGTATTTTTTTTGGTAAGAGGGGGTGTAGTGTAGCGACATTATACATATTGTTAACGTAAGCAAATTAGGTACGACTGACCCCCGTTCCCCCCCGACACGGGCAGTCGCCTCTGTAACTCTGTCACGCCAAGTTGTGCGAAATAAAAGACATTTGTGTGTTTCGTAAAGTATGTTTTATTTGATACGGGGTTGGTGCTGAAGACCTATACACACAGGAATACTCACCTTACATAAACATACTCATACATATACTTACCCACCAAGCACCTCCGTACAACGTCTTTGGTCGATTGTCAGAATTTGCAGAACGACCTACACATTGTTTCAGATTGGTGCAATACGAATAAAATGTATTTAAATATCAATAAATGTTTTTCAATATCTTTTTCAAATAAACGCAACAAAATTTTACATAATTACATTATTGATGGACAAGTACTTAATAGGTCTAGTGTTGCCAAAGACTTGGGTATACTCTTCGACGATAAACTTTCTTTTCGACCTCACTACCAACATAAATAATCTCAAAAGCCAACAAGCTCCTAGATTTCGTTCTACGGACAACAAAAGGTTTCAAAAAAGCTCAAAGTGTGCTTTATCTTTACTATGCCCTGGTAAGAAGTACCTTGGAATATGGCTCTCCGATCTGGTCACCATATTATAGAGTGCACATTAACGACATAGAGCGTGTTCAAAGGAAATGCCTTAAAATTATTTGTTACCGCCAAAAAGTTGGTCGTACGTACTTGAATTATGATAAGAGGCTGCAAAAATTCGATGTACAACCATTGGAAGGTCGTCGCAAATATTTTGATCTGGTTTATTTATATAAAATAATTCATTCAATTATTGATTCACCCGAATTGCTTTCGCATATTCCTTTTAACATTAAATACAGTTTACGTAGATCGAACCGTGTTAATCTCTTTGCCTTGCTTTATAAAAACAATATTTCTTATTACATAGGGTTCGCACCAAGAACATGGTCCCAAGCCAACCTCACCTGCAAGTGGTGCACCTGCCGATCAACGGACGAGGCTCTGGCAAACAAAATGTCCCAATAAGCGGCAATAGGCTCGCCACCTATTACGTGGGATCAAAACACTGGCGAAAAGTGGGCGTTTAATATGCCTCTGCCTACCCCTTCGGGGAAACAGGCGTGAGTCTATGTATGTATGTATGTTCTTATTACAATCCACTGGTAAGATTGGCTAGACAATATAATGAATTAGTTACAACTAATTTACAGTTAGACATTTTTCATCCTAGATTTTACACATTTTTAAATATTCTAAAGGATATCCTGTATCCCAAATAGAAGTAAAATAGTTAAATATTTCTTAAGATATAGTATTGATGTTGTTGTGTTGCGAAATTAAACCTATATTTTCTTATTTGTTTAATTTCGTAACACGTGTATGTTTGTACATCTCTTCTGTTAACTTGATGTTTAAATGTTTCAATGTATGCACATGTGTTGAGTTGCAATCTAGATCTAAACATAAGCTTTGATTGTTTTTAATTTATTATAAGACTGTAATTTGTTTTGTGCAATTTAAAAATAAATAAATAAAAAAAAATGTTAAGGAAGTGTCATCTGCCAATAAACTGTCATACAGTTTGGCAAAAGAAAAAATTGTAATGTGTATGTTATTTTATGTATGAATAAACATTTTTCATTTTCATTTTCATTTTCATTTTTTCAATCAATCAATCAATACAGCTTTCGGCAGCGGCGTTCAACTATAGATGTAATATGCACTTTTCCACACACAATATTGACTGCACGGTTGGCGTAGTGGTTTAAGCGGCCGCCTCGCCGCTTGACACTGCGCTGAGTGTTGTGGGTTCGATTCCCACACGAGACAACACTTTGTGTAATTTACAAATTGTTGTTTCGGGTCTGGGTGTTCATTGTTTCAGTTAGTTATATGTTTGTAAAGTCCCCCGCGACACAGGATTTAGTCCTAATGCGGGAGTTGTCTATAAAAAAAAAATCTCTGTGTTCGCTCACTTTCAGATCAGGTCGTATCACAGGGAGAGGTGGCATTTGCGGTAATTTTAGATATCGTTAATGCCTTTAACTCTTTACCCTGGGACGCGATCAAGGAAGCCCTAATTTATCAAAATCAAAATCAAAATCATTTATTCATCTAGGTCACAAGGTGACGCTTATGAACGTCAATTGTCCGTATTTATGCAAAAAGGAACCACCCAGCAAAAACGCACTTCTGAGATATCAATGGATTTACAAAAACATGTGCAGCTCTGTTAGATTAAGTAAAATATTACATTTATTTTATATAATTGTATTGATAAAATACTCATTTAAGTATGTGTATATAAATTTGCTCTGGATACCCTTATTTTTTCTAGATAATTAAGAAAATGTGCATGTGGTTCCTTTTAATATTTACTAACTAATAGCTTTACTTATACGCAAAAAAGAACCACAACCCATGGGTTTCATGTATATCGGCAAAGCCATGGATTTACCAATATACATGAAAGTAAGCATTATCGTTATAAACCTTTGATATGCAGCCTATAGCAATCCACTGCTCGACATAGGCCTCTCAGTAACAGTACATGGTTCTTAGCCTTTCGCATCCATTTCGTCCCAGCCTCGATTTCAGGTCATCAGTCCACCTAACTGGGTGCCACCCTACCTTACGCTTACCGAGACGTGGTCTCCACTCTAGGACAAGCTTGGTCTATCGGCCATCAGTACTTCTGCAGATATGACTAGTCCACTGCCTCATAAGCTTACTTATTCTGTGAGCTATGTCGGTAATTCTGGTTCCTTGTCGGAAAACTTCGTTGCGGACTTTATACTCGCTGCGTGACTTTAAGTTTGGGAACTAGTCCCACTATGAGTGTCCACGTCTCGGCACCGTACGTTATAACAGGTAGGACGCATTGGTTGTACACTTTGGTCTTCAGGCATTGTGGTAGGGTCGAAGAGAAAACTTGACGTAGTTTGCCAAACGTTGCCCAACCCATCTGGACACCACGGTCGATTTCTTTCTTGAAGTTATTCCTACCAAGCTGGACAAGAAGCTGTTGCTCATGGTAGACATACTTTTGAACACATTCAAGCATCCATCTGTGGACATAAACCGATCCCGTCATGATGTGTTCGTCTAACATAATCTTAGTTTTGTTCAGTTCATGCCGAGACAAGTTCACGTCGAGAGGCTCCGTTTAGGCTGTGGAGCGACCCACTCAACTCTTTCAGGGACGCCGCAACGATGACGATATCGTTAATCCGAAGGTGTGAGATGTATTCGCAGTTAATGTTTATGCCCAGTCCAGGCCAGTCCAGCATCTTAATGATGTCTTTGAGTGCGCTGGTGAAGACCTGATTAAAATTTTAAGTCTCCCTGCCTCACACCTCGTCGCAATCGCGTCGTCGGGGCTGGAGTTGGATGGTCTTAGTGGAGATATCATATGGCGATATCAACGCCTCGATGTAGCGCCAATCAGTACGAGACTGCTGCAGAGCAACCAGAACCACCCAGGTTTCGATGGAGTCGAAGGCTTTCTCGTAGTCCACGAAAGCCATACACAGCGGCTTATTATACTCATTGGTAAATAAAATCACGTACGTGTGGTTCTGCTGTTTACAATATTTATTTATACATGGTAGAACCGAATGCTTGTGGTCCCATTTTGCAAAAAAAAAATTGTCTTTAAAATATGAATTTATTGTACGCATAATGGTACCACAGAAAATTGGTTCCATTTGGCGTATTATAATTCTCTTTATTTACATAATTTTCCTATTTTTTACATTTTTAAATATAACATTCCAAAAAAAAATTACATTTAAAAATATAAAAATAGATTCCCACCGACGACGGGAATAGGATCCAAGTCACCGGCGGTTAGGGCTCCAGAGATAGGAATTTCCTCACAATGCGAGCCGTTTGCAGAATTACTGCCTTTTGCATCAAACTCTTGACCCAGCTGCCTAGTTTCAACCTCTCTAGAGTGCGTTCGAGGGTTTTCGCTATAAGTCCATTAACGGACACAACTATCGGAACAATGATTGCCGAATCAATATCCCACATATCGACAATCTCGTGAGCCAAGTCCAAATATTTTTCTTGTTTGTCTTTTTCTGCTTTCACGAGATTGTCGTCATGTGGAATAGTGATGTCGACAATCATTGCGCGGCGCTCTGATCGATCTATTATCACAATATCAGGCCTGTTGCAAACAACAGTCCTATCTGTGACAATAGATCGATCCCAGTACAGTGTTGCATGACCATTCTCGAGAACTGGCTCAGGGATGTACTTGTAATATGGCACTTCGACGTCCACAAGCCTGTACCTCAGAGCCAGTTGCTGATGTATGATCCTGGCTACTTGGTTGTGTCTGTGCAAGTACTCGCTATTAGCAAGACGAGAACATCCGGAGACTATATGTCTGAGGGACTCACCAGGTCGATTACAAGCCCGACATAGGTCTACTGTGCCGTCCCTCATGATATATCTCCGGTAATTTCTCGTCTTGATAACCTCATCTGCAATTGCACAGACAAAACCTTCGGTTTCCCCGAAGAGATTACCGAAACGTAGCCAGGCCACAGAAGCTGGTAGATCCACATCAGGTCCGTGAAGGGCCCGATAGAATCTACCATGCAGCTCCTTGCTCTGCCATACAAGCCTGCGTTCGTCAACGCCTAAAGCTACAGGCCTGCGCCAGTTCTCTTTCGCCAATGAGAGCGGGGTGAGGCCACCATCAACTGCAACCACATCCCGATGCACATCCACGCTACGCTTAAGAAAATATTCCCTAAGGTTGTACACCTCGCGGTTGTGTAGGTCCTTAGCGTTTAGAAACCCTCGGCCCCCACACTTCCGCGGGATGTACAACCTCATTACAGACGAACGTGGGTGAAGCATTCGAAATGTGGTCAACAGTGAACGGACTCGCCTATCAATCTCATCCAGTTCGGTCTGAGTCCACTTGAGTATGCCGAAAGAGTACATCAAGAGTGGCATGACCCAACCGTTACAGGCGCGCACCTTGTTGCCGCCTGAAAGAAGACTCTTCAGAACCTTTTTCAGGCGACCAAAGAAGCGCACCCGCAACGATTGTTTCATGTCTGTCTCGTTGATGCCCAAGGCTTGCGACATACCCAAGTATTTGTAGGTATCAGTTGCGAGGATCGATCTAAGCTGAGTGAAATCTGATAGATGTACTCCATCAGATTCCACTATCCTGCCTTGTTTTACATGCATAACTGCACATTTGTCTACACCAAATTCCATCCTGATAGAACTACTGAAGTTTTCAGTGACCCTCAGTAGCGCTGTCAGTTGGGACTCACTGCATGCAAATAATTTCAGATCATCCATGTATAACAAGTGGGATATACTTTGACCGTTCCTGCGCAACTTGTAACCAAGCCCCGAATCTCCCAGCAATGTGCTAAGGGGATTCAAGGCTAGGCAAAACCACAAGGGACTCAGACTGTCACCTTGAAAGATACCCCGCTCTATCTTAATAGGGTCGCCGTTTCCGAGACCCTGTCGACACCCTGGATAATGAAGAACCGTTCTCCACTGCCCCATACATGACCTCATGAAGGTGCATAGATTTGTATCTACTTTATACAATTCCAGCACCCTCAGAAGCCATGAATGAGGCACAGAGTCGTAGGCCTTCTTGTAGTCTATCCAGCATGTGGACAGGCTCTTTCGGCTACGGCGAGCCTGTTGGCTAATGGCCATGTCTATGAGGAGAAGCTCCTTAGTACCGCGGGCCCCACTTTTACATCCATTCTGACATACTGACATGATCTTATTGTCAGATATGTGTACATTAATTTTCTTTGTCAGAATGGACGTAAATAATTTGTATATAGTTGGTAGGCACGTGATTGGCCTGTAATTGGTGGGATCCGCGGTGCTACCCGACTTGTAGAGCAAGTGGGTAATGCCTTTAGTCATAAAACTTGGTAACAATCCAGACTCTAAGGATGACTGAAACTGTGAAGCCAAGCAAGCATGTGAACTACGAAGCCATTTTAGCCAAAAGTTATGTAGTCCGTCCGGCCCCGGTGACTTCCAGTTTGACGCCGGACGTATGGCATTGGCTACGTCTGCAGCTTCAATATTTACAGCTTCCATTCTCTCTATAGATTCACATGCTCGCTCTACTTGACACATCCAATCACCCTCTGTATGGGCAACAGGCGATGACCAGATATTACGCCAGAAGGCTATAACCTCGGCATCCTCCGGCCGATCGCCATCACCCATACACTGGTCTGATTGTTCCCAAGTTCTATAAACAGACTTTTGATCACTTTGGAACATACGATTATGGGAATACCTTTCCACACGCTTCTTGTATCTGCGAAGACGACTTGCCCACGCATAAACTTTCTGCTTTAGAAAGTCGATGCGCTCCGTGACACGTGTAATATATTCTTGAGGTCTAATATTAGTCCCCAAAAACGCACGTCTCACGAAACGCATCACCCGCGGGCGTTGATTACCCGAACTGAAGCATATCAACTTGCTGATGAGCACCCTAGTCTCATTTATACGTCGTTCAATTCTGCACTGCCATGCTGGTTTTTTCGGTTTTGGTCGCGTAACAGAATCATTCATAAACTTGGCCCCTGCTACGCGACATACTGCAGTAGCACCGCAGTACAGAATTGAATGCGTATCTGTTAGGTCCCGGCTGTCACTAAAATAATTAGCTAACATTGAGTCCAGGGTGCACACCAGCGCTAGGTTTTTTTTATGCGTGGGCAGTCGTGGCAGACGTGGCCGATGATCTGGCGGTGTGGACCGATAATCCCGTAACGCATCCTCCAAAGCGCTCCTCAAATTATCAGTGTACTGGGTACTCACATTTATAGCTACATTATCCATTTCCTCCTCAAAATGTTGTATTGATTCTGTGTCCACCATTGGTACAGTGTCAGAAGAGGTAGGGACAACATAGCTACACTGTGCGTCCAAGCATAGCCGCTCAAGTGCCTCGTCATCCAACAAGTGACATCGCTGGATAGCGCGCACTTGATCTGATAGTCGTTGCACGGAAACATTAACAGCTGGTTCAAGGACCTGAAACAAAGGCAGCATTCTGTTACGGTACGCTGTGAGGTTAATTCCTCCCTCTGTAGCCGCAAAATATGCGCGCATGACGTTTTCGTTTATTTGACGAGTCCAACGCATACGCTGCACATTACCACCGGTAGCGGGGATCCTATTCGTGGCCGGTGGGTCACGCGATCCCAAGCATGCTGGTGGCCGGCCTCTCCCCCGCCGACGTACAGGTGTTGGCGACGTCGGTGGGGAAAAATACTCGCCGCTCGACGAGCTCGACGCCTCTCCACTGGCCGGCGCCGCCGATGCGGCTGCCGGCGTCTGCGAGGCGGAGCAGAGCAGCGAGTCCGGGGGTGATGAGCGTGCTCGTGCTGCCTTAGCCCGTGTTAACATAGTACATTCTTGTTATTTGTTATTGTTTATAACACATTTTATGAGATGATGACGGATGTCAGCTGTCAGCAAAATTTTCATGTCTCTTAATATATTTTCTTCGTGTATTTATGAAAAAGGTTTCTATTTATCTATTGAGTTTCTTACGAAATTATTTAGTGGTAACTGTTTTATCTGAAATAGTATCTCAGTACTTGTAAAAATAAATAAAATTAAAAAATTGTTCCATGAATGTACTGTCAACCTTAGTGTTGCCAGGTTATAATAATTGTTAATAATATAAATATTTTTAATGTATAATGGTACCAAGTATCTGTGGATCTGTTTTGCATAAAATGACATGGAATTTATATGGTTTATTTATTTATTTATTTTATTTATTTATTTATTTCAAAATCAATTACTCACTCCACTTACAGTTTCCCAACACGTAGAGAGAGTCAGGAATAACAATTAATAATATTATTATATGGTTGCTTAAAGCTATACCGATAACTACATTACATTAAAATTAAATTAATAAATAATTAATTATAAATTAGTATCAATAAATTACTACTAATGCTATACGAATTTCACTTAAAAATTTATAATATGTTTTCATTAAATATAATTTCATAATAATAAAAATACATAGGTACCTATAAATTATTAAAATAAATATGACTAGATCGACATAAAAAAATCGTAGCAGTGTTTTTGGAAGTCTCCTATTGGATTGAAAAATATGTCTACATCAAACTGGTGAGCAATCAGAGCATTAAGTGCAGAAATGGCACGACAAGTAGGGGCAAATTGTGCCGTGCATGTGCGAACCTGCGGTGCCGGAAGCAGGCGGCGCGAGCGCAGCCGCACGTACTGAGTTGGTGCGGATAATCCACAACGTGACAACGCTTCTGAGTTGTCTATTTTGCCATTAAGCACTAAAAAATAATGAGCCAGAAGCGCCCATTTTCGCCTAAACTCAAGAGTATTAATACCAACCATACCTGACACGAACAGAGACGGATATAAATACGGATAATACCCGTACATTTTTTTATAAAGAAACCGCGCGAATTTACGCTGCACTCGTTCCACTAACAGTTTATACTTTGCCTCGTGTGGGTCCCAAATAATGGAGTTGTACTCTAGCTTGGAACGTACGAATGCAAAATACAACGCCATGATTACATCTCTGTCACTAAGTCGAGCAGCCTGTCTCATAACAAAGCCTAGCGACTTATAGGCTTGATTACATATCGTGGTTATATGGGTGTTAAAGGTTAACCTAGCGTCTATATACAAACCAAGATCGCGGATTTCCGTTACGCGCTCCAGCAGGACACCGGATAATTTATACGCATAAGTGAGGGGTGCGTGTGACCGTGTAAGAGTGATAACTATGCACTTAGAAATATTAAACTCAAGCTGGTTATGCTCACTCCAAGCTACGACATTATCGATATCACGCTGGAGCGCGTCACAGTCCTCTACGCTCTTAACCCCCAGAAACAGCTTCAAATCGTCAGCGAACATAAGGCACCTTGCCGCCTCCAAGACCTTCGGCAAGTCATTAATCATAATAAGAAATTGAGTCGGACCCAATGTGCTGCCCTGACTCACACCAGAACTCGTTACATATAGCTCTGATCGGTTCCCTAATATTTGAACGTACTGAATGCTATTTTTAAAGTAGCTACAGAAAAACCTGAGTAGATTTGGCGAAAACCCAGCAGTTGCGAATTTCTTTAGAAGCAGATCGGTCTGGACCCGGTCGAACGCTTTTGTAAAATCGAAATAAGCTGCGTCGACCTGGTATTTTTTGTCCATTTCGGCAGCTGCGTAGTCTACAAAATTTATGAGATTCGTGGTAGTGGATCTACCCGACCTAAAGCCGTGTTGGAACTCGCTCAATTGGGTCCGAATCTGTCCAGTAATGTGACGATTTAATATGGACTCGAACACCTTGCCGAAAGCTGACAGAACAGCAATGGGCCTGTAGTGCGTGACGTTCGATTTTGAGCCATCCTTAGGAATTGGTGTGACACGTGACACCTTCCATAATGCTGGATATGAAGCAGTTCCTAGAGCCAGGTTGTAAATATACAACAAAGGCTCCTCAAACACTGATATGCAATCTTTTACCAAAAATGGTGGAATGCCATCTGGCCCAATAGAGGAGTGAGCCTTTAAACGCCTTACCGCATACCTTAAGTCAGCAGCAGTGATCTGATCCACTGTAATGCTCGGTGGAAGCGCTGAAATGGCGTGACGCTCGCTAACGTTATGAGACAGCACTGGCCGATCAGAGAGAAACACAGACTTAAAAAACGTAGCGAACGCATTCGCAGCCTCCGTACCCGTAACCACTCTGCCGTCATACTCGTATTCTTCAGCGGTACGTGTTGAACAGCGTTGGTCTTGAACAAATGCCCAGAATTGTTTTGGATCCGTCTTTATAGCCGCCTCTGCCCGAGCCACGTAATGTTTATAGGCTAGGTCAATCAATTGTTTCACACGTTGCCTATAGAATTTATACATTTGACCACAATACGGATTGTTTAGTTCTTTGTATTTTTTGAAAAAATAATATTTGTCTTTTATAGTTCTAATAATCTCGGATGTATACCACACTGGGTATTGATGTCTAAAGCGCGAAGTTTGTTTTTTAACTGGTACGTGAAACCGTAAACACTCTCGAATTTTATTATAAAATAGGGTCAGGGCGTCATCAACATTGGTGCTATCGTATAATTCCTCCCACGTCAACGAAAAGATAGCTTCATAAAGTTGATGGAAGTCTGCGTTCCTAAATTGCCATTCAGGTGTTGCATCGTGGGACGTGGTAGGTGTAGCCGAGCACGGCAACCGCGCGCGCACCGCCGACGTCGGCCGCGGCACGCTCAGTGTCACTCCGAGCGGCGGGTGATGTGCGTCCGGCGGCACAAGCGGCGTTGTGTCCTCCCTCATTTGCACACACTCACTACTCAGATCGCTCAAAACCAAGTCTAACATATTACCATGCTGATTAGAAATATTATTATATTGGTTTAGTTTTCCGAATGATAACAGATGAGAGAATTCCAACCTAACACTTGCACTAGCAGAATTCAAATTGAAATCGCCGAAGATAATAACATTCAACTTAGCATATTTTCTTATGACATCTTCTAATACTAAAAAAATATTTGTATAATGGGTATCATTTGAACTTGGCGGAATGTAAATGACACAAATTAATATATTTTTATACTTAAAAGATATAGTTGCCATTACCATTTCCATGTCGTCGGTATAACCATCTATGTTTACAATTTGTTGTACTTGATACTGGCACCGAACCGCCAACAATACGCCGCCCCAACCACTATCGTTGACTCGGTCCCTACGGATTACCATATAGTCTTGTGGAAATACCTCCGCGTCAATAACGCTGCTATTTAGAAATGTCTCAGTGAGAGCGTAGACATCAGCTGATTCATTCAATACCGATAATTTGCAAGTGTCTAATTTTGAGCGTAGCCCTCTTACATTTTGGTAGAATAATGAGTATCTTTTAGGTTTGGGCTGTTTTACCAACTTGTTTTCGAAACCCATTGTGCCACGGCTTGACGTGGACATCTTCTACCCAGTTTTCTGGCGCCAAATATTTCTCACGATGCTTCATAGGAACAGTTAATTTAAATGAAGCGTAGTCGCCTCTTGGCTTCAATACTTCCACCAAACAACTGTCGCCCGGGCAAATTGTATTTAGGTGTGCAGTCACTTGATCGGCTGTGGTACCCACCTTAACATAATACAAATGTATGTAACATTTACGCTCTGCTGCCGCTATCAAACTCGTAGACTCCGAGACGGCCGTACCACGGGTCACATTCTCGAGGGAACGTCGACTACGCCTGTGTCTCACCGTAATCCAATCGCTCGCGTGAGTGGCCGGCGTAGAATCCGTTTGTGCAGAATCGGGCCCTTTGTCGGCCGCAGTGAGTTGTGACGTTGTCGTTGCGTTCGTAGTAGGGGCCTTCGTCGGTGTCGTCACCGCGCGGTCGATGGTGGTGGTAGCGGGTCTAGCGACTGGTTTCCGAGAATTGGCGGAGATAGCCGTAGTAGCACGAATGCGCGCCTCGCGCACTGGTCGCGCGGGCAATTCCGTTGCGGGGTTACCCTCAGCGTTAGAATTGTTAATTTGCACTGGTTCACTATTAGCACTAATAAGTTTTTTGATAAGCTTATTCTGATCACTTACAAGCTTTTCTAGTGAAACTAACTTACTCTGCATCGAGAGCACGGTTTTAGTTAACTCACGAATAGCAGTTTCGGCACTTTTATTCGACATTTTAATTTTATTAGACGAATATACGGAAGATACAACTTTTCGTGTGCGAGAGCGAGAGCGAGAGCGATGTTTGATGAAACGAGTCCCATGGTGCTATGGTTCGGTTTTGCAATATGTATAATGTTTGTTTTTACTGTTGGTTCCTTTCTGCTTTTTGGATAACTTGTTTCCAAGGGAAAAATCATGTGGATCTTTTTTGAATAAGAAAATAAACCACTTTTAAATTAGTATTCTTCAAAAAAAGCAAAATCTAAATTTGTCGTGTGGTTCCTTTTTGCATAAATACGGACAATTTTAAAATTAAATTACTTAATGCTTCTACATTTACATTTACTGCCTCGTTCGCAAAGCAATACGTAGAGCCACGAGAAAGAACGGGCAATAAAACTCGAGGCCACTCTTTTAAATCGCCAATATTATGGTACATATATATCACGAGGTGCCTCCTTACTTGCAGGGCATTATTGGGCCCTATCTTCGCAACAGGTAGATACGCTATGCGGGTATGGATGCCAGGGTATATCGGAGGCTGATTTCATGTGGGGTGCCGCAGGGTTCGGTAATGGGTCCTCTTTTGTGTAACCTTGCATACGACACAGTCCTAAGGTTAAAACTGCCTGAGGGAGTTAATTTCCCTAGTACAGGCACCTCATTATTTTACTTAAATTACTTTTTAAGAACTGTATGTATATTTTTGTGATGAATGAAAATTAATAAATTTTTATTATTGTTATTATTATTATTTCGTATGCTATGCAGATGACACCTTGATCATTGCCGGTGGGGAAACTTTTGAGGGGACCATTCGTCTTGCCGAGCTTGGGGTAGCAAGAGTCGTGGCCAGAATCCGCGCCCTGGGCCTGCAAATATCACCTTACAAGACTGAGGCAATGTGGTTTCACAAAATGCCACATGAAAGACAACCACGTAGCTCGTCAGTCTGCGTGAGAGATGCGCAAATTGAGATAGGTCAGCACCTTGGTCTAATATTAGATAATCGATGGGGCTTCGAACAGCATTTCAAGTGCCTTGTTCCTCGGATAGAAAAAACAATGGGTGCCTTACATAGACTACTACCCAATCTCAGGAGACCGCGGGAGGAAGTTCGTCACCTATATGCAGGGGTTGTAAGATCGATGGCCCTTTATGGAGCGCTAATATGGTCGAAAAAACTGTCAGGTGTCCAGCGAATTAGAGCAAAACTAAATTCATGTAGCTTGCAGCGTAAGATAGCCATGTTGGTATGGTATCACAACCAACAGCGGTAGCGCTTGTTAAACCCTGGACAATGCGTTGAACCTTGTTTTGAGCCGTGGGCATGAGCACAAAAGAGTTTCGGTTAATATTTTCGTCTGGTTGATATATACTGCTTTTACTTTGAGAATTAATTTTAATTAATTCCGCTAGATCACTACCTATAGTGGAGATATATTTATTGACTTAATTGACAGCATTGGTTGGTTTTATCTGGGTCTATATTTAGAAGCTCTTGGGGTGAATTTTTGGAGGGACCAGTTTGAATAATATTCCTGATCATCTTCCAGGTAGCTTTGGGGTTATTTTGTGCCTTTTGTAATTGATTCACCTCGTAAACGTGTTTAAGAGGTAAATCAATTACAAAAGGATTTATTATAGATGGATATATTAGGATTGGGACAAAGGATATATTAGGATTTATGTGAGGTTTCAATACTAAGAAATAGAGGCTTATGGTCGGTTATGTGGGTTTCAAAGATAAGGGTGGTTGTTTTTAAATTAGACTCTAGGATTATATACGGGTAGGTAGTGTGATAAGAGACCATGGGAAACTGACATTTCAAGGTAGTCGTTAACCTGTGCGCTCAGGTTATTTGGCAGAGTGTTTATATTTATATCACCAATCGCGACAATATTCTAATAAATTATTCGAAATTGATGTAAGAATCTTATCTAGGCCATTTCGAAAGATTAATATTGCGGTTACAGGGAGGACGATATAATGCTACTACTATTAAATTAACGGAATCTATTTTACAAATTCGGAACTTGCATTTCACTAACTACATGTATTAAAGTCTTTTTTACGTATACATCAATGCCGTCGTTTTGATTTAAGTTGTTGTTGGTATTATAAGTCTTATGGGTGTTTAGTGATTGGATGTTATTCGTTTTGCTAAGCCAACACTCCGATAGGATTATTATATCTGACAGGACGTCCATGCTTCTTAATAATACAAGAAGCTCGTCAAATTGCGGTTAAAACTGCGGATATTAACCTGTAATAGTTTCAATGGGTTAACATGATTTATTATGATATTCTTACATTACTCTGGGTAGCAAACATGGGCGTGTAGTGAACTTATTGAGTTTAGTTCATTTGAGATTTGGTTTAAGTCAAATATTGTGTAAATGATAATACATCGTGATATATTGACATTTTATACTGGACAATTAATTGGATTATTTTTAAGTCGTAAGTTTAATAAAGTTGAATATAAATAAAAAAATGTAGTTTAATTAATGCTGTTTTGTAAATATCTAGGTTTCGTGTGGTTTTAGGATTTTGTGTGTGAGAATTGCAATAATAGATAACTCACATTGTGAAACAGATGCAGCTCCTTACAAAGATAACATGTCAAACCATTATTCTGGCAGTTAAAAAAAGTGGCGACGAGTTTTATTGCCTATTCTATCTCGTGGTTCTATCTTTTGCGTTGCGAACGTGGCAGTAGATGTAAATGTAGAATCATCTAGTAATTAACTTTAATTTTTGAGTTTCATGAGCGTCACTTTTTGGCCTAAATGAATAAAAGATTTTTACTTTGAATGTTTTGTGAAGTGTGTGAATTTGTAGATATAAGACATGATGTCCATTATTCATCTATAGTCCGAAGCTTTCTAAATAAGCCAATCTGCCAAGACCCCATTTATATGCTGTCTCTAGCTACCGAATCTACATTACGGAATACCCAAAAATATTATTCTTTCGTTTGCCTGTATTGTGCTTTAACTTATTCTTACGCTTAATTTATTTGTATTTTTATTTTTTTTTGCTACTAAAATTATTTAATTTATGATACATGACATTTATTAAAAAAAAAACTTGCAACCATGTCTTTGTACTGTTTTATCAGCTTAAATCTCACGAGTTTATAAAATTTTGTAAGCCATTGAAATACGACTTTTTGCCGTATTTCAATGGCTTACTAAATTCAATACAGAGACTAAGCACGCTTCCTTGCGGAACACCCACTTCGTTGACCCTTTATGAGTAACCTATATAATCATATAGGTTAAAACCATTACTCTGATTTTAATGCTGTTGTGTTTATTTAAAAATCTAATACTTCATTGTAAAACGCCTTCATAAAATGTTTTGGAGTTAAAATCGAGCGAGCAAGCAGAACGCCGGAGGCCTAACGAATGTTTAGTCACTGCGGTAGTGCCAAAGAGTCTTGTGCTTTTTGGTTTGTAAAAAGCAAATACAACCCAGCCTACTAGACACCTACTCGTAATGTTTTCATTTCTAGTAACAAACAATTCTGTCAAAGCGGTGAGGTATGCGGGGCGATGGGGGCTACAAAAATGCATTCTAATTGGCCGGTTCAAATTTGCGGTACGGCATAATTCATAACTTGTTTGTTTAAGAAAATAATTTACTGTGCTATATTATGAGCAATCAGTACCTACTGGGTGTACTTCTTGCTCGTTGCTTGCATGTTTGTTAAGTCCCCGCGATACAGGAGTAACTCCCAGTGCGGTGCCTTTATAAAAAGCAGCAAATATACAAACTCTGTCACAAATAGTTTTGCATTATTATACGTTAACAATGCTAACTATTAAATATACACCACTATTTTTTAATTAGTACAAAAATTTTAACAGTACACTAAGTATCTTTAACTGATCATATTTATGTAGTCAAAAAATAAAAACACTGAGTCCCAAAACTGTCCACAATAATACGTAATAATTGGTAAATGCATCACTAATACTATGACCGACTCGCGCATTGATAAATCCCCCCCCCCCCCTCACTTCTGCGCCTGCGTCGCGCCCCGACGATGCGACAAACAGTGTTAAATTGCTAGCGAAAGTGAACGTATACGTACGTACGAAAAAATATTTTTTCGTTGCAAAAGTTAATTGTTTGTCTACGTTTGCCCGACGCGATGGCCTATCATATCAGTTCATATCACGGGAGTATGTAGCTATGCTACGTGCATACTTTTTGAGTGGAAAAATCGCGAGTGCAGCTGTGTACCCATGAACATCATTTTGTGAGTGTACAAAAGTGAGCCGGTTAGTGTCGAATAATTAAAAGCATATTGGATGCTTTTGATGAAGTGAAAAAACTGTAATCTGTGTATTGACAATGGTTGTGGATATTTCGAAGGACAATGGGAATACTTGCAAGTTTAGTAAATAATACCAACTTAAGTAAATAATAATTTGAGGCGGGTGGCTCAAAATCGGTCTGTGTGGAGAACCTTGAGGGAGGCCTATGTCCAGCAGTGGACGTCTCTAGGCTGACATGATGATGATAAAATAATATTTGTAAATAGCAGATGATTCTAACTTCATAAATACGCCAAAATTACTCTTTTCTTTTATTACAGAATACCTTTTTTTATTTTGATATGTGTTTGCTTTCTAAATACATACCTCCGTATTTAATTACTTGTAAAACGGTAAATTTTAAAAGTATGAAGGAGAGAGTAGAATTAAAAAATATAAAAAGTAACTACCTACATTTATTATTTTGCTTCATTTTATTATCTAAGGCTACCTACATTATAAGTGCGACGGCGAAAATGCGTAAAAGTAGGATGGAAAGTAAGTACTATCAATGAAGTAGTGAATGGATTGTAACATATGTCTATGATTTTGGTAAGATTTTATACAAAAAAGAAATGATTATAACTTTGCTATTTATAGATATTATGAAATTCTTACGTCACATATATGATACTTATGTCTTCGCTAATATGTCCTTAAAGTTTTTGTACTTATTAAAAAATAGTGGTGTATAGTTTTATTTTTCACAATAAAATAGGTTCATTAATCTGCCAAAAGTGGCAACACTATATTTATTTTGTATTAGGAACATGTGTTGTCAATGTTATTTTTTTTGTCTCTGTGTTTCTCTCAATAAAGTGCAAAAAAGCTATTGCTTTCATAATACACAGAAGTCTCAATTTCATTTATAAGTACAGAAGAATCCTTAATCTTTATACTAACAATATCCCTAATCTGTATATATAAAATCCTTGCGTTATTGGCTGACTGACAGACAAGCTACAGCCAAAACCACTGAGCGCAAGAAGCTGAAGCTTGGCATGTATGTTCCTTGGGGACGGTAGGGGTGCACTAAGAAGGGATTTCTCAAAATTCCCACGGGATTGAGCAAAATACGCAAAATAAAAAAAATGCGTGCGTAGCCGCGGGCGTCCTCTAGTAGCTTATATATCCTGGCTCCCATTGAAATTTTATGGGAAAAAAATCTTTTTCCAGTGTAACATCTTATATTGCCGTCTCAATTAACGCTACGTTAACAATATTTATTTTGTTTTGTTTTGATCTTGAGATTTTGCTTAAAGTATTCTCAGGAATTTCAAAGAAACTACCTTAATAATATATAATTTAATTAATATTTGATCAAAAAACACAACATTAAGGGAAAAACACTCAAAGTTAGTACTTACTATAACTAATAACGATCAAATTAATACTATGTGTATTAATTATATATTTCCCAGCCGAGTATTGAGCTCTTATTGATTCTCGACTACGTTAATGACCACACTTCACAAAATGGACACAATGTCATACCATCATAGTTATACATTTGTCGTTTAATTGTTGACTGTGTCTACGAACAGTTGTTTACTCAATAAAATAAAATGCCTACCCAAAATATTATTCTAAATACTGTAAAGAAGCCAGCGTTCTCATTACGGATAATTCTTATTTTAAGACTGTTCTTAGGCTTTTACTACAAATTAAGTTCTTCGGAATTAGTCCGCGGGATCGCTAGAATTTATTGTATTTTTTGCCTATTATTTAATCTTTGGGTTGCTTGTTATCATTTGCTTTATTTAACAGTCAATATCGAGGAAATATTCTTTGCAGTTTTGTTGTGTGTGGAAGTTACTGCAAATAGTTCATTTTCCTTCTTGTCAGGGGAAGAACCTATTATTAAATTTTCCACAATTGCAGACTCTGAATATATTCGGCGGCAAAATTCACAAATTACGTATGTAACGTATGTTGGATTAACTGTGCTAGTATGTACAAGATATGTTGCGATAATCATGTCAGGTCAATCATTAAATTTGATCATCTCGTATCTTTTTTACAATTACACATATTTGGGGTGCATATGTACTAATTTACCGGCAATATATTTAACGGATACGTATCGCAAAAATATAAATATTTTGTACAAATCGCTACAAGATGGTTTAGAAATGGAAGATACCACTGACAAAGAGAAAACTGAACATGTTAAACATTTCATACACGCTTATAGCAATTTAACTAGCTGTATGGATTTAACATGGACTCATACGAAACCAAGGGTAAGTTAGTTTAAAAAATATCTTAATTAAAATTAAATGTGTCTGATAATAATAGGGTATTTGACTAAAAAATCGAATAGTCCGTCAGATAGATTTCCAAAAAATATTGGACACGTATATTTTCTTTAGTCTCGTAAACAAAAAATTAAGACGATAAACTTCGCTGAAAACTCGTGTGACGTCACTTGCCAGTACACTTTTTACTGACAAGTGACGTTACAAGCCCCCACTCTTATACTTTTCTCCATCATTGATGCGTTTTATATTCGTAATTTTTTACTGATCCGATAAAACAAAAAATACGTATCCAATATTTTTCGATAATCTAACTGACGGACTTATTCGATATTTTTAGTCAAATACCCTTTTGAAGGACGGGAAAGGAAATAACAAAAATTATATTAATGTGTGATTGTGAAACATCATTCATTTATTTTGATATACTTTATGCTTATTTTTAGCTTGCGTCCGGTATAGTCTTCGCCTGGTTTGAACTCGTAGCTGAAATTTGCGTGGCAATCATGACAAAATGGGTCTGTTTTTAAAGTTATTTTAGACAAATTTATTGTTTACTGAAATGAAATTTAATATTTGTATGAATCTGCACCGTTTTCAAGGCTTGATTCTTAAGTCCAGACGCCGAAGTAGTGCAAAATAAAAGCAAATGCAAATAATTGTACTTGGACCACCCAGGACATGCTAACTTAAAATATTTAATTCCTTTGTTACTTCAGGAAGGCACCCATATGCCCTTTATAGCACATCTTATTGCAGCGTTTGTTGCTATCAGCATTCCTTTTATATTTATGGAAATTGCTACAAATTACATAGACAAAACCAAACATCTGATTGCAAATCAAATTTTGAAATACGAAGGTGAGTTTAGAAAAATATCGTTTAATATTATTCTACTTTATTTGATAGAAAGCTAAGGCCCACTTGCACAACGATTCTTAAATTGAATTAAGATGTATTTAACGAGAAAAAAAATATTAAACACCACTAGCGTCTTGCACAACGAAAAATTTGTCGAGTAATATGATTTAAGAACTGTCAAAGTTAATCACTGACAATCGGCTGTTTAGTGGCTAATTTCATTTAAGAACTGTCACACTGATGTTGGCATCTTGTCATTAGCGACGAAAATTATCAATAATTATATAACTGGACCGGACGACGCAGCAGGGGGAGGCCTATGTCCAGCAGTGGACGTCCCTAGGCTGACATGATGATGATGATGATGATATAACTGATAACAATGTACCTACTTGTTATTGTTAACCCTAGAATTCTACACTATTTGGGGCACATATTATTCCTACACTGGGGTGCTGGAACACCCCATACTAAAATGACTGTAATCCTTAAAATAAAATAAAACAATTCATGAAAATACGTTTTACTAAACAGAATCGGTAACTTGCGATCACAAATCAGCCTTATTACACAAAGTTAAATGTAGTTGAGCAACAGCGCTTGTAGGATTTGGTCCTTTTTTGAGGATCACTGCAATGGACTAAGTTGGCATCCGGTGACGGTCCTCCAAATGTTCATGTATCAGTTCCAAACCTAATTTTAAAACTGTCTTATTTGATCTTGAACACTTGTAAAGAACCCAGGAATTACAACTGGTCCCAACTTCTGTTTCTTCCTCGCCAGATTTGTGGTCTAGAATAGAGCTTATTTCTTCGTAATTCAAACTTCTGATAGCCATCCGAAACAAAATAAATAAACTTCATTGAATTTTACCTTCATAAGATCTGTATTTAATTCATATAAGACTATTGTTTTAATAAATAATCAAATTTAATAACTTATTACATATAAATGCATCAATCGTAATAAATAAATAATCTTACAATTTTACTACACTGGGGTACTGGTGTACCCCACAGCACTTATACAGGCGACCACACAACGCGGTCCCTCGTCACGGTATTGACGTAACGCGAGCGGTTGACACCAAACTTAAATACTCCGACGCGCGAATTCGTGGATATTAAAGAAATTGAGATATTTAGAAAACAAATCGGTGTGGGGTGCACCTGCACCCCATGTAGGGTTCTACGGTTAATGCTTAAAAGTTTCTAGTTATTATTTGTCAATTGTCACTTCGTTGCTAGGCGACGACAATGCGTTTTGTTTTATGCTCAAAGTATATATAGTCTAAGGTTTTATGCGAAACCATACGCATAACATCGTTAAAATCGTAACAAAAAGGCTTCATGCCATGAAACAAAACGTAGAAACTACTTTACCGACCTCATAAAATGTTTAACTAAATCTAAGCGTTGTTGTCGTTGTGCAAGAGGACGCTAAATACTTTTAAGTTAAATTATTTTATGCTGTTAATTCTGTTCAAAAAATTTAAATTAAGGAGTGACTTAAATCAAACGTTGCGCAAGTGGGCCTAAATCCCAAAGGCCAATTGTTTTAAATAAAATTAAAATCGAATTCAGCTTAAAATTTAAATACGGTAGATCACCATAACAATGCAGTTTGCCCGTAAGAGATTACTTAATAGTGATAAAGTCACCAATTTTAATATGCTAACAGTTATATTTGTTATTTATTGTAAAGGAGATCACCCAGCCGCCCTACAAGTTTGGGCTAATTCTAGAAGTGCCGGCCCACTTAAATAAACTTAAAATTATCATAGAATAGTACGAAATTAACACTTTTTATTACTACACCAAAGTTCTAAGTGTAGTCTGTGAGATAATATTTGAGCTCAAAGAATCCGTTCTGTTAGAGAAATAAATGCAAATTATTTTTATATTTTGCCTAAAATAATGTGCATGTTGCAATTTACATGGTATCAGGTACCTAATGGCAGGTAGTAAACTAAGAGCGAGAAATCATTAGAAGCAGCATCTGTCAAGCTGTCTCGCTCTAATACGCACTGTGCTCAGCGCATACGCTGCTTGTTTTCTGTTATTATTTCAGTATGCTAGTAGTAGTAGAAGAATTATCGGCTGCTGGTCCAATGTAATGTACATTGTGTGATAAATTAGATATGCAAGCCACCACAATGGGTCTACTCACTATAACCACCACAGTTTCCCTTGACAGTGGGGCCATGCGAATTGTGGCTAGCATCGCGTCGTACGCCGTGACCCTGTCAGGGTTCGACTCCCCATTGGATGCTGGCGGGCCACGTCATATTTTCTAATCATCATGTCTGGAGGCGCACGTGGACACGACGCCGCTGCCTCAGCCTAATGGCGGACGGGGAGCGGCCCCTATGGCTGCCATCATCTCCCACTTTCACTTCACTGTCTCTTTGATCAGCATGATTGCCTCACAGAAGGAGACGGTGACGTTCCAAGCTATCACGCACCTCACCTTGAACCGAGCAGGGAGCGAGGGTACGACTGTAACAATTGCCGCGACCAGTTCACAGCTAATTCAAACCATGACCAGTGAAAACTCCAAAGGAATATCAATTGTAGAAGGAGGTACCCATTGGAATTCGTCCATAAATATGTATACCTAGGGCAAGAGATAAAGGTGGGCACGCAAACCAGGAGAACGAGATTGATAGACGTATCTGTTTGGGTGGGGCTTTTGGCAAACTTGCATCTGCTTTTGTTATGAATATAACGAAGCAAGAAAAAGCTTAGAATATTCAACCAGTGCATCCGGCCAGTGCTTACCTACGGAGCCGAAACTAGGGTTACTACAAAGGCAGCTCTCCAGAAACTTGAAGGACAATGGAGACAAGTAGAAAACTAGTAGGAGTGACACTAAGAGACTGAAAGATGAATAAATGGCTCAGAAAAGAAAGTCGAGTATCAGATGTTGTCAAAAGAGTAGCGAAGCTAAAGTGGCAATGTGCCGGACATAGCCAGAAAACCCGAAACATGGTGCGAGAAAATATTGGAATGGAGACCGTAGGATTGCAAACGACTAGCTGGAAAACCGCAAATGAGATGGAAAGATGACATCATAAAGATAGCGGGCAGTAATTGGCTGAAAATAGAACGGAAAGCCTACACCAAAATGGTCGAGAATGGCTTAAGATGATGATAAGTTCAAGTTCTTAAGGCGCTGGGACGCCTAAGTGGGACATTCCGACAACGTTTGCAGCACCGTTTCCTCGACAGGATTGCGGCTGCTGTCACAATTGTGACACCTAGGCGTTTCCTCTACAAGTACTGGTTGAAACAACCATGGACAATGAGAACGTCGCGATGCGACATTGCTTCAACCTCATGTCGCATGACATGCCCATATACAAGACATTTGTCTGTCATAGATATTCCTACTGAAGGTTTAGACGATATTTTTATATTTGGTCAAGATAATTAAAACAGTATTTTAACTTTTTTATGAGCAACTGCATTTCAGGCTTCCCTTGAGACTGAAAACGTATAGTTAACCACTTACTACCACCACTACACCTCTTTGATTTATCACTTTTGACAAAACAAAGCTGCTCTATGGTACTTTGAGACATAAATTCAAACCTAAGTGTTGTTTCAGAGAATTGACTTAGAAGTTTGGTGTGGTAGTAAAAAATGTTCAAAATAGTGTGTTCCATTAAAATAACACAATTTGATTGATTGGCCGGCAAAATATAAATTAGGCCAATTTGGGTAATCTCCTTTCTTTGCTACAATAAAGATGATGATTATTATTATTATATACATCACTACCTGGTAGTGTTAGTTATTCGAAAACTTCTTAGTAACCGAGTGTTTTACCTTGGAATTATTTTTAACAACAAATGAAGCAAATTTTCGAATTTGGAATTACGACTTTGGAACGTCGGAATAATATATTTTAGGTCTCCTATTACAAAATGTTGGTCTTCCCTTAACATGATTACAAAAAATATAGGTATTTGAAGTTGGTGCTAATTTGAAATCAATATCAAGTCAACCTGAATAGTATTTTATATCGAAGATTAATGTTGCTACCTTGAAAATTATGATGACAATTATTCTAATGTTATTATAATAATAAATATTATAATTTTGTATAACATTATTTCAGATATACACTATCGATTCGCTTTATACGATGCCCTGGATTTCATAAACGCTTCTTCAAATATACTTACTTTGTGGAACAAAATACCTCTCAGATTCAGCACATTTCTAGGCATTATAAATTTGAGTGTTTCTTATGTGATCGTAATACTTCAGTTCGTGTATTAAGTAGACAACTATGATGAAATATTTACGTAGACAAGCAGTAACTGGTGCAAGAAAGATGCTGGATATTGAACAAATTGGCCAGCGTCGATGTCGTTTTCGAAAACATATACGCTAGACTAACATATTTAGTCTAGCGTACGTACCTATGTTTCTCGTGTGATTTCATTAGTGCTACCTCTGTCCATAGGTTTCGCAAAAATGTTTTGAGCACAATATTATGTGTTGTCGTTGGGAATTTCACAATCCTCGTTGTAAAGTTTGACTTATGTTGTATTCATTTAGATGGATTAATATAAAATTATAAAGCGGTTTAAGTTTTGGTGATTTTTAATATATTATTCTTATTTGTGTAAGTGAGTTCTAAAGTATTCAAATATTAGTTGCCCTTACGTATTTTTTTAAATACAGAGATGATAATATTTATTTAGATTAATATACTTTTTTTTTACTTTAAATTAATTCTACAAATTTGAGAACTATTTTTGTGGGCTCTTTCGGTGTTTATTTAGTGCAACTGTCTCCTTTGAATTTTAAAAAGTTATTATGTTTTCTTACAAACATTGAAACTTTTAGAATAAATGAACAGGAAAAGGTCAACAAAGGAAAAGGTCAACAAAGGAGAATGACCAAAACTGAGCTATTTGGTTGCATGTTTGCTTCTAAACCATTCATCCTTGGTCTTCTTTTATTTGATAATTTTATATTAATATATATATATTTTATATTAATTTTATATTTATGTTAAAGCGAATGAGTGATTTTTAGATCTAATACATAAGTATTGTACCGAAATAAGTGACATTTCCATTTGCCATTCATATTCAAACCTCATTTAGCATATTTCGGCAAATGTTTACAGTTTCTTGCAAAACCTTTGTAAAGGGAAAAATACAGTTATAGTGCAAACAATGTGACATTTTGTTTTTTTTTTGTATCGGGTTGGAAAATCCTCATGGAGTCCCTTCGCCCTGGGGGGGAAGGACGAAGGGAACTGTCAGACTCTTACTGACTAAAAACCAACCCGTGGTCCTCATGTATCTTACCCATGTGTAGGCTGGGCCCTCTGACATGTCTTGTGAGAACTCTATGGCGAAATCTCAGACATGCAGGGTTACCCGTATGTTTTCCTTTACAGTTTAGTTAGCGGTAATTAGTAATTTAATACGAACTTCAAAAAGTCGATGGTGCACGCCGGCGCCGTGGGTTTGGTTTTGAGACCCTTTGTGTAGCAATTTGTTAATATCTCTACTAGACTACTGCTACTGAGACAAACATAAAGGTACGTACAGCAAAAATACGCCTAGCTTTTTTGGTGGTTAGAGATATGAGTCTGTTGAGATATAGATCTCAACAGACTCATATCTCTAACCACCAAAAAAGCTACTGTTTTATCTTTAGCTTATTCCATATCATAGGATCCTATGATATGGAATAAGCTAAAGATAAAACAGTGAATAGATTTGTGTTTGGTAAATACAGCTCTGAGGGCCGTCGGCACCTTGTAAGAAATTTTCTTCATACCGTGTCATTGTCACAAAGCAATATCTCAGTAAAATAACACACTGAGTTCAAGAGATCGAACATAAAGTATTAGTGAACCATACTTAAATTTTCAGTGATCAAAATCAAGAGAAGATCGTGTTAATTGCTTCTAAAACCTTTTGGCAATACAGTTTTCACGAAAAATATCTTGTATCCAGTCCTTAAAATCCTCGAAAAGGCCAACTCAAGAAAATATTAACGTTTCTCTTTTTCCGGCCTATTATAAATTCACCTCATCTTCTCGGAAACAAAAATGATTGTGGCCCGATACGACGGATTATAGGAAGATGATCCGGACTTCGGCTGACTCATCTTAGTAGCTGATAATCTTAAGCCCTCAGCGGCTCGCAATGAAACAATCCGTATTTGATATCTTAGTACATGAATTACTAATAACTTGGATTTTGGTATATTAAAAAGTTGTAATACTAATCGTCTGCTAACCCCACACTTCGTCTGCGTGGTGGATTATGCCGAAACGATTGTAATACTAATCGTCTGGCAATTTGCACCTGCTCTGCGGCGTGGATTATGGCTTTAAACTATCTCATAAAGAGATGAATTTTTTCATAATAATAATTTATTGACCCACAAAGTTACGATTAAACTATCAAGGTTTATAAAGTTTTAAAAGAAAACTGAGTATAATATACCTCGATATTGTGAAATTCCTTTGAAAAGTTGATGTATCTGGATCGATGCATGGCGGTCTATGGCATTATGGCAAGAAATG
The DNA here is from genome assembly GCA_944739405.2 of Euclidia mi. Classification (NCBI taxonomy): domain Eukaryota; kingdom Metazoa; phylum Arthropoda; class Insecta; order Lepidoptera; family Erebidae; genus Euclidia; species Euclidia mi. The sequence continues at coordinate 61,299,939 of OX123196.2, read as the reverse complement.
GACCAACTATTGCGGTTTTTAATGTTTCAAAGCTGTCGTGCTCCAGATTCTTCAAAATACTTAAAATTTTCTACTTTTCTTTTTATATACATATATTTCTTTATTTCGTTTCTATGCCAATTCGTTCCAATTTGAACTAGTTGGTAACAAAGTTGAACGAACACAACATTTTGGAGTTTATTCATTTAACGTATATTGTTTAAAGTTGCTCCCAACATGTGTTAAATTTGAATTTGATGAGTAAATTAATTTTATAATGTTTCAAAATAAGCAAACGCCTACTAGGTTTCTCGACCTGTTTTTGATGAATACAAACCATTTCATTTCCAGCGTTGATGTGTGGGCGTCGAACAACTTTTTAATTGCCTTACTATCAGCCCGCTAAATATCTATCTATCTAAATTGTCACGCCTGTCTCCCATTGGGATAGGCAGAGACTATGAAATGCCACATGCTTCGGTTCAAACATACCTCTTTCGCTTCCTCGACATTCATTAACCTCATCATGCATGCGCGTCGGTTATGGGTACTTTTAATTTGGCCCTTTTTTAGTAGGTAACCTATTTGGTCGGCGTACGTCCGCCTAGGGCGTCCCCTACCGACATTTCTATTCATTCTCGCACGATACACTCCTTTCGTATTTCTTCTTTCATCCATCCGTTCCAAATGTCCAAACCAACGCAACATTCCTTTTTCAATCTTTGTCACTACATCTTCTTTTAGACCACACTTTTCCCGTATCACACTGTTACGCACTTTATCTATCATTCTTACTCCGCACATACTCCTTAAAGCTCTCATCTCCACAGCATTGATTCTAGTTTCATGCTTCTTCTGCCATACCCATGATTCTCTACCATACATCAGTGTTGGGGCCAAAATTCCCTGCAGTACAGCAAGGCGAGCTTTACTTGGGATAATTTCGCTACTGATGGTCATAAGGCGCCATTTACATTATTTCTTGCTTTCACTCTCCTTTCAACATTTTCCATCTCTCGTAAACAAAGAGCCTAAATACACAAACTCATTCACTTGTTCCACTTTTTCATCTCCTATCATTATGTTACATTCAGTTATACTGTTTTCCCTCTCTATGACCATGACCTTAGTCTTGCTTACATTCACTTTCATGCCCTTCTTCTTATACGCCTCATTCATTACGGTGACCATATGCTGTAAACCAGACTCTGACGACGCAAAAAGGACCTGGTCGTCAGCGTATAGCAAGATCTTAAACACAGATTCACCCATTCTTAATCCACATTCAGACCCTTTCAGATCGGTCAAACAACTGTCCATGAATAGATTGAACAGCCAAGGAGACGCTACACATCCCTGTCTAACACCACGATCAATGTTAAACTAGCCCGTGTAAGCCCCGTTTACTCTGACACAGGCACTTGAATCCCTATATAAGGATTCAAGTGCCCGTATCAGATTGCTGCCCACTCCATACACAGAAAGTGTTGACCAAAGTTCATCCCTCACCACTCGATCGTAAGCCTTTTCCAGGTCAATAAAGGCGCAGACCATCTGCTGCAAATCCAAAGCTGACGATGCAAATAGAACCTGATCGTCAGCGTATAGCAGGGTCTTAAACACTGACCCACCCATTCTTAATCCATATTTAGACTCTTTCAGATCGGTCAAGCAACTGTCCATAAACAGATTAAACAGCCAAGGAGACGCTACACATCCCTGTCTAACACCACGATCAATGTTAAACCAGTCCGTGTAGGCCCCGTTTATTCCGACACAGGCACTTGAATCCCTTTATAAGGATTCAAGTGCTCGTATCAGACTGCTGCTCACTCCATACACAGAAAGTGTTGACCAAAGTTCATCCCTCACCACTCGATCGTAAGCCTTTTCCAGGTCAATAAAGGCGCAGAAAACCTTCTGCCCGTCCAGCATACGCACCACGAGAAAATCATCTCTACACGTTTACTCGTGTTTATGACGATTATCTCTATTAACTCGCTGACTCTAACATGGTTACACACACGATTCGACTCGTTATGTCAAATGTAGCTATAATAGTCGTTTTTACTTATCTGTGGCATTTCTCTCGACGAATCCTAACATGACGGCCCAATATTACTCGATTATGATAAATTTTGACAACTAAAATAGTAATAATAGTCGTCATGCTTTCATACGACGAGAACTACACGAGCAACTAAAAGTATTTCTTTGACAAACAACATTAACAAAGAAAATGGCAGTCCCTTATTATAATTATTTAATAACCTTATATGCTTATATGAAGGGTGCCACGCGAGAAAAGTGCAAAGAAAGCGAATTAGGGATATCTGTGACCCTTTCACGTTGAACGACAGATAATTCCAGTTGCTTTGGAGTATAACAAAACCAATGGCTCTGTTTCTCATAGAAAGGCTTGCCACGGATCTCGAGCCTCATTCAGATGGCCTGCCTGTCTATTTAAAGATAAGTTAATATCATTATTATCAAAGCTGCGCATGGGACCTCATTCTTATTCAACACAGTAACAATTGTTAATACTTTGTAGGTACCTATTGACATCAGTTTCGAATTAAAACTAGGTAATCAACTTTTCAATTAAACAATAGGATACAAATGTCAAATAGTAGTAGTACATAATATGATAAACTATAGAGGTGGATACAAGTCTTTTAAGCCATTTGAGCACAAATTGAATGAACTAAACCGGTGTGGTCACATTATTAAATGCCGTAATTGACATTCTATGTTTCAAAGGGCAACATCGGTTACTCGTGCAACGAGAGCGAATTCTTCGACGTGAAGCTTGTCTATCGTGGCGCGCATGTTAAAGAAAACGAGATATTAACCGATAACGACAATATTTCTTCATTCACGCGAGTGATATGTCGTGGTGCGTATCCTAGGCGGGCTGGTGTTTACTTAAGACTTTCTCTGCAATGCACCTTAAGGAAAAGACTTGATCCGTACATCCCATTCCCTTCCTGAATCCTGCTTGCACATCCCAAATTTTACTGTCCGTTTCAGAAACCACTCTTTCAATCAGTATCTTTGCATACAATTTGCCAACAACACTCAGGAGGCTTATACCGCGATAATTTTTGCATTCCTGCAGGGACCCTTTTCCTTTGTACAGTGGCACAATGACGGCTTTGTTCCAGTCACCTGGTACACGACCGGACCGCCAACATTTATTGAAAAGTAGGTACAGCAGGCTTGCGGTGACGCCTTCGCCTACCTTGAGGATTTCAGCAGATATCCTATCATATCCCGCAGCTTTACCGGTTTTCATACTTTTCATTTCATACCGTATCTCTTCCATATTTATATTACTTTCACAATTATCTTCCTCATTCGCTACTATATTCCTAGTGTCACTTTCTCCTCGTTCAAAAAATTCTCAAAATACACCTGCCACTGATCCAAACCTTCCCCATGCTCTCTTATAATATTTCCATTTATATCCCTCATCACACCAACTTTCGAATCTCCTGCTTTGCCTCGGGCTGTTCTAACCAAGTGCCAGAATATAATATAATAATAATAAAATAATAATAATAATTTATTTATCTTCAAAAATACAAAAAAGTACACTACAAATTAGCCTTAAATTAGATTAGTTGGTATAACTAGTCTAAAGTCTTATATTTAGTTTTACATAATATCATAATTATATGGCATATAAACAATAGTGTACATAAGGCTAAAAAATAACTATTTGCACCATTGCCAAAAAAACTAAGATTGCGTTATAATTACTGATCGGATAATCGGATGCATATTTACCTAGAGTTGAGGTGTTGGCTAATATGGAATACACTTTTATATCGAAAAAGTCCCGGGATTTCAGCATCGACAAATTAAGTGTTTTTATTATAGAATCAAATCGGGTGTAGGTATATTTACTTATTTTAAATTTTGTACAAAAAGAAGCTCTAAAAATAATAAAATCCTCTTAATTTTCTTCAATTTTCAAAACATTTATCTCAAACGAATAATAAATAAGAATTAAAACGAAAAGCCATTCAATCTCTTAATAATTATTAACTCACAACAGCATCACCAACAAAGTCCCGCGCTCAATTGAGTCTGACAGACAGTATCGTATTAAACGACTAAGTTGAAAGTTTAGGATACATAGTTATAGTTGGTCGTGGGTTTTCCACACTTAGCCACTTATTTGGGCCATTGTGCGTAAGTGGCGACTTGATTGACGGCGACTACTCATACCACCTTAGTTCCTTCCAGAAAGCCGTTAGTTGGCTGGTGTCGTTTAAAGCTTCACTCATGGTTCTGGGGTTGTTCAGCAGCTTTGCCCGTTGATCGCTCACACTTGTACAGTGCAGAATGACGTGAGCGGGTGTTTCTTCGGTTTCCATGCAGCCCCTGCACAGTGGGCTGTCCGTAACGCCTATGTTGAATAGGTGCTTGTTGAGTGGACAGTGGCCGGTTATTATGCCCGTCAGATGCTTAAGTGTTTTTCTATTAGTCGCTTGTTCAAGCAGGGGATAGCATCTTTTGTTTGTCTGCATTCTTTTATGTTTGCCCACTGTTTTTCGTGTTCATGTGCGCTTCTCTCACGTAGCCACGTTTTGAGTTGGCTTGCTGGTATCGGTACAATCGGCTCGGGTCCCATTATCATTGCGTCCGATCCTTGCCGTGCTAGTTGGTCTGCGGCGTCGTTGCCTGCGGAGTTGCTGTGGCCTTTAATCCATTGCAGCGTAACCCGATTCTTCTCTGCAATCTTTTGCAGCTCTAGGTGGCATTCCATGATGAGGCCGCTGTTAAAGCAGTTGCTGCCGAGAGCTTGTAGTACAGAGGCACTGTCCGTGATAATGCGTATAGCCAGATCACTTACATTCCTAGACGCGATTGCTGTTGCGGCTCTTGATATTCCAACACACTCGGCTTGGAATATGGTGTTAAGGGTGCCAAGGGATGTTAAGATGTTGATATTTAAGTCATGGGAGAATACGCCCGCACCTGACCCATACTTCATTTTTGAGCCGTCTGTGTATACTCTGACTTCGTGTATACCAGAGCTGTCTTTGTGTTCCTCCTGCAATTGGATGCGATATTTTTTGTCAAAGACAAAAGTTTTAGGGATGAGATCGCAAGCGGCCTCTAGCAACGGGATCTCTTTGCTTAAGGTCCCTTTTAGGCGTGCGTAGGTAATTAGATCATCCTTTCTCCATAGCTCGAGCTTGTCTAGACGGATTGCTGCAGTGCCAGCTTCCTGCTGGATCATTAGGTGCAGCGGTCTTAGGTCCAGTAGTATCTCCAAGGCGGCTATTGGGGTGCTCTTCATGCAGCCTGTTGTGGCCAAGCAGGCTAGGCGTTGAAGGCTCTGTAGCTTTTTTGTGATTGTGCTTAGTTGCGTGCGTGGCCACCACACTACTGCACCATATGTAAGCATGGGGCGTATAATGGCAGTGTAGATCCACAGGGTAATTGATGATTTGAGACCCCATTTTTTGCCTATGATTCTCCGACATTGCCAGAAGATTGTGCATGCTTTTGTTGTTTTTGTGCTGATGTGCTTGCCCCAGTTTAGCTTATGGTCAAGTATTACGCCCAAGTACTTGACTTCATTCGATAGGGTAAGCTCCGTTCCAAAGAGTTTTGTTGTTTTGCACATATGGGTTTTCCTTTTGTTGGTGAAAAGTACGTAGTAGTTTAGGATACATATTACATAGTATAAATGTTTTTTTCAATTAACTCCCACTGCCACCATTCCTCTTACACTCAACATACTCATAAATTGATGGGGAGCTTAAAATTAACTTCAAATAAATACACATTAATAATTATGTAATTCCGGCGACCAGTACGAGTATAAAAAAAAATAAAAAACACATGTTAAAGATGTCGTTTCTTCACCATGTTTACAGAGTAGTTTCACATTCCCGAATTTTCTGGAATCCCGGGATTTATATTTAAAAAAATATGTTTTAAGAAGCCGCTTCCATAACATCCTAGCCAAAAATGAACTTTAAGTGAATATGCATCCGATTATCCGATCACTGGTTATAATACATCGGCTACCCGCTCGAACTAGGTTATACCTGTGTTTCGAGCTGACGCTTGATTATTACGTAATGATACAAATGACTATAATATTTAATTGTATGCTATAATATAACTTATTTTGAAAGTAATTAAATTAAGATTTATAGTAAATTATAAGAGACTAATTTATTTAAAATAAATAGTACAAATACGAAATACTATTTAAAATTCAGTTCAGAAACTTATCAGTGCGAAAAAACACGTAAAATAGTAATATTATTAAAGTTCATTTTAAAACTACTAGTAATTTTTCTGTGTCGTCGTAATTAAGCTTTTGTAAATATTCTGATACTGTTGTGTTGCACATTTTATAATTATGACTATATATATAGAGTAATTTATTGAACTTATTATATAAGAACGGGCCTAGAAAAGTGTAAAATCTATTAACAAAGACATGATTCGTGTGAGGTGTTGTACAAACTAGGTCTTTTCTTCTTCTTTCAAAAGGAATAGGAGAATAAGGGATTTCGGTGTGCTGTTTTAGTATAATGTTGAGTATAAATAGTTGGCGCACTGTTAGCACGTTGCATGACAAGTAGAGCTGGTGCGTGGGGAATTTAAAAGGACGAAAAGTAGCAACTTTAAGTATTGCTCTTTGTGCTCGTTCTAGCGGCAAAAGAACTGATTTTGCCGCACCACCCCAAGTTGTAATGTAATATAGAAAGAAAGAAAGAAAAACTGTTCATTTCCCACAGATACACACACAACAAAAAAACAGGGTAAAAACGTTTAAACATAAAGTAAAATATAAAAAAAATAAACGTGCGATCTGTGGAGAATTTGGTACGCACTCAGCATAATGCTCCACTGTGGTCCACAGGGCCCACACTAGAGCGCTGTTTTTCAGTGCGACCATTTGGTGTCGTACGGACGTAAAAATCAGCACAGATTTAATAATTAAATAAATAAATTGCTACAGCAATGGAAACAAATAACAATGAGCAATGGCCTGGTTGAGCGAATCAGCAACAAACACGATGCATGTACGCTCTGTGTGTGCTTACAACTTAAATTAATGCCTATCGTACATCCGTGCGTCGCGTCGATCCAACGACTCAGTGTGGCCGGCGCGCGCGGCGCATACGACGTACGCGCTCCGTCTCGCAATGAACTCAGTTACGTAAAATCATTTGTTTACATAAAATAAATAACATAAATAATATATATATTGTTACATTTAGCAAACATGAAGCATATTTAATAGGTATACAAATAACTAACAGACAATAATGTTATAAGGAACATGTTTTGCGGTCTCAGAATTTTATACAAGATCATGGAAAGTGTGTGACAATAATAAATAATACATAGTGGATACAAAAAAATACAAACAGTGAATGCCACCTCGACTCGCCCGGAAGTCGATATACCTACCTCGCCCGTAGATCACAACCATTACGTAAGTAATACTACGTACAGCTTTTATATTGTAATTATATAATTGTGTAATTATGCTTGCTTTTGTTTTAGTAATAGGTATCTTTTGACATGTGACTTAAAACATCCTTTTGTTTTAAGGGATCTAAATGGAGGCGGCAGATCATTCCAACATCGGGTCGAGACAAAACGGAAGCAGCCACGGAATCCTGTTGTTTTAAATTTTGGTATTGTGAGCGGGTTGGAGGTGGAGCGGGTGGAATAAGAATAATGGTCCTGTCTCCAGCACAGCTTATCATATAGATACAAGGGTTTGTGTGAGTTAACAATTCCAAATAATAACGTAGCTAAATGAAGCTGCCGTCTCGCTTCCATTTTTAAAATATTGGCTTCGTTTATGTACGGTGTGACATGGCTACGACGTGGGATATCGAAGCAGAACCTGGCACAGGCATTCTGAACCCGTTGTATCAGTCGGGAGGTTCTCGACAGTAAACATGGGCCATATACAACGTCCATATAATTGAATTTAGCCAGTACGAGGCTGTCTACCAACCTTTTTCGTAATACAACACTGAGATCATTTCTGAACCTATAAAGTAATTTTAATTGATAAAAACAGTTTTTAACAATATTATTAACGTATGTTTCGAAGTGAAGCTCCGGGTCAATTACCAAGCCTAGGTTACACGCCGACTCACCTCTAGCTATTTCTACCTCCTTGACTTTTATTACTGGCTTAGCAAAAGCAATGTCTTTTATTTGTTTTTTACTACCCAGTATGATATTTTGGGACTTTACCGGATTTAAAACAAGGCAATTTTCTTCAGACCTTGTGACTACCCTATTAAGTACTTCATTGATTTTCTGGGCCGCTGCTGCTGTATCTTCCGCTTTAAATGATGAATATATTTGTATGTCATCCGCGTACATGTGTTATTGGCATTTTGTCAAACATTTTGTTATGTCAGCAGTGTAAATTATAAACAATAATGGTCCGAGGATGGATCCCTGAGGAATTCCGCGGGACACCGCCAGGGGAGGGGATGACACTGAACTACCATTTTCTTTCTGTATCTCGACATACTGCAATCTGTTTGTTAAATAGCTATTGAACCATTTAACTGCGCTTTCATCAAAACCATAATATTTTAATTTAGAGAGCAATTGCGGGACACTGATGGCATCAAAAGCTCGGGAATAATCCAGTAATGCCAGAATACTACACTCCCCCCTGTTTCGCGCCTCAATAATGTTACCTATCACATCCGCTAGAGCCGTAACCGCACCGCGTAAGTCGCCGTACCTGCCTAAATCCTGATTGTAACTCAAGAAGAATCTTGTTAGCTTCGAGATACTCCGTCATTTGCAAGTACACTACCCGCTCTAGAACCTTGGACAAACAAGGCAATATGCTTATGGGACGTAGGTCTTTGTAAGTCTCAGGGGCATTATTTTTGGGTAATGGCAGGACCTTCGCACAGCGCCAAAGATCAGGAAATGTATGCGTGCTGATTTTATTTTATTTTATTTTAATCTTTTCGGAAAACTAACAGCTGTCTTAAAAAATAACAAATTATTTATAGAATATCTAAAGGCTAATTAAAAGTTTTCACATATAGTTCCTAGCTATACAATAAAAGATAAGGATACGAACGTGCACAAGAAAGAACAGCAATTTGTGCATTGTTTAAACCATACAATTATACATAGATAACTCATCGTTTATACTACCTATCTATACAAACTATCCATATGATTTTACATATACATTTGAGATTTTATTTACATATTTAACTCTCAAAGAAACGGTTATTAAGCAACCGTTTAGTTTTAGAAGCCGAAGTGTTAAATATATCAATATCAACATCATCGGCGATGGAGTTATAACAACTGCATGCACGTATTAAATAATTATTCTGCCTGTACCTACTATTTGCGCGTGGTATGTGTAAAAGATCGCGCTTACGAAGCGTCACCGCGGGGGCAAATAAGCCTATTTGCTCGAGTAACTCGGGACAGTCGATCGTACCGTTCAATATATTGATAAAGAAGGTTATATCAGCCGCGCGCCTTCTCTCCTGTAGCGGTAATAAATGAATTTTTTTGCAGCGAGAAGAATAATCGTGTAAATATGTTTTTGTGCGATACTGAAGAAAGCGGAGAAACCTTCTTTGGATATTCTCTATGTGATCTATATAGGTATTGTAACTTGGGTTCCACACTTGACACGCGTATTCGAGGTGGCTACGCACGAATGAACAATACAGTATTTTAATTGTTTTAATTGATTTAAACTCAGTGGACATTCGCAATACGAAACCTAATGCTTTTGACGCCTTTTTAATTATAGTATTGATATGGGCATCGAACATGGATTTTTGAATCGAAGACTACACCCAAGTCAGTTACACTAGGTACAGTGGGTAAAGACGAATCTCTTATTTTATAATTGCCCGAAATAAATATCGGTTTACGCGTGAACGTACTCACAAAACATTTTGATACATTTAAATCTAATTTGTTAAGAGTGCAGTATTCATGAAACCGGTTTAAATCGTCTTGAAGACGCAACGTGTCTTGAATAGTTCTGACGGGATAAAGTATTTTCATATCGTCGGCGTAAAGAATAATTTTTGAAAAATGAAAACAGCTTGATATGTCGTGTATAAATAAAGTAAACAGGAGTGGACCAAGCAAAGAACCCTGGCTTATTCCAGATGGTATGCTCATAGGAGCAGATGAATAGCCATTGAGGATGACCTTCTGGCACCTGTTTGCTACATACGACGAGAACCACCTGAAGAGGTCGCCTCTTATGCCTACCTGCTGAAGCTTCTGAAGTAGTATGAAATGGTCAATCCTGTCGAAACACTTACTGTAGTCAGTATAAATAACGTCTACTTGCGAGGGTTCCGACATGTACTTAGATATAAACTCACTACATAATACAAGGTTGGACGTCGTAGACCTCCCCTTAAGAAAACCGTGCTGTACAGGACTAAATGTTTGCTTTAACGCGTGATATAACTGCCTGTAAACAATTTTTTCTAGAATTTTGGCAAATACGCACAATTTGGATATAGGTCTGTAATTTTCCACGTCATTTTTAGGTCCTTTCTTATAAACAGGTGTAATAAAAACAGATTTCCAGATTGTGGGTACCAGTCCCTCCCTAAGCGAGCGCCTGAATATTATACTAAGCGGGACCGCTAGACTGTCCGCACAATTGTGAATGATTATAGGGTGTACGCCGTCAGGGCCTGCTGATTTGTTTAGGTTTACGGACTTAAATGATTTGATGACTTCAGTGTCTAATATTTCCACTGTGCTAATGCCAGCGCTGACGTCGGGCACTTCACAATTGTGTGACGCACTGTCCAGTGTGTGTGAGGAGGAAAACTGCAAGAAAGTTGAGTGAAAATTCTGACCGAACATATTACAAATCTCATCACCTTTATCCGAAAATTTGTTTTCAAGCTTAAGGACTGAGGGATAGGAATTGGTTTGCTTCTTAGATTTGATATATGCCCAAAAGGCTCTCGGATTTTGCCTTATGTTCCCTTCAATGCTACCGATATAATCACGATACATGTCTTCCTCTAATTGAGTTGCCCTATCTTTTAACATATTATACGAGTTTGAATCACTGACGTTTTTGTATATTTTATATTTCTTAAGGTATTTTGTTTTTTCTTTGAGTACCTTAATCAGTGGTGATCTATACCATGGAGGGTACTTACGTATTGGAAAAATAGTTTTAGACGTAATAAAAGAATTACGCAGTTCGTTTAAAGTTTTATAAATGAAATCCAGCGAGTCATCTAAACATTTGTTGTGGATGGCTTTCGGCCAGTCTATTTTATTTAATTCTGTTGAAATGGATGCGTAATCACCTTTATTATAAAAATATTTACGAAATGTATGCGACTGAAGTGGCTGAGAACGATCGAAATTAGTAACTATACATAGGGCTTTATGGTGATGGTCTTCTGGGACTAAAGAACTTGAACAATGCGATACAGATAAAATATTAGTTGAGAATACCAAGTCTAAAATTCTATTATTAATATTTAAAATTGCGTTATACTGCGATAAATTACACATAGTGACACTGTCAAACAAATCAAATTGATAACCACCTTGAACGTTCTGTGGTTCATAAGATACACCATCATCAGAAAGTACCCACGTTAGATTTGGCAAATTAAAGTCGCCCAACACAACAAATCTATTTAGTGGCCGAGCCAACAAAATATCGGTGAGGGTAGACGTAAATAATGATGTTTGTAATGCAACTGAGTTCCCCAAGTTTTGACGGCACATATATACGACACAAATATGTAATTTGTAATCAACTTTGGAAGACATATTACGTAATGAGAGTGACACCCACAAGTCCTCGGCCTGCGAGCACCAGTCGGCACGTTCCTCAGCGACGAGCTCCCGTCGCACCGCGATCAGGACCCCGCCGGCGAGGGTCTGCTCCGTCGCGAGGTAGTTCCTATCTCGCCTCCACACTAAGTAACGGTCGTCGAATAATTCACTGTTATTAATGCCATCAAGTAACCACGTGTCTGTAAGACATATGATGTCGTAGTCAAACAACAATTATAAATATAAAGTATTAATAGGCGGTAGATCGACTGAGCCCGAGCGACGCGAGAACATAGGGCGCGGCCGCCGCAATCGCTCGAGTGACGTGGCCAGCGCGCGCGTAGTGGAAGGAATGTGCAAGCGTTTCTCAAACTTTGCGCGCAGATATTATAACATAAATTCTTACAGGCGTCATAGAATTTATAAAAGTAACAATAATAAGAACAAAAAGTTAGAAAATAAAGACATTTATAAACAGCACTGCTTAGTTGGAAAGCTTTTTCAGGTCGGCTTCGGACTTGATGGCTATAACGGGGGAGGTTGGGTTTTTCCGCATAAAAATCTTGCACCCTTTCACCCAAGTAAACGCAAAATTTCGTTCCTTTGCCAGGGTCTATGCCTTGTTGAGCAGCATCTTGTTATCAACAGTCATTCACAAATACTCTGGTATCGCCTTGTAGACCTAGGTTAGCTGCAGTGATTGTGCGTTTTCTGGCCGCCGCAACGAAATCGTCTTTCAAGTATCTATTGTGTACTGAGACCAAGATTGACTTGATCATCTTATCGCCGCGCGTCGGCACTCTAGCAACATAATTGATCTGCTCCTTAGTAATAGGACATTGAATGAGGTTGCCTATCTTTGAAACCAGAGAGAATAAATTCTCCGTCTTGGACATGGGGACGCCTTTTATCTCCACGTTATTCATACGGGCTCTTTGATCCTGGTCCCGCATTATGTTTTTCAGATCGTTAACTTGCTGCTGTAACACAATGACGTCGTTTTTCGTCTTTCGGAGATCTTGTAGCTCTTTATCTATTGCAGTGACCTGACTTGCAAGTGATTCTACTGAATGTTGAACAAACTCCATGGAGGCTTTTACGTCGGCAATATCAGGTTTCAGCAATTTTAAATCTGCTATGTCAGCTTTTAGGGTTTTGAGATCCTTGACATCGGCTTGGATTGACTGAATACTTTCGAGTAACGAGGATGCCATCTGTAGGGAAAGGCGCTTCAATTCCGCTGTGACACTCTCAAAGTCCGCCGGCACGGGTGATTTGGATATACCAAGTAATGGGCTACACCCACCCGCCTTACAGGCGGCACATTTCCATGTATTGCGCCTATCGCCTAGTTTTCGGTAGCCATTTTCTGAGATGCCAGCGCATGGAAAGTCAAAGTGTCCCTGACACAAACTGCACTGCGCTCCATCTCTAAAGTCAACGTTACACCGAGTACATTTGAACATATTTAAGTTTGGGTAATTTTAGTTTAAACGACCAACAAAAGTTTTAGAACCGGTGGCACAAACTGATCGATGCGTAGAGTAGGGATAACGCGAGGATTAGTACGCGTGTGCACGGATCGCGACCTCTGAGAGTACTGATGGAAGCATTTATAATATCTGTTATAGCAGAAAGACTTTGAGGTAGTGTTAGCTTTAACATCTCAATGGAAATACCGTCTATTCCCTGGGCATTTGTAGTGATACTTCTGATTATTTTCAGAATAACCTCTTGATCTACAGTGTGAAGTGAGAAAGTTGATTTTCCAAAGCTATGAAATTCAAAAAATGTTAATTGAGATATGGATACATGTGGATTGCCGGGAACGTCCAGGAAAGCGGTATTTATTGCGTGCGGATCGTGTAAATGACATGGCAGACTAGTGCTTTGATCTGCTTGATATACATGTGTTTTTAAATTATTCCACAAGATCTTGGGATCGTGTAATTTTTCATTGATATTCTTATTAAAGTAGGCTCATTTTTCAGAATGTAGGGCTTCCTTAACTTGGCGTTTAAGTTGAAGGTAATACTGTTTATGGCTGTCTATTTTAGTACTGCGGTGTCGATTACGCGCGTCATTACGCAGACGAAACATCAATTTAATGGTATCTGTTATCCAAGGGGTCGCAGGGCCACGAAATACCTTCGTTTTCAGTGGAGCATGTGCGTCAAATAGTTTTAAAATGTAGTCAGTAAACACAGATACCATAGTATCAACATCCCCCGCCCCAACTATGCAATCCCAGGGAATCGAATCCAGGTCACTAGTAAAATTTTTAAAGACTATATTTTTGAGTGGACGATACTTTACTGTTCTTTTCTGTGGTTTATCTTTTTTAATAACCAGTTCACAAAAAAGGGTGAAGTGTGTCGGCGTAGTCACTATCTGTTTTAAACCACAATAATTTATGAACTCTAACAGTCGCCTGTATTTAGAAGTATCCCTATCCAGCCAATTGACATTACAATCAGCAAGTAGTATTATATTATCGTATGGGGCTAAGGCGTTAATGCTCGCTGTTATGGAGTCAATGAAACAAGTCAGATCCAACCATGGCGGCCGGTACGCAGTGCCAACAAGAAGTTTTTTTTTGCCTGAGCATCCTCCGGATGAGCCAGGACTCGTGCACGTATGGCCACGCACACTCAACGGACGAGGTACATGTTTAAGACGGTAGCCCTGTATAGATGGAGCTCTAGCTTCCTCTCCCACTCGTAGCCATGTCTCATTTATTGCCATTATATCAACCGAGTGTTTATGCATAGCCAAGATAAATTCATTTTGTCCAGTAGCAAGAGAACCAGCATTAAAAAGACCTAACTTAAGAAATTTATTTTTCGACATTGATGCAATACGAATGTAAAAAAAACATACAACGCATTTGTAAAAACAAATACAAAGACAAATGTAGGTGCACAGTGAACACACATGCGCACAGCCACAAAAGGCGCCCGTCCACATACAATGTGATGATATAGGTAAAATAAGCCCGGATAATCGTATCATTTGTACTCTAAAGTTAATGAATAATTCGTTCTTGGCATATAGCTTAGCGTAAGTAATGCGTCCAACTAACAAAATCCCAATATGTGTGCTGTATATATAAATAAGAACCTGTAAATAAAAACGATTACGATGACATGAGTGTTTTACTTTGCTCTCCAGCTCCAGCGCCAAACGTGCGCGCGATGTCAGCTTCGCTGCGTATGTGGCAGGCGTCATCGCCCGGCGCATTTCGAGCAAAAATTCGTCCTCTGCTGGTCCAGACGAACTTCCATCCACATCGTTGCTCGGCCTCCCTTGCTTGCCGAAATAAAAGCCTGTTTCGCTTGGTAAGCCGCTCGTTAATATAAAACCTCTTTGGCTGCCCGGGGAGGTTTAGGCCTGATGTGTCAGCACCACGACGTACTCGAGCAGCTCTCAGTATGTTGTTACGTAAATCATTTCTTACGAAACGGACAATGACGGGACGGCAGAGGGTTTCGGTAGGTCCCGACGAGTCAGTAGCATTCAGGTGTCGCCCTCCAGCTAGGTGTACACTCACCAGGTCACGGTCGATGTCAATAGATACACCGATTTTGGTGGCTATGAGACCCAAGGTGTGAATGAGGTTTTCGCCGCTACTCTCTGGGATATTTGTTATTTCTATATCGTTGGCAAGCAGCTGTTGATCACGATCATCGAGATCACGTTTCAGTTGTACTACTACCTCATCAAGTTTAATCGATGACATCCCCGCCTGGTTTTTATTTGACTGCTCTAGGAGATCGATGCGCTTTTCTAGGCTGTCAACACGGATGTTGAGAGTTCTTAGTTCTGCGATCTCTTCCTGGAATGCCTGGAACTCCTCCCTTACCGAGCGTAGCTCACTTCTAATACGGCTTAATTCCTGCTATGTGATATGTTAATATGGATTGACACAAAGCTAAATAAACCTGTTTTATTAATTTGTAATCGGCTATGTTACGTAGTTTTTTGAAAATATAAATTAATTTACGCGTTCTCGCATATACAATATCAATGTGGTTACGAAAATTGAGATTTGTGTCAAGTGTTATACCTAGATATTTAATATTGTCAGTTTTTTTTAGAATAATTTTATATTGGCCCGAAAATGCTGAGAAAATTTTCTATCAAATTTATCCTTACATTCTTCTTTCTTTCTTCTTACCGTCTCTTTTACTTTAAATTTCAATCTGTCATACTTTTCTTTCACTATCCTCTAATTGTCAGTCACACTACCTTGTACCCTTTTGTTGGCTCTTATGGCCAGCAAGTCCATCCATGCTTTGCGTTTTTCTGCGACCAAACACTTCCTGATCCCACCATTCATTACAAATCTTTTTAACATGCTTCCTCTTGCTTACACCACATACTTGTGTAGCTGTCCCTATTACTCCATTCTTAAACTCTTTCCAAAATTCTTCTATCTGGCAATCATCTTCCTCAAGCAACTTTTTAAACCTTTCTTCCAATGTCTCTTTATACTGACTACGTACATCCTCTTCTTCAAATCTTTCAACTTTCACTCTTTCTATGGCAGGTGAGTGTATGCGAGGACGATGGCGCCATTTAGTGGTTAGTCCCGCTATGCGGCTAACTACCAAAAAATGGTCAGTACCCACATTTAAGCCTCGGTACACACTAGTATCTTTCACTTTTCCTTTCAAACGTTCATCTAATACCACAAAATCTATCATACTTCTTTCTGTCTGCCTTTGCCATGTATACATATGAATCAACTAAATAAACCCGCTAAATAGTTATATTTAAAACTTATATACACATCTGCAAAATATTTTCTAGTACTTATTTTCGTATATTTGTTGCCAGTTCTTAATCGCGGAGGTAGAATCGGACTTAAAGTAATTTTTGTTAGTAATTATTAAGCTACGTTTGTATAGGTCACCACTTGGATGGGTGACCTCTTGAAGATATATTTACATCAGAGTACCATGCATCGGAAGGCGTGTCAATATTTCGATTCCGAAGCAGAGTTGGCCGCACACTCTCACGAAAAGAAAGAAGACACTAAACTTATTTTAAAGATCTAAATACCTCTTTTTGCTCTGACGCTTTGGCCGGCTTACAGCAACCATGGTTACGGCGATGTCTTCCTTCACCGTTGAGCATGCGATAAAATATTAAGATAATAAATCGCACTTAACTTTGAAAAGTAAGAACAGTGTGACGTGGGTTTACACTCAAGAGTTTCTGCCTGTCATTAGTTTTACAATGTGCTTTGATAGTTTTAAATCCTCTACTCTGCATAACAGTACGCTAGGCTCTCCACTAAGCTATACAAAGGTACGTTTCTATAAATAAACAATATAGCTGTTCAGAACTTGCCCTAGACAGACTGGGAATTGTTTGTAGGAACAGTGGAAGCTAATTTATATTCATCCAGTTGTTCTAAAGCAATCAAATGTCTGACATATATTACTGAAATTCTCAGCGATGAAAAATTATAATGTACAATTACCTGTATGTTCACTGATGTCAGGCCTGGAACTAAGTTAGGGAAAAACAAACAAAACTAAGGTGGCCACGATAGATTGAATGAATTATCCACTTAGCTGTTCCTCCCAACTTGATGTCCTCTCCGTCTTGACACGAGGGCACGAGGCACGTTCACAGGATTCACAATTACAGTTTTACAAATGTCAATGTTCAACTCAACTTTTGCCGGGTAAATCAAATAGCGGCAATTTATAAGATTTCACAATTCAATTCGCGAAGCTGGTTTAACCACGTGCTTTCAAAAAGGCGATGATTTTACGAGACGATAACGTGTTAATTTTTCAAGGCAAGAACAAAAAAACGGAAGTTGACAGTTCAGTGTGACCATAGTCAAATTTTACAATAGACTAAACTAAACGTTACTAAATCGATATAATTGACTTGACCTATCACAAATTATATTTCTATTTCAAACATCCACCCGCCTCGGACCGGCCTACCGGTCCGCTAATCGGTTGGTAGACATGACAGTGTTGCAACCGCTCTCCTCAGAATCGAACCGTCCACCAAGACCTCAGCAAATCGGGGAACTCCATCAGCCCCAGTTACCAAACGAAGAATGCGACCCCTGCGCCATCTGAGTGGCGGAAGGTTAGCCTCCTTGATCAAAACGAGGTCACCAATCTTGGGTGGATCGGTCTTGTCGGTCCACTTAACGCGTTGCTGGAGTGTGTGCAAATATTCCAAATTCTAGCATTTCCAAAAGCTCTGAGTAATCTGGCGTACCAATTCAAAACGCGAGAGACGACCAGGTCTCGTATCAATATAGGGGTACTCAGGCAAGGCGACAAGTGGGCGACCAATAAAAAAATGGCCCGGTGTAACTGCCTCCAAATCATACGGATCTGAAGAGATCGGGTACAATGGCCGAGAGTTCAAAACGGCCTCAATCTTACAAAACACAGTTGCAAGTTCCTCAAATGTAAGGACAGATTCACCGATTGTCCTGCGCAAGTGTGTTTTGGCTGATTTTACAGCGGCCTCAAAAATACGGAGTGGTATTTTTGATGCCGCTGTAAAATCGGCCAATTGTGTGGACAATTTGGTGGGGAAAACAACCAATTTATCCCACGTCGGGCAAGCCTATTGCCTATATCAGCCTTGTTGGTTTCAAGGAAATTAACAACATCATTCAAATAATTATAGGTGCCCTTGAAGTTAGTGCCGCAATCAGAACGGATCAAGGAAGGCAGCCCTCTGCGGGATACAAATCTGTCAAATGTGGCTACAAACGCCTCGGTCGTAAGCGAGGAGACCAGTTCTAAGAGTACGGCCTTTGTGGAGAGACAAACAAAAACACACAAGTAGGCCTTGACAGTCTTGCTGTTTCGAAGTGTCGACGTTTTCACCAAAAAGGGACCAGCGAAGTCCGTGCCAACACCGTCAAATATCCTGCTCTCCGTTACGCGATCTGCCGGTAAGTCTCCCATCAACGGCTGCATGGTAGAAGCCTTGAGCTTATAGCAAGGGATGCAGCGAAAGACTACACTCCGAATAATTCTTCGGGCAGACAAGATCCAAAATTCACATTGCAAAATGGCCAAGAGCGCATTACAACCGGCATGCGAATTTTTAAGATGGCGGTCAGTTACCAACAAGCGTACCAAATGAACGTCCTTGGGTAACAAAAGGGGGTGACGTGCCCCGTAAGGGAGGTTGGCGTTCTTGAGACGCCCTCCAACGCGCAAGAGACCCGTATCGTCCAAAAAGGGGTTCAATTTAGATACAGCTCCCGATAATTTCGATCTCCCTGACTTAATATCAATCTCCTTCTCAAAATGCGCCAATTGCACAGAACGAACCCAAAAGGTAAGAGACTCCTGTCGTTCCTGTGGTGAAAGAAACGGTGTCAATCGTTTCTGTTGTGGGTGCCTAAAATTGAAAACAAAACGCTTTATCCAAGCAGTAACACCTAACAACTTATCGAGGGAGCTGTAACGATTCAACAAAAAATCGGGGTCGAAGGCGCATTCCACCTTCTCAAGAGCGAGTGTTCGTAGACACGGCAAATTAGAAGTATTCAAAACTGGCGTTCGAGGCCAATCAATTGCTGGTCGACTCAACCATTCCGGACCCCACCACAGCGAATGGCCTGTCAAACTAGGCGTCAAGCATCCGCGCGAGGCACAATCAGCGGGGTTGAGCTCACCTGGCACGTGTCTCCAAACAAGCCTAACTTCAGATTTCTGTATTTGGGAAACGCGATTAGCGACAAATACCTCCAAAGTGTAGACAGACACCTTCAACCAACAAAGAACAATTTGGCTGTCTGTCCAGGCGTAGGTCCCATTAATACAAATTGATTTACCTAAAGTTTTAGACACGTGGTTCAATAAGCGTACAAGTAGTGCTGCTCCCGAGAGGTCCAATTTCGGAATGGTCAGAGATGTCCGAAGGGGTGCAACCTTGCTCTTCGCCATGATCAGGAAAACTCTCACCTGACCTGAGGCACTGACTGTGCGCAAGTACACCACGGCCGCGTGACCACGTTCCGAGGCATCACAAAACCCGTGAAGGGTGGCCTTGTACTTCCCGGGAGGAAGGATGGGACGAAGCAAGGAGATCTCGTTGACGGCAGGAAGTGAGGATACAAAAGAGGTCCATTCCTCAACAAGAGTGCCGTGTAGAGGTTCGTCCCAGGTCAATCCTGCTGTCCAAAGCTTCTGCAAGAAGCATTTTGCCCAAAATATAACTGGACAAATCCAACCGTTTGGATCAAAGGTTCTGGCGACAGTAGACAATACGAGACGTTTAGTCCAAGAACAAGGCAATTTCAGGTCTACGTTATACGTAAATATGTCTTGGACTGGTCTGTACTGGACGCCGAGAACAGCCATCATGGCGGGGTTTTCAACAATCTCAAATAGATGTGGATCTTGCTGATGATCCTCTGGCAAGCCTTCCAAAAGCGCTGGTGAGTTGGAAATCCATTTGCGCAACTCATAACCAGCGGAGGCCAAAATACCTATCAATTCGTCCCGCAGGAGGATCGCCTCGTCCGCTGTGGAGGCGCCTGAACAAATGTCATCGACGTAAATATCGTCTTTCAAGATGGCAGAGGCTCGTGGGAAACGTAAGCCTTCGCGGTCTGCAAGCTCCCAAAGAGAACGTATTGCCAAGTAGGGGCTTGACCTTAACCCGTACGTATAAGTATTGAGCTTGTAGATGATCATGGGATCACGAGGAGACTCTCTCCAAAGGATCAGCTGGAAGCGACGGTCATTAGGGTGGATAATCGTCTACCTGAACATCATTTTTATATCGGCCACAAAGACAACCTGATGTCGTCGGAAGCTGGTGATGACGTCACAAAGGTCCTTGACCAACTTTGGACCAGAATGCAAGCACTGGTTCAAAGATACGCCCGTAGAAGTCTGCGCAGAACCATCAAATACTGTGCGCAGCTTGCCAGTCGATGGCTTCAATACCGCATGATGCGGGAGAAAGTAGTGCTCCACCGAACGCCAATCCAAATTTGACACAGACATGTGTCCCAATTGTTCATATTCTCTCATGAACTCAATGTACTTCTGTCTGAGCTCCGGATCACGACCCATGCGACGCTCCATAGCCAACAATCTCTTTTCGGCTAAAGGTCGTGACTCACCAAGCGGAGGCCGAACAGACAGAAAAGGTAGCTTGGTAATGAGCCGACCAGAACGGAGTCGACCAGTGTTGTTCTGGCAGAACAGCTCGCCCTCCTCATGTTCTGGATTCAAACGGGCAACTTGAGAGGGCTCCTCTACCTCCCAAAACCTCTGAACTGCATCAGAAAGAGTAGAGCCTACAGCCAACAAATTATCGAGTTCGGGTGGAAGGGGGTCCCTAGGTACAGGTCCCATCAAAGCAAATCCAAATATTGTCGGGATGGCAGTCAAACCATTTGGCACCAAGACCCGTTTCCCACCAATCAAAATTCCACCGAGGACATCAGAGCCAATCAACAAGTCGATTTGTCCTGGTGTGTCAAATTTGGAGTCTGCCAGTTCCAAACCCGATGTCAAATTCACCACAGCAGCAGGTAGCTGTTTCTGTGGATGCATGCCCAAGATATTCTTCAGCACAATAGCCGAGGTTTTAATCCTCGGGTGTGAAGATTCAACAGGGCCAAACAAAACCTTAACTTGCCCTTCAACATTAGAGGCTACGTCACCTATTCCCCGTATACAATTTGGAAAAGAACCCATATTTAATTTAACCTGCCCTACCAAATTAGTGGAAACAATGCAACCTTGTGAACCTGTGTCCAATATAGCACGGACAACAACAGAGATCCCCGTGGGTCCCCAGACAGACAGATGGCCAGGACCTGGCAAGTCAAAATGAGGGTGCGGCTTGAAGTCCTCAAAAGCGCGATGACTCGATCCGCGCGCCATCTGTGGGGGGTCATAATGACGCACCCGCCCAAAACGAGGTGAGCGCGAGTCAAGGCGGGGACGCTCTGCCAAAGGAGGGGAATAACTGGGGCGCCAGTCATGGTGCTGGTGACGTTGAGCGGTCGCACAGGTGCGCGAGAGAGAGGAGGCGTGCGCACGCTACGGTTCTCCAAGCGGGGTGAGCGGCGATCAATTAAGCGAGGCGACTCTCGGCTGCGTGCCGGTGAGCCTCGGCTGCCACCTTCAAAACACCCGCCCGTGCGCGGCGTCGGCTGGTTGGACAAGCGGCCTACCTCTCTGGCATTCATGCAGAGAATGTCCAAATGCTGTCCTCCACAGTGAGGACAGGGGCGAGAGTTTGGGCAGTCTCGCTGGTAGTGGGACCCCAAACAAGAGAAGCAAAGACGGCGGGCATTCGCGATGCGCCTACGAGAGGCGACATGCAGGTCCAAAAATGCCCTGCAACTGGCCGTTCTGTGCCCCGTGACCTTGCAGTAAGAGCACTCCACTGGGCTCTGCGTGACTGCAAAGCGAGGAGGGCGCCGGTCAACACTGGCTCGGGTGTGAACGCGAGCCTGCTCCTTGACCTTGGGCGGCTGCGTCTTAGCCGGCGTGTCACCACCGGAGTTGTCCAAGACCCGGCACTCATCCTCCAGGAACCTCTCCAGGTCAGCAAAGGGGGGCAGATGGGTCGCGCTATCCCCACCAAAGCGCTGTTCAAAACGCGACCTCAGGTCGGCAGGCAGCTTTTTAAGTACAATGTGCACCAATAGATAGGACTATTGGTCCACGGGCAGGTCAAGGCACTTAAGTGCGTTGATGGCCACCAACCGGGTTCAACAGTTGGGTGCGCAACCCAGAGACCTGGGTGAGCGTGGGCAAACTCAAAATCTGTTCAATATGCGTGTCGACGAGGCCACGCTTGTTATGGTACCTACGGGTAATTAGGTCCCGAGCCGTCTGGTACGCCTCGTCAGACACGGGCAGATGCTGGATGAGGCCTTTGGCCTCTACATCCAGAACCGACATCAAATATGCCAATTTTTGTGCCGGCCGAAGGTCAGCCCTGTCATTGACCAGGCTGTCAAACAAATTAACGAAACCCAGGTAGCTCCCTAGGCAGCCATCAAAATGGGGGAGGTCTAAGGTAGGAAGCCTACTCACTAGCCCCGGTGCTGACCTAGGAAGCTCCTGCTTCAAGCCGGGTTGGCCATCCCTGTCGGCAACTAGTTGTCTCGCACTATTGGAGACAGCATCATACAGGTCTAAGACCTGGGCATAATCTTCGCTGACCTTATTTCGCTGGTCAGCGGTGAATTCATTAACTGACACTTCGAGACAGCAAGCGCTGAAAATGCAAAATTGCTGTTCCACACTTGCCAGGCGATCATCGATCCGCTCGTACCTTTGTAGTAAGGCCTGCTGGCGATCAGGCCGGTTCACTAAGGCACTGGCCGAGGCAAACCAGCGCAAATCTGATGCAATAGCACCAGCAGCCGCACGAAAGTCCTTGATAGCTGACATAATCAAATTTCAAAAGAGCCCGGACAAGCGTTAAATAATATTAACAATCAAAACAACATTTTTCTTAATTCTTTGAAACCAACAAAGTATTAGCCTGTTTACTGCTGGTACAAGCAAGTGGCAGGTATTTACTGCCCAACAAAATTAATAGTTTCAATATATTGACTCAAAGACAAAGGTTATTAAAGTTATAACATACAACAATTAAAGTTGAAACTTAAAATAGGTAATTGATTAATTACTGCAACAAACAGACCAAATGTGTTATATATTACAACTGTAGGCACCAGTTTGTGTTACCTAACAATATTATCTATATATTATAACAAAGGTTTATTAAGTTCAATTTTTCAATGTGACCCGCCCAAGATGCAAGGTCAAGTTTGAATGTTATAATGTCCAATATATGCAATAAACTAAATTTACTAAATTTATTGATACATACAGCTGTTATGCATCGAAACAAACCGACTTATTTATAGTAACAACAACAAATCTATGCTAGATTTCAACAATTTAAATCAAACAATTACTAATCGAGGTTATTTATGTATGACAATGTGTTTCAAATTATCTAGGTCAACTTATACAATTAAATATTATGTACTTTAAACAATACTGACCTGAGAACACCACAACACTGTTAACAATGAATATATAGCTCAGATACAAGCTTATACAATACCAATCTGAGTTTAGATACAATCAACGGCTAAGTTTCAACTACAGCTTTGCATCAAAAATATGTTCAGAACTTGCCCTAGACAGACTAGGAATTGTTTGTAGGCACAGTGGAAGCTAATTTATATTCATCCAGTTGTTCTAAAGCAATCAAATGTCTGACATATATTACTGAGATTCTCAGCGATGAAAAATTATAATGTACAATTACCTGTATGTTCACTGATGTCAGGCCTAGAACTAAGTTAGGGAAAAACAAACAAACCTAAGGTGGCCACGATAGATTGAATGAATTATCCACTTAGCTGTTCCTCCCAACTTGATGTCCTCTCTGTCTTGAAACGAGGGCACGAGGCACGTTCACAGGATTCACAATTACAGATTTACAAATGTCAATGTTCAACTCAACTTTTGCTGGGTAAATCAAATAGCGGCAATTTATAAGATTTAACAACACAATTCGCGAAGCTGGTTTAACCATGTGCTTTCAAAAAGGCGATGATTTTACGAGACGACAACGTGTTAAATTTTTAAGGCAAGAACAAAAAAACGGAAGTTGACAGTTCAGTGTGACCATAGTCAAATTTTACAATAGACTAAACTAAACGTTACTAAATCGATATAATCGACTTGACCTATCACATATAATATTTCTATTTCAAACAATAGCTAAACGTAATGTAAGCTCAAGTTCCCGCGAAAACATATTTCGCTGATAGAGTGCCGCGTTACGTAGCAGGTCTACGGAGCTAAGAGAATGCTATGGTAAATTACTTTATGAAAAACTATATGGCTGTATGAAAATGACCTTTACACGTTTGTTATTCGCATTGTAACAAAGTAAGAATATGCTGATTTTAAATAAATGAAAACAACTGCTATTTGATGAAATTTTCAAATGCATGCTTTTTGCAGTTTTAGAAATGGACTACTATTTTGCATAAAAAATATAATTATAGCAAATATAGGTTAATGATATGAATAGAATGATATACCCAATATCTTTCGTTCTGGGATCAAGTATTGCCTCGCAGGGAACTTTACGAAGGGGCACAAAGTACACACAGACTTAAAACTACTATTTGTAGATCACACATAATTTTTTCCCCTGTAGGAATCAAACCAACGACATGAGACGACTACCTAAATTTTAAAGCCAATATGTCGATCATTGTATCAAAGATCTGTAATCATATTTTTATGAAAATAAAGTGAGTATGGATGAATGTATTTTAACCTTTTGTATGTATTTTAACGCAATTTTTATTTGCTAATATATTGTATATTAGGCAAAATATAGGTTTATTTACTACAAAAAGTGATGTACATAACATAAATACTCGAAACAGGCATAAGTTATATGCCCCTTATCATCGTTTACATAAAGTTAATAATTCTTTTGTAGGGCTAGGTATTCGTATATAAGTTCAAAAGTAAAATAAAAGACTGCCTTATTAGGAAAGGTTATTATACCATTAATGATTATTTCAGTGATAAGGATAGATGGTCACTTACACTAGCCAACTCTTGATTTTTTAAATTTATATTGATACCTTACTTTTCAGTTTTTTTTTTATATAATATCTAGTTCTATTAATTTAATATTCATGCATTATTAGGTCATTCAACTTACTACATTTACATTTTCATTGTTGTTCCACAAATTTTATTAAAATTTGCTACAGTGTTAGATGAAGGTAACTCGTTATCATGGGCTGGATACTAACGTTTTTGTAATTTACGTGTATTCATATACCGTCACTTTCTGTAACATACTTTTCCACCATAGTTCTGAACATGATCGCGAGTTGCCTACATTATAAAGCGTAAGTGGATGCTCCTGTTACACAAGATTCACATTTGAAGACTACTACAGCACTTAATTCAGTAACTACATATTTTGTATATATGTATGTTCTTATTTACTATTTACAAGTAATTAATTACAATGTGAAACAGTTGCAGCTCTTTACAAAAACAAAATATGTACCATAACACTGGCGATTAAAAAGAGTGGCCACGAGTTTTATTGCCCGTTCTTTCTCGTGGTTCTACCTATTGCTTTGCGAATGGGCAGTAAATGTAAATGTAGAAGCATTATTAATTAACTTTAAAAATTTGACGTTCATAAGCGTCTCGTTGTGACCTAGGTGAATAAATGATTTTTGACTTTTGACTTTGACCTTTCACGCAAAGAACTATAAAGCAGATTTTGACCTTGCAGTACATAGCTCACTAAACTGCAAGGTATTCTGATACCGGCTTTTTACTATTGTCGCGATAACTGACACATTCGAGCAGAGTCACAGGCAGTAACTAGTATTATTAAATAGTAAGGTTACACCACTGTCTGGTATCATCATCAGCCCTTGATACTGTCCCACTGCTGGTCACGGGCCTCTTCCCATTATGAGAAGGGTAAGTCCATAGTCCACCATGCTGGCCAAGTGCGGGATTTTGGGCAAATCTAAGTTATCTGGATTTAGAAAAACTGATTGGAATCTAAATCTAATTGGAATTCTGTAGAACTCTAATTAGTTTTAGAAAGAACATTAGTTTCTCTATGTAATTTGTTACACTACATTTCACTATAAAGTGAATTGTATTTTGTTAAAAGAGAAATAAAATGGTATAAGTAAAATTTATCTTATCTTAATATATAAAATCCTTGCGTTACTGACTGACTGACAGACACGCTACAGCCGAAACTATTGGGCGCAGGAAGCTGAAATTTGGAATGTATGCTCCTTGGGGATCGTAGGGGTGCACTAAGAAGAGATTTCCCTAAAATCCCACGGGATCGGCCGAAACGAGTAAATTTAAAAAAAATGCAGGCGTAGCTGCCGGCGTCCTCTAGTATATTATAATTACTAAAAAAATTAACACTTTCTGGTTGTAATATCATATAATTCTTGTACAATCTTACGTCTAACATAAAATAAAAACCAAATAGCATACATTTCAATACATTTTTTTAAACTGCACATGTTTAAAACTTTGACAAAAAAAAAGTCCCTCTTCAAATGTCACTTAAGTGGGCCTCACATTTCATTAGTCAATATTACATTCTTGATCACAGGGCCTACTTGTGCTTTGTTATTAATAACTTGAGCTTATCACCAAGGTAATATAAACAATGGCATGTTGAAATATTCAACAGACCTTGAGTATGTGGGTATCAAACATGGCACTCAGAATTGGTACAAAAAACAATGTCTCATAAAAACTAAGATTTTGCAGAATATACGGTTACAAATGTTATTGTAATTAACTATTCAAATTTTACATGTAACTAGGCATTTATTACAATGAAAAAAGCCAGTTATTTGGAAGAAAAATATCAAAACGCAAGTTCATAAACTTTGTAAAAAATTTGCTCCATGAGCTACATATTAGTATGGATATGGACTTGACGTGACGTCATCATCACATACAATTAATGAATTTATGAATTGTTTCTTTTTCAATCAATTTTGCTTTACTTTTAAAATAAGTATTTTTAAAATTAAGTAAATAAAAATATATTATTAAGAGTATTTCAGTATTATTTTTACGTGTAGGTACTATACAATAAAATAAAACAAATCTAAAAAAGAAATTACTCGACCCGACTAACTTTGGACGTAATTCTAAGGAAAACTAGAGAGCGGATCCAAAAAACACTTTTTACGTGTTCTAAAAAAATGTTTTAAAAAAATGTAACTATCAAAATCTTTTAAACATTTTAATATGAAATGCAAAAGCCACCCATAGCACCATCCATACTTAGTTAGCCAGGCGCCAAATACCCCGTCTGTGTAACGGGCCATATTCGGCGATTGGATGTTTACACATCATTGAGGTCGAAATTTTCACATTTGCGATTAGAATACATGTAATTTGTTATAAATATATTAAAGTTCAATAAATATTGATCTAATTACATATATTCGTTTGGCTGATAATAGTTTTTCTATCAAATACGGCAAAACCAAAGTCAACCGTCAAATTCGTAAAAGGCCTTGGCCTTTGCTTCAATTGTTGTTTTTCGCATTATGCGTAAAGATTAGACCTACGTTAGTATTTATAATGAAATATTACTTACCGGTTCATACAAACAATAAACAAATACAAACCACTTCACTTTTTCCACAGACACTTTGAGCGGCAAACGCGTAATGAATTTGCGTTGAAGGTGCGTTGAATGTAGCAACGAAAAGCGACGAAAAGTAACTTTTTTATTTTGAACATTGACAAACATCAAATGAGTTATGGAAATCTATTTATCATTTCATCTATTCCTTGTCTTTGACAAAGAGTCACACCTGTTTATTATGGCTAAATTAGCTTTGAACCAAACCATATTTTCACGGGTGACAGAGCCGAATTTCGGCTCTTACACAGATAGGGGGGGTCAAAATCGCGGAAATTCGGCGATTCCACAGATGAGAGGTTATGTAGTAACCCTCAGACATGCAGGTTTCCTCACAATGTTTTCCTTCACCGTTTAGCAAGCGATCATTAACAATTTAATGCGCACATAACTCCGAATCATCTAAAATCTTCGGTGCGCGCCGTGGATTCAAACCCGGACCCTCTGCGTAGCAGTCTGTCAGTCTTTCCACTAGGCTATCGCTGCTACATTTATACACTGTCTGATATATTCCAATTAAATTACTAGGAAAATCAGACAAATTGCGTTCCAATTTTGCATTTATCTGGAAGACAATGTAGCCGTTGTCTTGAGCCAAGTTGCACCCACTTTTGGATAGGTCCAAAGATGGTAGAACTAGACTTAAGTCTTATTGTTCGTAGCCATAGGTTTATCATACAAACAAAGCAGACACAACACTAAGAAGTTTTTGCGTAAAGCAAGGAGTTGAGAGTAATGAGAACGCACAAATCAGCGCGAGCACGCGTCGCAATCAGCGGCGACGCGTGAGGACAATGCGCTCTGTGGGACTGTATTGATGCGTTATGCGTATCTTACTATATTGCAGTAGGGAACTTTATGGATTCGGTATAGTTTTATAAGGAGACAGTGTTTTATTTCTTTATATAAGCTCATAACATAGGTATTTGCTTAAATACGCTGGGTATGTCAAAGTTAACTATATTAAAAATTAAAACAGTGTTTTTTTAATCCTCTTTACTTAAAAAAATGTTTATGTGTGTGAAGAACCATCACTTTACAGCTTTCAACTGAAAAAAAAAACATATTCATTTAGTTACGGAGTTACTATGCCAAGGCAAACATACACATACATAGACACGTGAACCGTACAGATCCTCCGTTCGTGGTGGGATTGCTTTCAAGGATTTCCTCTTGAGCCCCGAAACATTTAATATAGTAAGTACTTAATCGAGTAATAACTTAGAAACATCCTAACCCGTAACAATAATTGAGTAACACATTTTTATTTTAAATGTGACTATATTTTTCTCTATATGAATTGATCACGTTTAAAAGTGTAAACAGTGCACCTACAGGTCCTTCACACTTTTGTTATATTTTCCTTTCATAAATAACTTACTCGTACTTTGGTATACAATTGGTATACCCGTTCACGGGATTTGTGCTCAGCAACACATTTAGCAATTTATTTTTATCTGCCAGTGGGTAGTAGGATTTTTGGCCATTCTTCAGACAAATCAGACACTTAGTAGGTAGAAAATTTGGTCTCCTGCAATGAAAACACACTTTGTACGATGCCCAGAGATTATGTTAAGAGCCATACGTTTTGTGACATGGCTCTTATACAAATATATTTTCTTCAAGTTCGTTTCTCAATTTTAGTCAAACAACGTAACTGTAATTTCACTTGTAGTCACTTTAACTTGCTGTAAGTGAAGTCACTTAGAATCGTTATGAACATCGTGATATGTTATCCGATTTTACACTGAATATCCAAGTTATGAGGGATATAAGCTATTGCAATATTTAGATGTAATCATTCAATTTTAAAATATCATATCTACGTGTTTATTTTCTTCGTACTTCATGATCTTGAGTCAAAACAATGATAACAAGTTGCGTGGAGCTCTCGCACTAGGAAGTAAAAGTTGATTGTAGTGGCTGTATCCGGTGCTTTTAAATCTAAAGGTGTTGCCGAAAATCCTTAGAAAATAAAATGTGAGCTTACTTTATTTTGTTATTAATTTGAAGCTATTTTATTCTATTTTTACAATATAGTTATGGTACTTATGTATATTGATGTTAAAATAGCACATGTTTCAACCACTCTCCTAGATGTGAATGTGAATGCAAAGAAACAAAAACCATCCACAGAGTCAAACAAAACGCTCAATAACACGAAGTAGGTATGTAGTTGTTAAACGGCAACGAAATGCCTACGAGACGTAGAGTGCTCACCTATCGTAGAGGGCCTACAAGCTTGCTCAAAGGTGCACCATCAAAGCTCGCCTGTGTCAAAGTGAATTCACGCAGTGTATATACCGCTTTATGTTTTGCTGAAATTGACACCTCGGTTTTCATGAAACTTCTTACATTTATATTATACTAGTCGACGCCAGCGGCTTCGCAAGCACATATTTTCGAATTTCCCGTTTTGGCCGATCCCGGAATTTCGGGAAATCCCTTCTTAGTGCACCCCTACGGTTCCCAAGGAACATACATGCCAAATTTCAGCTTCCTGCGCCCAATACTTTCGGCTGTAGCGTGTCTGTCAGTCAGTCAGTAACGCAAGGATTTTATATATTAAGATAATTTTATATCGTTATAATATACTTTAAATTAATAAGGTAGCGGCAAGCTATAATTTACATCATGAGATATTTGTATGAGAATTAAAATGTGATTTTTTTCTTGCAAACAATCTCTAAAATCTTAATTTTGGTTTACTCCCTTACCGCTGAATTTAATATTCAATCTATCCATTTATTTGAGATTGTGGATTAATGTTAGACATACCTCAAATCTTGGAGATTCGAGACACATGTTTGACATGTATGGATCGGATATTGAAACCGTCCGGTGAGCTGAACCCAAGCTTAGCTTGGGTTTAGCGATAATATGCCCGTTATGACAAGTGATTTTATATAATATAGCGGATGCCCACAGCTACGCCCAAAAAATGTGTATTTTTCACGATCCCGTGGGAATTTCAGGAAATCCCTTCTTAGCGCACCTTTATGGTCCCCGAGGAACACACATGCAAATTTCAGCTTCATGTGCACTAGTTTTGGCTGTAGCTTGTCTGTTAGTCAGTCAGGCTGTAACGCAAGGATTTTATTTAAACTGATGTATATGTACATAACCTCAACATAAATGTAACCAAGCATAATTTCACTATAAACGTAGTTAAAATTACAAGCAAAATGTTGAGCTGTTAAAGAATAGGTATTTTAATACATTTGGTTCCACTCGCGAACGCTGCGGCCAGATGGATAGAACACTTGAATTTCATTCCTTTCAAATGAAATGTAAGCAAACTTTTCGCCTTGAATAAATAATATTGCTGCATTTTGTTGGCTTTAATTTTTTGTATGAAGATCAAGACTGTGGTGCTTAACTCTTGTATTACATAAAATATTTGTATCATTATATAAGCGATGTATATAAACTGTCCCCCAGCAGGACATGGATCTCTTTTCACCACGGCAAGAGAACTCAGATCATAGTTTACTACGCTGCCCAAGTGTGATTTGGTGGCCTTCAGAAATCTTTTGCATACATTAGAGAGCACTCTCAGATATGATGGTTTGTTCACGATGGTTTCTTTTACCATGAGCAAACGATAAATTAACATTTGTAAAACATCATTGTTGAATTGAGCATTCTCCTTTTTTAAGTTGCTTAAAAAGGCGATAAGCGCCTATCACTACCTATGGTCAAACAAGAAAGTGATCACTAGTTGGTTGCCTGCCTTTTTGGGCGAAGGAACAGTAGGAGGAGTGGGATGAGTGAGAAGGATATAGGCCTCCAGTATTCTTATTCCCCAAATGAAACGCAGCAGTATATATAGACATTGTTACTTTACATTTGATAGTGCAGTACTACTCTGATCGAGCCGGCTCATTCATGCTGAAATCAGCAAGACTCTACATACATACAAACATTAATACACTATCTCCAATCCAATAATATTCGCTTCGTCTTTTTATATCACGCTGGATGCAAGTAATAGTTATTTTATTCAGCTTTAAAATATGAAATAGAGATTCTGCTTCGACGCGTACAGTATTAAGTATTAGTCAAATGACGTGAGAGTCGGCTGTTTGAGATTTGAACTCTAGACGCCTGTGACCTTGCTCGCAATATGACAAAGTAAAATGGACTCTACGTTTAAATGCTAAAGTTTGAATCTGAATAACGCTACATTCTGAATAGTAAATGCTCTTGTGATGGTAAAATAGACTTTGTGTAAGAGGTGAGGTTGAAAATCGAAGGGTGAGACATAATGTTCTAGTTGCGAGTATTTTATGAAGTTTTAATATTGACGCGTGGTGTACGTGTGTGTCTTCGGTACTGCACCGTTTAATAACTGCTCCGAACGGCTTAGGTTAAGGTTCGACTTTATAATTTTCCACTATCTCCGTGGGGTAAAAAGGAAATATATTCACTATAACATAGTACTGTTTTGCAGCGTATAAGTCGAGAAAGACTCAACTGGTCGGTTAATCCGCTCGTAGTTACTAGTACTAGTCACAATAACAGTCCTAAAAAAAATCAACAAGTATGTAGATAAAGTAATTATTTTGGTGTATGTGTGCGTGTGTTTGCGTTTATCGGTGTATGATGTGCACATAAATTAGGTAACATAAATGAACAGAAACCTTGCGTATATCGTCCTTTTCGTGGCTTCAAGACTAACATAAATAAAATTAACTACGTTAAAAAAACGGCTTCAAAATCTAAAAAGTAAAAAATAAAAATGATTTAATATTAATTAAATACTACCTTTTATTTATAAGTGCTATTTACTTATAGGTTTACGGTCGGTGCCAAGCCAATTTAATACTTACGTAGTAACTAGTAAAGTGGACAGACTTCGTTGACGGACGTTATGAATAAATACATAAAAGGTTTTACATGACCATTTAGGTTAGAAATTCTGTTGAGTACATTTTTCATTATTCTTTATAGGTAATATAATAAAAGGTAAGCAATTTCAGGCAAATTGTTGTAAAAATGAAGATTCTTATATTTAGGGGGCGAGCCTATTGCCATCTACCGGGCACATTATTAAGCGAGCGATAATTAACATTTTTAATACACACATAACTTCGAAAAGTCAGAGGTGTGTGCCCGAGGTACCTGGGGATCGAACCCGAGACCATCGTCTCGGCAGTCCGTTACGTACACCACTGGGCTACCGCCGCTTACATTGGGACCGAAACATATCTGGCGAAGTGTGGGTGTGTAATTCACCTCTGCCTACCCCTTCGGGGATAAAAGGCGTGAAGATATGTTATGTTATGTTATATTTAGAAATCGCAAAACAATACACTTTGTAATAAAATTCAAACCTAACTGTACTTAGCGGTTATAATTATAATTAATATAATGTCAATATACAATAATAATTGTCAATAAATTAATGTCAATACAGTATCAAAGTGAATATTATAATAGAAAAAAAAAGAAATTGTATTGATTGAAGCTGCTTATAATATTAAGATTTAATTGTTATTTACGTATCTTAATCTTTAAAGTAGGCATTTCATTGTATTAATTTGCTCATATTTATTTAATTGATTGAAATATTATTATTTGTTTAAGGCTTGGCACAGACTTCAAACCTATTAGTAAATAGCACATATAAATAAAAGGTAGTATTCAATTAATATTAAATCTTTATTATTTTTTACATTTTAGATTTTGAAGGCGGTTTTTTTGACGTAGTTAATTTTATTTAATACTTTCGATGTATTGTTGTATTTTCAACTAGTTATATGTAGACCTACAAAAGATGCTGCGCGCCTTATAAAATTTAGATCTCAAGAAACGGGAATGGATAAAAGTATTCGTCGCCATGTACAGTCGCGGTCTGAAAGTGTTTACCACCTTAAGGCTTATAATTGCATGAACACATCAATGACACAAGGACGACGATATTGTACTAGGCAACCAATCTATGATAACATGCGTTGCGTAGCAACTAGTGTCAATAACGATTTATTATTCCACATTTATAATATACGTTCATTTAATTACAAGCGTGATAACTGAAACTAAAATAAGTGTAGTCTTCAAATAATGTTATTTTAAACTTGCTATTTACGATTTAGGTATTTGTAATTAATAAGTTTATCAAATGACTTTTACATTGACAGGTTATAATGAAAGGGATGGCGAAAATACGACATCCTGAATATAAAACCTTTTTGAAAAAAATACAATATTTATATCATTTAGCGTAAGACTGCCTCGTTGGTCTAGCGGTCTAATATTCATACTCTTTTTGTTTGAATTGATGCCTTACCAATGATTGAAAAGTAATAAGTACTCAGATATAGCATTTTAGACCTTGCTGAACCCAGCGTGACAAAGAATGTAATTTGAAAAGTGGTAAACATTTTTAGACCGCGACCGTACAAGTCATATGGATTTTTGTAATTATTGAGTTACGTATGGTCACCTTCTGGCTCCTTCATCGGATCCTAGTTACCACCCGCGCTAAAGAATCGTCAAGACGAATTAAACGAGCCCAAACTCGATAGAGTTTTGACATTTAATTACCGAGTTCCTATGGACACCTTTCGATTCCATAATCAGATCAGCTCTGTATCATAATATTTTTTTCATTGTCATCGAATTTATATATGTATACAAAATTTCAGCTTAATCGGTAACCGGGAAGTGGCTTAAATTTACTTGCGAGATTTGATTTCAGACATCAAGATAGGTGAAAGTAAATAAAAAAAATGCTCATAAAATAAAAACTACTGGGCCTACCTGAATAAAATTTGTATTTTTTTTATTGCCGCATCAAATAAAAAAAGAATGACGTAAATCGGTTGAGAAACCTCAGGGAAATCGGTGTACATACATACAAAAAAATATATACCGGCTGAATTGAGAAACTCCTCCTCCTTTTTTGAAGTCGGTATAATAGTAAATAATAAGCGAAAAGCAGCTAAGTAGTA
Organism: Euclidia mi; assembly: GCA_944739405.2. Lineage (NCBI taxonomy): Eukaryota > Metazoa > Arthropoda > Insecta > Lepidoptera > Erebidae > Euclidia > Euclidia mi. Next base: position 61,264,936 of record OX123196.2, on the reverse strand, counting down.
TGTTCTAATAATATTATCAAAAGCTGTTATGTTAATAAAACATTATAATGATTGCTGGTGGTAATGTAGGTAAATATAATTATGTCTCACATGCCAGGAATGTTGAATATGTCGCTATTTCATAAGAAGCTCTATAGTTGACTCAAACCAAAGTCAGTCGCAATCCGTCTCGCCAAACAGAATCTTAAATACTTAAAATGGAAAAAAATTAGTCGTAATCTGCCACAGTCACCGCAGTCGTACGAAAAAATTGCAGACATGGTGCATTGTTACCGGTAACGCGGTAACAGACATGCGACGGTAATGATTCATTTACAATAATGAGCTTGAGTCCCAACGGTCGCCGCATGTACTGCAGCGGAGCCTCATTACCGGCGAGTTTCCTTCATCACGAGTGTGTTCACGTCTTTATTGTTGTTTTTTAAGAAGACTACACTACTAGTTTTAATCATGAATTGTTAAATCTATCAATCATGGCGATGTCAACCAAATAGTTAATCTTTTAATAATTTTAGCCCTTATTATAAAATAGGTGTGTTAGAAAGACTAAGCCGCAGTACTCTACGCCGGCATAGTGTGGGCTGGCAAGGTTGCTTTCTAGAACATTATGTAGAACTCTCAAACATGTAGGTTTCTGGCAGGGTTCTCCTTTACCAAACGCATATAACTTCAACAAGTCGGCATTGAGAGACGTGGTTTTGAACCCAAGATCCTTTTTGTAATGTAGAATAACAATTCTCTATAGGTATTTAGGCGTAAAACAGTGCATGACAATTTGTGAAAAAAAATTGTAGCGTTGTAGCAGACTGAGATTCAGATTGAAAAACATATAACCATCAGAAAAATATACAGACCACCAGCTATCGGCACGACACTTAATTTTTTGTTTCATCCCCCTTTCATTTACTTCTCTAACACTACAAATTCGTATTATTTCTTCGCTAAAACAATATATTTTTATTAAACCTATAACACAAAGTCTCGCTTCGTAAATTATGTAGAAGCTGTGGGTCTCGAGTAGATACTGTTGCTTGCAAGCAAGAGCCGTCTGCTTAGCATAACTTAATCACTGTTTTTAATCATGGAAAATTTCCACAGTGTGTGCGAACTAGAGGCGTCTATTCATTAAAGTGAATATAATAGATGACTTCTTGACTTTGTTTATAGCTTTGTAGTACTTAATTATGAAGTAGATAAGCATATCTGGTAGATTCTTGCAGCTTAATTATGAAGATGAAACTTGTCTTTACGAATGTTATTATTTCAGGTACTGGATAAGAGATTGTTTATTCTTGTTTATAATAATATAATATCGTAGGACAACTCTCACAAGGTCATCTGTAAAACTAGTTAGTAGCAGATTATTTACTTTTTTTTTTTAATTTATTTACCAATATAAAAATACATACAATTAACAGATATTATAGCATTATGAAACCACTAAGGTTTGTAATTAAATGCTACTAGATCGAACATGTAGGTACATAGCAAAAAGTCATCACGAACAATATTCAGATAAACAAACAAACAAAAGGTTGGCTATATCATCGAATGTAAACTTTGTTGGCAAGTGTTAATAAATAAACAAAATACAATATAAGGATTGTGGAAGTTGGTAACAGCATTATCAACACGGTGAGTTACAGTTTCTGGAGAAAGTGCGACTTTAGCCTATATTTAATATTTTGTGATGTGATGTTGTTTCGCAAATCAGAAGGTAATTGTTAATAAGCCTCGGAATTAAGAATGATGTTGTGCGTTCACCGTAGTTATTATTTGCGCCGACCGTGCGGAGCCGGTTGTGGGCTATGGCCCGCGTATATACAGGGTGTTTTATTTCGTTTTTTAAATCATTATTGAAATAATGTTCTTTGAGAATGATGTATTTAAATTGAGTATGTATAGGTAGTATTTTACAATGCTTAAAAAGTAAATTTTCGTCGTTTAAGAACTGATTTTTTATATTTTCAGAAACTATGTTCTTAAGTATTTTTACTTGTAGTTTATATATTTTATCGAGATACGATTTGTATGTGCGACCATAACTACTAAGCGCGTATTGAATGTATGATTCAGCTAGTGAGTTATATAACATTAGTTTTACTTTGAACGGTATTCGATTCTTGAGAATTATTATGTTGGCTAAAAACTGTCTTAACTTATTACAAACGCCCTCGATATGATTACTAAAGTTAAACTTACAGTCTATTTCTAATCCTAAATACCTGTGAGAAAGAACAACATCTATGATAGGACAGGTGCATGTTGAATTTGTTGCATTAAGCAGACACTTGTAGTTATGTGCGACTACACTTTTAGGCTCGAGGCACTTTATGTGTGGTGATTTTACTAACAATAGTTTTGTTTTACTGCTGTTGACTACTAGACCGGCATCGTGGCACCATTTTAGCAATGAGTTAAGGTCTCTTTGCAGAAGATCACGGGCTTTATGAGGATCTTTATCTCCAATAACGAGACATGTGTCGTCTGCAAACTGGTAACATGAGCAGTGTTGGATACTACTGCTCATGTCATTGACATACGTAATGAAATGAATAGGTCCAAGCACTGATCCTTGTGCTGTGCCCGTTGTGAGATCAATTGGGACGCTCAATGAATCACCTATCCTTACGACATATTTTCGGTTTTTAAGATAATTTTCGCACCAGTTCTTTAAGGGGCCGCGTATGCCACAGCTATCTAACCTATGAATAAGTCGGTTGTGATCTAGGGTATCAAAAGCACGTGAAAAATCAATAAACATTGCTAAAACAACCCTTTTCTCATTTAGATGCTTATTTACCTCGTCAACAAATTTAGATAACAACTGTGATGTACCTTTTCCTGTTTGGAAACCGCATTGGTTAGGATAAATGACATCGTGTTTTTATAAAAAGCTTGTATTTGTTGACAAACATATTTTTCCACGATTTTGTCAATAGTCGAAAGTAACGTTATGGGGCGATAATTTGTGTAGTCATCTCGTTTACCTTTTTTGTAAAGTGGTCTAACGCAACCTAATTTCAACGCATCGGGATATAAACCTGTTGTCACACTACAGTTTACCAGTTTAGCTATAGCATTTGCAACGTCCTGTCCTATCATTTTAATATGCGATACATTAATATTATCTGTCCCGGTGCCTTGTTAGAGTTTAATTTGCTAATAATTTTATATATTTCATCACCCGAAGCTTTTTTAAACAATAACGAACAATTTAAGGGCTTTGTTTGAGAATTAGTGTGTAACATGTTACTGGTACGGATGGGTATTATTTCCTTTACAGCTTCGTCAAATCCTGATGCAAAGTTATTGGCTATTGTTTTATGAGTTAGACCTTGAGCCTCAAATGCTTTGAAAATTGCTTCATCTATTGATAATGAGACACGGCCCATCATTTTATTAATAATTTGATAAATCTTCTTAGAATTTTTAAAGTTGTCATTAATGAGATTCATATAATAAGCGTTTCTTTCGATTTCTATGATTTTATGTACTTTATTTCGTATTTTATTGTACTCTAACCTTAAGCGGGGGTCATTTGAACTATTTTTCCAACATTTAAATAATGCATCCCGTCTGGCACAAAGACGATTGATATTTTGGTTTATCCATGGTAATCTTATTGAACCGTATTTTTTGCTTTTATTGTATCGATAAGTTTTATTTTTGGAACTTGCCTTATTAATTGTGTGATAAAATGAAGTGCAGATAAAATTATAAATATCACTTGGGTTACTCATGTCTTTAATCAGTGTCCAATTAATATTCTTAAACTCATTTTTTAAAATGTCATAATTAATTGTAGTTTTGGTAACAACCTGTATATGGTTAGACGGCGCATCGACAACGCAGGTAAATATAATGGCTCGATGGTCGGCCAGTACAATATCTAATGCCGCTGAGCACGGAACTAATGTGGGGAACCGTGCGAAAATGTGGTCTATGCAAGATTTTGTTATCATATTACATTTTGTTTCAATCCGCGTGAAATCAGATATACCACACATTAATCCGTGCTCGCTAAGTGTCTCTAAATATAGATCTTTATATGATGATACAGATTTAAGGTCGATATTTGTACTTAAAATCAGCTTAAGATCAATTTACACATTTTTTGTTTGTTTTATATGGTTGAACCAATAATACACTTACATATAAATATAAGATCTTACTATTGTTATTTATAGTTATAAATATTCTCACACTATTGACATAATCAAAAGAAAATGTTGAAATAAGAATGATAGAATGAACCCAATCAATTTAAACAAAGTGATGTTGGCTAAAGTTTAACAAGTCTTGGATTGCTCTCGACAAAGAGGGGTGAACCCAGCAAGATGCAGGTCAAACTCCCGAGGACTTCTGTATATTAATATTTCCGAAATCTGTTTGTGTTTTTCCAAATTTGCATTTATATTGGATCCACCGTGGTGGATCCACTTTTTCGTCCAGCGCATAGCTATAGTCAACGTAAGTAACTACAGTGATTATTCTTTCTTTCGCTTTTATAAGTTTCTGCAAATGTTAGAGGGAGACTGTGGTAAGTACTTTTTTTTGGTATCGGGTTGGAAAATCCTCATGGAGTCTCTCCGCCTTGGGGAAGGGCAAAGGAGACTGTCAGACTCTTACTGACTAAGAACCAACCCGTGTTCCTCATGTGCCCGTGTGTCGGAGGGTCGGGTAAGGTCGAAGCATTCGTCGCTACCCCCGACGGGAGATTGTGGTACTTGCTTTGCCGTGTATTATAAGTCAGTGTTTTCCCGATTTTAACGAAAATGCTTAATTAAAATTAACCTTCTTTTCTCCTTATTTTTAGTAAATAAATGCAAGATGTAGCTTTTATATCATGGGATGAGTACATACTTTTCGGATTTCAACTTTATCGTTGCAACTTATATTACACGGTATATTAAACAAGTGAGTGAGTTGTCCAGTTTGGATCTCGATTTACTCAAGTTCATTACTGGTATCTGACTTGATTTTTTGCCATAAATATAAAATTGGGTCGTGAAAACAGCATGGCATTTAATTTCTTATTGAGCTAGTGATATTCACTTTTATATAACTAATTAGACAGGGAGGGTGGTTGTGGCAATTGCCCTGAACGCACTATAATTTTTAACGGAAGAACAGCGTCTTGTAATAAACTCTACAACTCTAATGGTTGCAAGTAGGGGTATATCCGATGTCCAGTTGGCGTTTCAGACCAAACAGAAGGAAATATACATGCCACTGCAAAGGCAAATATAAAGATCAAAAAGGTGACTGAAGGGAAGATTCTAATTAGGTACCGCTTCAAATAAATTAATCTTTATTTTATTTATTTATAGTCTCACGCCTGTGTCCTCGAAGGGGTAGGCAGAGGTGTAAATATTTTAGGTCCCACGTAATAGGGGGCAAGCCTATTGCCGTTAACGGGCATATTCACCAGACTCCGGTTTGCTTCTGAGTACTCGGAAAATCCCAGTAACACTTTTGCCCAACCCGGGAATCGAACCCAGGACCTCCGATCAGCAGTCGCATACGCTATCCACTGGACCACGGAGGCAGGAATAATATATTAATCACTACCCGTAATTTCCATTCATATCTATTCTTGACAAGATATCAATTTTCTAGTCTAGTCCAACCATTTACAGACCTAAGTACAGCTAAATTAAAAAATATCATAACTAATAACGCAAAGAAGAACGCAGGTATCTATTTAAAAAATCTCATGCAACAAAACAAAAGTTCAATTTTGTAGTGCAGTGTTATCCATTCCGTATTAAGTATATACGCTACTATTTGGCATCAGATGCACGCCGAAGTTTAAACTATCGCAAGCCTGCCTACGCCATAAAACATTACGCGCGTGGCAATATTTCATACATTGCTGATGTAAAATTACTTTTCTTTTCACAAAATAATTCATTTAGCAGAACAAGAAATGAAAATTCAAAGCAATTTATCCGTTTATTGAACACGGGATTGCTGAATTACTGCCAAATGAACAGCAAATAGACGGCGGATATCAACTATTTATTGCTTACAAAATAATTATTTACAAAGAGACAGCATAATGAAATCGAAGGCGATTATTTTTCTTTTTTTTATATACATGTCTCGGTCTAGAGATATGTTTTATATATAATAGTAATAGGCGGCAAACGAGCAGACGGATCGCCTGATGGTAAGCAATTACCGCCGCCAATGGACACAAGCAATCCCAAGGGGCGGCAACGCATTTGTGACTCCACAAGTGCGTTGCCGCCCCTTGGGATTGGGAAAAGGGATAGTTATCCTATCCCTGAGTTGGATGACGGAGAAGGAATAGGGGATAGGGCCTGTATTTACAAACATTCAAGCAACGAGCACTAGTAACAATAGATTTAATTTTGTTTGTAAATCACACAAAATCTTGTCTCGTAGGTGATCGAAATCACAATACTTGACGCAAAGTTAAAATAAACACACACGCTCCTGCTATAAACGTCTCAGCTCGTAGACTCCTCGTAGCCGGCAGTCTGGTTAGCGGCAGAGCGGCTCCAGCCAAGCAGAAAGGGTGAACTTAAACCCTGAAATCAGGTACGGGTGGACAATGAGTTATTGTCCGAACTTGCTCCGTGACTGCAGAAAAGCGGTAATTGCGAAGCTACTGATTCTGCCGAATTTTAATGTAGGAATCAGTGATCTAAGGTGCGGCAAAGCGTTATGCGGTTATAGCAAAGCGGAAAGACTCACAATCTATGTACACAGAAAATTCTAGCATAAATTATAAAGCAAAAATGTAGGTACATTGAAAAGTCAAATAAATACGGTGAGATGAATTCTACGTAGATGATTATTATGATACATACAAATAGCACAATGTATGCAAAAGCACTAGTATAATTTAACAGGCGTAATTACGTTACAATATGTCTACAAAACCACTATATTTGCTTACAATCCGTTATAAAGATGTAAAACCCAATAAAAGCACAACTTACCCGATCACGGGGTTATAATTCACTTAATATAATTTATTTAGACTTGCAATAGGCACTTTTCACAGAGTGGTAATTATAGCTAGGAGTATTTAGGTAAATACGGTTTTTAAAATCAATATTCGACAGATGATGACGTGCGTACAGCGGCCGCCAGCTCAAGGCAGGAAGTGAAAGGCATCGGCGATCGGCGCGCGCGCCGGGCTGCCGAGCCCCGGCCACTAGACGCGAGTTTATCTATATCAAAAAGAATTATAAGCGGCTGTTTGTTTGTTGAAGTTGACTTTTGTAGTTATTATTGTAATTAATTTTACAAGGTACTTCGTTAGGATTTATTGTTTAGGTTTAACATTAGGTTAGGTTTAAGATGTTATGTTTAGTATAAATTTCATAGAATAATTTAATTTATATATGTAATGATAGGTTCGACTTGTAGATCGTAGCTCATGTGTATTTATAAGTTTCTAATTACAGCAATGTAACACTTACTTAGGATGGAGCTACACTTGTACTTTTTTTACATAGACTCACGCCTGTATCCCCGAAGGCAGAAGAGTATTACACCCACATTTTGCTATGCATTTTTAGCGAGCCTATTGCCGTACTGAGAATTCAGAAAAAACCCAGTAACAATTTTGCCTGACTCGGAAATCGAACCAGGGACCTCCGATCAGCAGTCGCATACGCTATCCACTGCACCACGGAGGCAGAGCAGTGATACTTGTAATGTGACAGCGAATCTCGATCTGTAACTTTAAAGTTGTAACACCGGGCTCAGCCCAGAATAAAAACTTATTGCAGCGCCCTGTATCGCCTAAATTAATATACGGTCAAAATATGTAAAAATAAAGGTTTTCACTTATTTTGATTACAAAGAACTCAAATTTTTATTTTATTGGTTGGTTTGCTTGGTTTTACATTGTCTTAACGAATGTGCCTTCTGAAGTTATATGTGTGTTAAAAGTTGGTTAAGTGTTGCTTGCGGGGAATAAATAATAAATAAATATAAATAGAAAGGGAAGCCAGTAAGTTTAAAAATAAATAGATCCACTGAATTTGAATTTAAGGTTGACGCAGTGGCCGCCTCGCCACTTGATACTGCTCCGAGTGTTATGACTTTGATCCCCACACGAGGCAACACGTGGTATGATCCACAAATTGTTGTTTCGAGTCTGGGTGTGCACCTTGTTCATCGGCTGTATGTTTGTAAATTTCCCCGCGACACGCGATTTATTCTAAGTGAAAAAAAGAAAATAACTCTTCCTTTACAGTCTGGTGGCGGTTGTCAATACAAGTGTAGGTATCGTTTCTAATTTAAATGATCAAAACCTGTCGCGTCACACTACCGCGTTTCACTTACAAATGTAGTGTTGACCCAGCTTTAGCGAATGCTCGACGTTCTTGTGAGTAAAACCATACTAAATCAGTGCGAACTATTACGTGGAACTTCCACGGTCAAATCGTTTATGTCTACGTTATGACGGGACAGTTTGTTAACCTATATTGTGTCTGCACGTTGAATGTTCAGTGTAAAATGTCAGTGTTCTTGTGAATCTTTTGTAAGCCATACCTCTCCAGGGATCAAAGAAACAATAATGACAACAACGTCAAAGGACGAGCACTCTTCTACCTCTATGTCTGTATGAACGTTACAAACTAAAAAAACTACTTAACAGCTTTATGTATGGTTTTCACCAATTGATAGTGTGATTCTCGAGGAAGGTTATGGTGTATGTTTAACGTGGATGGAGTCGCCATTGAACTCTAGTAGATATCTCATAAGGCAGGCAGTCGCTTTGTAGAAAAGCTAATATTCGTCCATATTCGGCTAGAGTGCTAGACTAATACGCGCAACACAGGTTGCAACTGGCATAACGCTAGTAGGATGAAGATGGCTCAAATCAAATCGGATATTTGAAACAAATGAACTTAGAAATGATTATTTTGAATTTAAAATAAGACGTCCTTATTATGCCGAGCCGGATGTTATGGGTTTAGTCCCAAAAAGTCAGATATTTTTGCAATCCCACTTATTCAACCCGTAGTAAAGATAAAGATGATTTATTTGTCTCAACATGTGTAGGTAAAGTTATTACAGGTCTTTCAGTATATAATAATTATGGTCTCAACATGTTCTGTCAGTGTTCATGACATGCAAATATATAATAAGACATAGTGGCAAAAAAGACACAAATTAATTAATTAGAATGAGGATTACTCTCAATAATATGATCATTGGTAAAATTAATTTAATAATCTAAAATATGTCATGTAGGATTGCACAAATAATTAAAGTAGTAATGTCAATTAAGAGAATAAATCATAAGTAAAATAGAAATGTCAATATTAAGAGTAGTGTCAGTCTAATTAATGTCAAGTCTTAGTATAAAATTATTCACAGAATTTCAATTAGAATATATTATGTCATAAAGTTTTATTCAATTACAATATATGTTCATCATTTAGAAATTAATTAACTGTATAATAACATTTCGAGATTAAAATATTTTTTAGATGGCGTTTAAATATATTATTGCTAAGTGTTTTATAAGAATTAGGAACCTTATTATAGATTTTTGGGCCATGCAAAATATGCTCTTGCCCAAAAGCGCTGTTTTTGCTGTGTGCATACACAACCTATGACAATCTCTTCGATTGCGGACGGAGATATCTGACATTTTAAGGAAAAGATGTGGGTTAGTTTTTACAAATACAGCTGTGTCGTAAATATATAGCGATGGTAATGTCAAAATTTTATATTTTTCAAAGTATGGTTTACAAGTATCTGTAACTTCCAGACCAAACATAGATCTTATGCAACGCTTTTGTAGTTTAAAAACAATTTCCTTATCAACTGAATTACCCCAGAAGATCAACCCATATCGTAATAGAGATTCTATAAGGCCATGGCGCAGTAAGCAGTGCTGATGTATTTACTGTCGGCGCAAGCTTATACAGAGCATAAGAACGGCTAGAGATCTTACTAGCTAGCTCTTCTATGTGACTTTTCCAATTTAATTGTTTGTCGATAACTAGGCCGAGGAATTTAGCATTATCTACCTTCCGAACAAACTGAAACTAACAATCATTAAGCCACTATTTAAGAAAAATAATAAAAGTGACATGAGTTGCTATCGACCAGTTGCTCTTGTGCCAGTTCTTTCAAAAGTTTTTGAGAAAATTATTCATGACAGTATTTATAACTACTTCGAAATGAACCATTTATTTTGTGAAGAACAGGTTGGTTTCAGAAAGAAGAAATCAATTGATATGGCTTTTTATACATTTCTAAGGAAAATTTTAACTAAAATGGATATTGACGAACATGGATATTCGGTATTTGGACCAAAAAATTGAGGAAGTAGGGGTTACGAAGTTTTTAGGCTTAAATATTGGTAATAAGCATAAGCTGGAAACAGCATATTGAAACATTGTGCCTCAAACTAAATACATATGCATATGCACTTTATAGGTTAAAGAAAACAGCGAGTATTACAGCTGTTTTAACAGCTTATTATGGGTATGTTTACTCTCTTCTAAGGTATGGTGTTATGTTTTGGGGCAATTCTACTGATAATAAAACTGCATTTAAGGCGCAAAAGAAATGCATACGGCCAATATTTAGTATTAAAACTACAGATAGTTGTAAATCATATTTTATAAATTTTAAAATTCTAACGCAACCATGCATTTACATATTGGAAACTGTCGTATTTGTGCCCAAAAATATTAATATATTTAAAAACCTTAACAGTAAGAGGCGAGACTTGGAAATATGTATGCCCAGAAATAAAACAGCCCTATTAAACAAGAGTGCACTTTGCATGGCTGTTCGATTGTATAATCGTTTACCTAAGACAGTGCTCGATATCTCAGATAGCGTGTATACATTCAAAAATAAAGTGAAACAAATATTACTTGAAAAGAGTTACTATTCGGTAAACGATTATTTAATTGATAAGTAATATAATGTAAGCATGTGCATATTTAATTAATAATAAATAAACTTTAATTCAATTTAATTCATATTCAAGTAATAATTATATAAACAGCATGTATTTATGAATTTTCTGAATGTAATCCATATTATTTCTTGTGCTAATTTTGCATGCTGCTGTGACAGTGGAATATGATGAGACAAATATCATTGTAAGAGCTTTTATACTTACTCATGTTCTGCAAAAATAAAGATTTGAATTTGAATTTATTTATTTCTGACTCTTCATATTTAATGCTAAGTTTATTATTTTGAGGTCTTAGGCAAAAGTGCATGACCTGGGTCTTTTTCAAATTAATTTTTAGGTTATTACTGGTCATCCAAGAAATAATCAAAGATACAGCATTGTTAATGTCGTTTTCATACTGTATCATATTTTTACACGGTACTGTGAGTGTACTGTCATCAGCGAAGAGAGTTATAGGATGGTCAACTGATATAGGGAGGTCGTTAATGTAGATAATGAACAGTAAAGGGCCCAAAACGCTCCCTTGTGGGACACCAAATGTTACAATTCGTTCATTTGAGGCAGTTGCTACTTCTTGCTTAGTATTAAAATCAACTCTAGTAGTCTTTAACCTCTTGCGTGTTCAAGGCGGAAATCGACAAAGCGAATGATATAACCAGATCGTGTTACAAGTGCAAAACCGTTTAATATCACTTCATAGGTGCATATGACATTTGGAGTGCTTTTTCTTTTGCACCTATAATGATTACAATGTTTTAAACAACAAGAAAAGTGGACACATATAAAGCTTTTAGTTCATGTAAATATATACATCAGTTCACTGCACTAATTTTGCCGACGTCGCAGTTAAAAGTCAAAGCAAATTACGTAAATCTTGCGGGTCAAAGAGGTAGGAGTAGCCTGTTGCCTGACCGTAGTAAAACAAATCGCACATTGAACCCACGAACTCAAAGTCTGTCAGCTCCACTATGCACAGATAAAGCAAATGTAAAGAAATAAAAATGTTGTTTCAGGTTCCACACAATGTTTCTGGAAGATTGTCGAACCGTTTAAGCTTTTGTAAACAAACTTGTGTTTGCTAGAAGTAATGATAATTAAGTGTTTGTAATAAACTTTTGTATGAAGACTCAGAGTACAGTCAACGACATAAAAGGATTTTTTAATTCACTAGCAGACAATCCTGAGTTGCATAGGATCTTACAAACATACTACTGTCCTATGTTTACACGATTGCTGTTAATTGGTTTCATTTTACCACAGGTTATTTTGGTTAATCAATTGTTAAATTCGAGCCGAGGTATCTAAAACTATGTATTCATAAAATAGAAAACGAAACGTCTGATAATTGTGAAACATTATTCAATTTTATCATTACTCACATTCAAATTACGGACACAAAGAAACCCAGAGTCCAAAAATTATATTTGCGCATTGCACAGTTTTGCTCTGTTTTGAACAAACTTTTCAAATCTTTTCTTTATTTTCTAATTTGTATTATTTTTCTCACTGACTGTACTGCTTGTATGACAAAGCGCTGATGCATTTAATGTAGACACGTCAGAGGTGTACCTTTAGCATAATAATAATATAATAATATTATGTTGACAGGGAAATACTAAGTCAGCTTTTGTTAAGGGGACCCTAACCCAAAAGCTAATCTCTAATAAACACTAAATGTTTATTAGAGATTAGCTTTTACTGGGTTTGCTTGTAAGTCATAATATACAACGTGTGATAATAAACCATTTCCAAACAGTTATCTAATGGTCGTCATGTACAGGGTGTAGAGTGAAGTATGTATGGTGTTTGTTACAATTTTTTGTATCATATTCATTAAAATTATGACTTTGACAAAACATGCATTTTGACAATTTAGTAAGCTTGGCAGGTATTTAATTTTAAATTGTCTTATGGGATAAATACTGTACCCTCGATCGATTATAAATTTTCGTGATTTCTATATGTCATGTATGTACATACACCGTAACCTTTGTTTCAACTAGCCGATATTTGGCAAAGTTAGAAGTGGGTAAAACCGTGATCTGTATTCAACCAGTGTTTATATTCAACTTTATCTGGAAAATAAAAACTACCTGCGTGGTCCAGTTGATAGCGTATGTTACTGCTGATTGAACGTCCCAGGTTCGATTCCCGGGTTGGGCCAAAGTGTTACCGGGTTTTCCTAATTCTCAGTAGCAGCACGGAGTCTGGTGATGTCCCCGGTAACGGCAATAGGCTCGCCACCAATTACGTGGGACCTAAAAGTTCATGGCGAAATGTGGGTGTAATAGTAATATAAAACCCACATTTCGCCATGTATCTCACTCAGGTTTACACCTCTGCCTACCCCTTCGGAGATACAGGCGTGAGTCTATAAATAAAAAATAAATAAATAAATAAAATCTGACAAATAATGAAAGAGCGGTAATAAAATTTCACACATTTAATGGTCAGCATAGCATTGGTTCGGTGGCGTGTCATTGGAGAGGCCTATATCCAGGAGTGGACTACGGCAGGCTAATGATGATGATGATAATAGTTTTTTAAATAAGTCATCTGTGAGGAAATAAAGAACAAACAACTTATTTTTCTGCCTGGCGATTGTTAATCCCGGTCTATACCAGTATAGTGCAGGGAGCAGGAAGGCCGGCCCTGGGGCTCGCCTACCTGCTCAATTGGCTGGCTTCTGGCAACACTGGCGGTATAACGTAAAACTGTACTTCTCCCAATAATTTATTATTCTTAAATCTATTTAATTAATAATAATGTGCCTAACTTGCTAATTTCTTACGTAATAATCTGTGATAATTATAATTGTTGTATAATAACAGTGATAAGTGGTGTTTATCAAGTTGTAAAAGTCTTGCAAAGTCAAGTAAGTCAACTGTCAAAGTAACGAACAATTTTATTTAAAAGAATTTGCATTATTTTTACAATAATAGCTGACTTTGAGACAATTTGAGGTGAGTTTACTTGTTATTTGACATTCTTACACCCTACACTAGCGATAATACTAAGTCAGCATACCTCAATCTATACAAAAAACTTTGTTGTGTCTTACACAAACCTCAGTGAACCATTCTTGCTTTGTTTAAGTACTTAATTTTGTCAAGATGATGACCAGAAGGGCACGCTTAGATGATGAGAAATTACAGGTGACCCTTGTAGAACTAAAGAAATATAAGGATTTGTGTCAGTCACTTCAAAGTGAACATGATGACAATGAGAAAGAAATGCTAGAGATTTTAGGTAAAAACTCTCAGCTTAGGAGTGAGATGGCAGAAATACACTCTAATTTACTCACTACCCTTGATGATCGGGATAGATTACATAAGATTGTAACACAATTTGACAGGTGCAGTGATGAGTTTGAGAACGCTCTAAAACGCATCACTGAGTTAGAGGGTCTCCTAAGCGAGGCCAATGATCATATTAACAGATTAGAAAGTGCAAACCGGTCTATAAAATCAGTAACCACACAGTCATTATTTGATGAGCTGGTTGGCAGCGCTCCAGGTATGGTTTCTGCTATCTCTGATGATGACAGTAAGAATATAGTGACTATTGATCTTACAGATTCTAATTCAACTATTCAGTCATTTAGAAACATAAAAGCTTGTAATAAATTGAAGAAGTATATTAAAATAAATAAATTTATTAGGAAAAAGGAAAAATTAATAAGAATGTACAGGAAATCAAACATAAATCTAGATTATTGCAAAAAATATGTTAATGTAAAAGAACAAATGTCAGTATGTCTAACTAAATTAGATTCAAATCTAGTGAAATATGATGCTGATATTCATTGTCTGCAGACGGAGATTGATAGTTTACAAGATTCTTTGGCTAATATGACAAAAAAATATAATCTATCACAAAAACAAATTAACGAGCATATCTTGGCAATGGATGAGTTAGTGGACTTGTGTAAGTACAATGAAGAGAGGCTTCAATCTTTGACTAATAATAGTCATGGCAATGAACTTAGCCAGGTGCCACAGAGTCATTCACAGTCAACTACTTTGAATTATTGCTCTGATTTGCTGTCACTCTCTGCTGCAGTGGATGACAGCACCATTAATTCTTATTGTAATTCTGGCACTTCTTTCTCACCCCACATTACAAACACCGACAAGCTATTAATGTTTAGCGATGAGATAGGTAAAACATGAGCCAATTGTTGAGGCAGAGGACAGGTATGACTATTACTAACTTATGTATGCCTGGAGCAAGCTTTTCTCAGATTATGCAATCAATTTTATCTAAATCATACTGTCCTGAATCAACAATAATTATATTTATTGGGAGAAGAGGAAATGCAAATATTAATTTAATAAAGAGATATTTTGACCAATTACTGAATTTAAAAGTTAAAAAAATTCTGTTACTTGCTTTTCCTTACAGTAAGCTGTTGCCACAAGCTGAAAATGATTATAGATTTAAGATTAATTCCAAATTACATACCATGACATGTTATAATAATTTAATTGACATTATTGACTCTAATGCTCTAATTAGAAATTTTTATTTGACATATGATAATTATTATATATCACAATTTTATAAAAGACAAATAGCATCCTCGCTAGCTTATTGTATTAATAACACAGCCAAGGTTTTGGCTAACCACACTGCTTTTATTGAGCAGTCAAATTTGACATGCAATATAAGCTTGGAATCCGTTCCAAATTCTTTAAATTGAATTCTGAGACAATAGAGTCAATCTCTGGCAATATATTTAATAAGACATTGAATTCTGTACCTAGTTTAAGTGACAAAAATACAACTCCATCAACCTTACCTACAAAAAATAATTTAAAAAATTGTATCAGCCTGGTGCATCAAAATATACAAGGGTTGATGGGTAAGGAGTTAGAATTGGAATTGTTTATGAACTGTAACAATATTGATATTTTATGCATTACAGAACATTGGCTAAGAAGCCACCAGTTCATATTCAATTTCAATAACCACCAGGTTGCAAGCTCGTTCAGTAGAGAAAACTTTATCCATGGTGGCTCGTTAATTATAGTTAGCAAATTTCTAAAATTTAAAGAAAGGACTGACATTGTGAGCCTCTCTGTTGAGCGAGTAGTAGAAATCACATGTGTTGAGTTTGAGCAGTTCATTGTTATGAGTGTATACAAACCTCCATGTGCACCATTTGAAAGTTTTTTAGTTATTATGGAGGATGCCCTTAGCAAAGTTTGTAATTGCCGTAAAACTGTTGCTATTTGTGGAGATTTTAACGTTAACATATTAGAAAAATGCTCTTCGACTATCAAATTTTTAAATTTATTTAAGTCATACAATTTATGTCATAATTTTTATGAACCAACTAGAGTGACTGCCACGAGTGGTACTTGTATTGATAATATATTTACTAATATAAAACCATTACACAAATCTTTGATTAATATGCTTCAGTCAGATCACAGTGGGCAGTTAATCTGTTGTCCAAGAAAATGCCCAAAAGTCCAGAGAAAAATTATTAAATATATACCAATAAATGAAAATCGACTTAAAACTTTTAAAGACAATTTATCTCGAAAAATGCGTTGGTTGCCTCATCATGACCATCCGGATCAGTTATATAGCTCTTTGTTTGACTTGATTAATGACGAATTTCAGACTGTATTTACATCCAAAAAATTAAATGTAACTGACCGTCTGATGTTTAGTGATTGGGCAACTGAAGGTATTCATAAAAGCCGGATTAGGTTATATGAACTGTATGATGAAAAAACTTATAATAATAGTCAGAACTTTATTAATTATGTAAAAAAATATTCCAAAATATTTAGACAAGCTTGTAGTACATCAAAATCTATTTATTTGAGAAATAAAATTATCAGAAAACACTATAAAGGCTACCTGGAATGTCATCAACAATGAAACTGGCAGAGCCAAAGCACGCAGCCGTGACTTCTTATTAAATATCAATAATGTGAGTGTTGCAGAGGACCTGGAAGTAGCGACAGAATTTGAGAAGTTTTTTTCTAATATACCTATAATAACTACAGGGTCGCTCGACTCATCTTCCATGTCTGCTGAAATGCTTCTTAGGGACTGCGTGCCAGAATGTGGTGCAGCCTTTGAATTTACCGTTGTGACTACTAAAGATGTTATTTATCAATTTAAAACTAGAAATATGAAAAAGACAATGGATTTGTGGGGATTGTCAGTGAAGACTGTTTCATCTATTATTACCATAATAGCTCCACATCTTGCAACAGTGTTCAATGGTTGCGTCGCTTCTGGAATATTTCCTGATTTAATGAAATATAGTAAAGTTATACCTTTATTTAAATCTGGCGACACATCAGACCCTTCTAATTTTCGACCTATTTCTGTATTGCCAACGCTTAGTAAAATTTTTGAAAAATTAATCCTTAGTCAATTGCTTAGTTATTTTAACAAACATAATCTTCTTCACAAGAAACAGTTCGGATTTACGAGGGGTCGTTCAACTACTGACGCAGGAGTAGAGTTACTCAAAAGTATATTTACAGCTTGGGAGAAGTCGCAAGATGCTTTAGGAATTTTTTGCGACTTGTCCAAAGCCTTTGATTGTGTACATCATGATACTCTGGTCAGGAAATTATATCATTATGGCATTAGGAACAAAGCTCTTAATCTCCTGGTTTCTTATTTGGGCAACAGAATCCAGAAGGTTCAGATTAATGATAAGACATCGCCAGGTTCTGCCTTAAAAATGGGCGTCCCGCAGGGTTCAATACTCGAACCATTTCTATTTTTGATCTATATCAACGATTTACCCTATTACGTAAAGAACGATCATGAGATTGTGTTGTTCGCGGATGACACCTCTTTAATTTTTAATATTAAAAGACAACAGAGTAATTTTGACGAAGTAAACAACGCACTCTCTAAAGTTGTTAATTGGTTTAATGTAAATAATTTATTACTCAATGATAAGAAAACTAAACTCTTAAAATTCTCCATGCCCAATGTTAAACAGATGGAAACCAATGTACAACTGAAGGAAACCAGAATTGAGCCCGTCGGGACAACCTTATTTCTAGGTATTATGCTTGATTCCAAACTTCAATGGGGTCCGCATATAGAAAGACTTTCGGGCAAACTTAGTTCTGCAGCTTATGCGGTTAAGACAATTAGACGCCTCACAGATATAGAAACAGCTAGAATGGTCTATTTCAGCTACTTTCATAGTATTATGTCATATGGGATTCTTCTCTGGGGGAATGCTGCAGACCTTGACACAATATTCGTTCTGCAGAAAAGAGCAATAAGGGGTATTTACAACCTCGGTCCTCGTGTTTCTCTAAGAGAAAAGTTCAGTGAGATAGGCATTCTAACTGTTGCTTCGCAATACATATACGAGAATCTGTTGTATGTCCACAAGAACATTGACACATTTAGTAAAAAAAGTGATCTACACACTGTTAATACTAGACATAAGAATAATCTTATAGTTCATAGCACCCGCCTCCACAAAATAAGTAGCTGTTTTATGGGGCAGTGTATACGCTTTTATAACAAACTCCCTCTTAATATAAGAAATTTATCTATAAATAAATTCAAAATTATTGTTAAAACTACACTGTGTTTAAAAGCATATTATAAAATTACTGATTATATAGGCGATAAAAATGCTTGGGATTGAGCTGCTCTAATTCAACACAAAAATATAAATGATGTATAAACTGAACAATTTTAATTTGACTTTTCGTAAGCACTTTAAAAAAGTTTACACGAAATAAATATTCATTTCATTTCATTTCATTTCATTTCAATTCTCTACATTTTGTCCAGTGTTTTACAATCGGGTGCGTTACCTATGCAACAACATCCAAACCTCCTATATATCCAAGCATTCACATAAGAAATTCGAATGATATATCATGTTCACTCTTTTAAAACCTAAAAATAAAAAAATAAAAAAAATAAAATAAAAACATTTTGATGTTAAACGGTTTTATTACAATAAAAAATATGTAGTTAGGTAATGTACTAAAAGCTAAAAAATAAATCGGTAAGTCCTAGCTACCAGATCGCACCAATCTTCTCATCAATCTGGGGTATTGATCAGACAAATATAAAATGGTTGGGCGTAGCGAATTCAGAGTAAATATTCTGATAGAAATTTCACGCGCCCAACCATTTTTTCGTAGCCATTGTAAACGTATTTATACGTTTTAATATATAAAAGACAAAACTAAACAGTTTTAGCTTGTACTAGTATATTTGCTTGAATTTTAAAAGGAATTAATATGTACAAATACTTATTAATGATTATATCGACATACACATTGTTAATATGTATTAATCTAACCATCATAATTATATTAAATTTATATAAGTATATAAGGTGCATAGTGTCCCAAGCCAACCTCACCTGCATGTGGTGCACCTGCCGATCAACGGACGACGCTCTGGCAAACAAAATATCCCGATAAGCGGCAATAGGCTCGCCACCTATTACGTGGGATCAAAACACTTGCGAAAAGTGGGCGTTTAATATGCCTCTGCCTACCCCTTTGGGGAAACAGGCGTGGGTCTATGTATGTATGTATCTATATAAGTATATTATTATAAAGTGTCTCATTACTAAAACACATGAACAAACACAAAATCACACACCTATCACACATAGCATTCCAATCAGGAAAATATCGACATCCGCGAAGTGCAGGTACCATATGAAAAGCAGCGTCCGGCGTCACCGCTAGACATTAAACAGATCTGGGCACCTTTTCAGACTGGTTGTGGGACACATAGTTTCATGTCTCCATGAATCCTTGTGTAAAGTAAGTATTTATTGTATTGTACTATGTCTTCCCACAGGAACAAAAACAACCGCCTCCAAAAATCTGGAAAATGTGTGATAATAGCACTAAAAAGTAAAAAATAAATTCCGTTATTTTAACTTCAATTTACTTATAAACATCACCTATTCAACTGAATATTATATACTTATACGAGTTATACGTATCTACCACTTAATTCACATACCTGACACAATACATATTTTTATATGACTAACAAACTAAATTAAATACCTATCACCATAAATCAGATAAGTATATTATATTTTTGGACTAAGTACCTAGAAAAAAATATTTTATTAGGACTATAATATACAATTATACTTTTTTTTGGAGTCGGTGCCAGCTGAGATTAAGAATTTAATAAACAATTATTTCAAAATTAATAAAACCCTACTGCCATCAATTAAGAACTATAAAGTAAAAAAATATAGCCTATATTACTCGGGGTAATATAAGGATTCCAACGATATGCCGCACATCCGAATCGGTTTAGGCATACAGAAGTTATGGCGGAATAAAGAAACTCACATACATATTTACATACATACATGAACGCTAATAAAATATTACGCTCTTTTTGGCAGTCGTGTAATTATGAAGATGCGAAGTACGAGTATATTATCTTGAACCGCAAGGCTCGCAGCGGTGGGCATATACCGTGGCGGCAGGGGGGAACATGATTAAGTGACCGAGCCGAACGCGGGCAGACGCGTGAGGGCAGACGGCGTTGACGGTTGTCTCCGATATCCATTTTTTCTATGCGCTTGTAATATGTAGGTAATTATTGTATTGCAGTGGATTGTGGTTCTTTAGAGTTATTTTACACGAAATCTGTGTTCATTGAAATAGGTTTGCATCTTTACATAATTCTATTTTTCTTGTTTTTCCAATTTTGAGATCTTTTTGTAAAAACTTCTCAGAATTTGATTTGTTCCAAGTATCGCTTTAAGTTCTTGTTTTGGTTGGATAGGTAATTGTAAATAGGTATTTAGGTTAATTTGTAACTGAGCTGTCCGCCTGTTGCCAGGTTGCGTTGTTTTCTTTATTTGCAAAAAAGGTTTGGTTCGATCCTACATTGTGTTATTAATGTAACTTTTGTGTTATACAAAACTTCCTAAAATTTGATATATATTTTTTTATTTGATTTCTCGTCATTTGTGAATTACTTACAAGTTTGATGAGGTTTTGCTAAATTATCGTATCAATACAGTTTTTCATATATTTTGTACATTATCAAGAAATTATTTACTAAAACGCTTGGCTGGTACTGACTCTAAAAAAAAGTATAATTGTATATTATAGTACTAATAAAATATTTTTTTCTAAGTACTTAGTACAAAAATATAATATACTTGTCTGATTTCTGATGATAGGTATTTAATTTAGTTTGTTAGTCATATTATAAAAATATGTATTGTGTCAGGTATGTGAATTAAGTGGTAGATACGTATAACTCGTATAAGTGTATAGGTAATATTCAGTTGGATAGGTGATGTTTATAAGTAAATTGAAGTTAAAATAACGGAATTAATTTTTACTTTTTAGTGCTATTATCACACATTTTCCAGATTTTTGGAGGCGGTTTTTTTTTTTTTTTTTTTTATTTCCTGTTTTTTGGTGAATTTTCCTTTCTGCACTTATCGGATTTATCGAAATTAAATATGGGTTGACCTACTAAACGCGCTGTCCATATGAGACAGCGCCGTTTAAATTAAACTATTTTTTTTTATTGCTGCTAGTGGCAGACGAGCGAACGGCCCATCTGATGGTAAACGGTAACCGCTGCTCATGGACTTCGCTAATGTCAGGGTATACACAGCAAAGCCGCTGCCTACCGTGAAAGTAATGCTCTCTTTAAACCTCGTTTGAAGAAGGACAATTCATAGCGCTCGGGAACACCGCAGCAGGTAGTTCATTCCAGAGCCTGCACATACGTGGTAGAAAAGATCGCTGGAAGCGCACCGTACTAGATGAGAAAGCTTTCAGGTAGTACCTACGGGTGAACTCTACTGCGTCGGCGAGTGGTACGTTGGTAGAAGGGTGACCCTGGTACCAAATTAAACAACTCTTCGGAGCACTCCCCATGAAAGAATTGGTAAAATACGCAGAGAGAACGAAAGTCTCTCCGCTTCTCCAGCGACTCTAGTCTAGCCGTGAGATCGGGATCATCGACGATTCGAGCAGCTCGTCTCTGTTAAGTGGATCAAGCTGATATTTTGGCGCTCCGGTCAAGAGATGTGAGCAGTACTCCACAACTAGCGAAGAAAGGAGGAAACGTCGATCTCAAAGTAGGGAATCTCGGTCCAATGCCATATCAAGAGAAAATTGTGAGCTGCGTGAAAAGTGGTTATCACAAATTCAGGCTTACAGTGAAAAATATTTAATCGTGAAAACACTGAAGAACGTACTCATCGACTGCTCTTTGCATTAAACCGTACTACTATTAGTTATTCTGTGATTTATAATCAAAGTTATTATATGTATAAGCTAGGAGTTGGCGGCTTCGCTCGCGCGTAATTACGGACTTTCCATATAAAAATTCAACCCTTATTTGGAAATAGGGATTGAATTTTCACATTTTCACATTTTACATGATCACTTATTTCTAATCAGAAGTTAGTATATGAAATTTCACTTCGCATAGAAACTTTCAACCCCTCTTTCACCCTTTTAAACGGTAGATTTTAGAAATCCCTAAAACACGTATTTGTTTTATTTCTAACCAGAAGTTTGCACACAAAATTACACGCTATCTTTTTAAAAATGACGGACCTCCCATACAAACTTTGTACCCCTATATCACACTCTTAGTAGTTAGATTTGAAAAAAATCTAAATTGCGTGTTTACTTTTTCTAACCAAAAATTGTATAAAAATCCTTCCTTAGTGGGTGCTTACGTCATAAAATACATCGACTGTCAAAATTTCATATCTCAAGCCCCTGTGGGTTTGGCTCTGGGTTGATGAATCAGACAGCCCAAGCAATTTTATATATATAGATTTACTCTCCAACCTTTCTTCCTCCTGGTTTCATCAATAACTGATAATGAAGCCCGTAGGCTCGTTGATTGCGACTATTCTAGTGTCCACTGATGAAAAGTCACAGCAAATGCTTAATTTCGTTTACTTGGATGACATACTTTTTGAAGTTTTTAATGAAACTATTGGATTTATTTTGATAAAATTTAAGTTTTTAATGAAACTATTGGATTGATTTTGATAAAATTTATATGGGACCCACCTGAAAGTATATCCTTTCAAACAAAAAAGAATTTTGGATATCATAATTTTGGAAATAACGGAGTTATGAGGTAACAAACATAAAATAAACTGCCGAATTGAGAACCTCCTCCTCTTTTTGGAGTCGGTTAAAAAGACCACTCCCACACTAGGTATAAATTTAATCCTATACCACGAGAGACTTTACAGCAACTGATACAATAAACACCCAGACTCGGAACAACAATTTATGGATCTCGCAAAGTGAGGTCTCGTGTAACTATCAAAACCACAACACAATTTTTTTTTCATGAAAGTGTAGCATACACCATCCATCCTCACAAACTTTCTAGTTTCTAACGGTAGTAGGATGATATTTCCATTCTCATTGTATTTCTTCCTACAGCTTTTTTACAAACAAAGCTTGGTTGCCGAAGTTATTAAATAAACATGCCTTCAACATAATGAAAATTTTACTATAGTTCACAAAGCACAAACAAGATTGGTGAAGATAAAATGGCTGTGACATACGGACGAGTACAGACAGACATGGCGAATCTGTAAGGGTTCCGCTTTTTGCTATTTTAGGCTACGGAACCCTAATAAATGTCAGCGTAGCGGGTACTTCCTTCTGTGACATATAAAAACCTAGTGTCTTACAGAGTAAGTACTTACTTTTTCTTAGCTATGTATCAAGATGACAATAAAAATGGTACTTACTTTTTATGGCAGCGATGGTCTGAGACTAACAAAATATCTAGACTACAATCCCACGGCGCATACTTATGACTTTTCAAAGCCAAGTGCACACGCCCTTAGATTTTTAATGTCAATTATCGCATGCTAGACGGTGAAGGAAAACATCGTGGAAAATTTGCATGTCTGAGAGTTCTCCATAATATTTTCGTAAGACATGTGAAATCTGCCAACACACACTTAACCAGAGCTGTAGACTATGGCAAAGAGCACCCAGTGACACTGTTTGATCTCCCGATGGTGAGGAAAACCCCTTTCCTAATACTAGACTTCGCTAGCGGCTCCATCCGCGTTAATTATACACATCAACCTTCCTCAGAAAGCACCCTATATATTGGTGACAGCCGCACAAAAATCCACTTTAATACTTATTGAGTTTATGGTGTTTTTAAGAACAGACAGGAGGAATAGAGGACTTCACTTTATAATACATATGTACGTTTAACGTCACTAATCTTTTAGTGACGTTAAACGTTGTTCCAATGAACAACCATTAAAATACGCACACGCAAAAATATATGTACTTAATTATTATCTTTTACCTGGTACATATCAAAGTAAATATTAAAATGCGCTTTTTAATCATCTGTCTTCACGCAATGACGTGACTTTTTAGTGTATTGAAGGGGTCAATGATAAGTAAGTTAAAAGGTGTATATAGGTTATAAGTCCAAACAAAATCCTAGGTCGGCCACTGAATTATTTCCCTATTCGACTACAAAGTCCCAAAGGAAAATGTTTGATTTCACATAAATCTTACCTTAATATTTATATCAAACCATTCAACCATTTTTTAATTTAAATTAAAATTATTGAGGTTCTGTTGGTGTCATAAAAATGCTCATAGAATTATCATAGAATTGCATTTTCATAGAATTATCTTTTTAAAGATTTGTAAATATTCATACACTACCCAGTAAAATAATATTTATTTAGGATCAATAGAACTAAAATAGTTACTCTCTGTAGAAGATATCGCAAACACGAGGCGACTAACAAATTGGTCTGCCTGGACACATATTTTGGTTAGGAAAACGAAAACAACGGATTTCTTAGAATTAATAAAGTTTATAATAGATTACACGTGTTAGTTTGGCTGGCATCTAAACTTAAATATACTAGCTGAACCCACGGTTACACCGGCACTATTCAGGGCTATCACTCCGCACCCATGGCATATAGAGTTTTTTTAAAACATAACAAACCAAAGGCGAAAATAACACTCTGGCTCGAAACAAGAATTTATGTACGACATAGTATCGAGGGCTTAACCTAACATGGCATTCGGGACTTACATATATGGGCAGTGGCTTTGTTTTATAAGTTAGGCACCTACCGCTTCAAAATCATCAAATAGCTTTAAAATTATCGATTTTGAAGCTAGCATTATGTAAACGAAGGTAATAGCTAGTACAGCTATATCTTCATAGTCATGTAATATGTAAAAGGTGTTTCTCGGTGCCGGCACAGGTGGTCCCAACCCTTACACACCGTCGACCGCGCCAGCTGTCATTTGAGCACAGGTCCTGGGAAGTAGTACCTACCTGGTTTTGTACGTCAATGCGTTCTTTGTAGAGTGAACGTATTTGTTTTTAAGTTGAAAAACCAAGTTAAAATAGATAGGAAGTGCTTTTGCGAGATTTATTCAGGTACGAAGCAAGCAAATAAACAAGCAATTTATTACTTAATAGTTGATGGTGGAAGCAGTGATTTGAAACGAAGTTCCTTGCTGTGTGTTCCTTGCTTGTAACAGCAATATCGCAGTGGCGACACAGCAATATGCACTGTGCATTGGTGTCGCCACTGCGATATTGCTGTTAAAAATGGAAGGAAAGAAGAACCCACCACGCACCCCCGGATTGACCATCTCAACTATTGCAACAGAAAAAGGTTGACAATACCGAACTCCTCTGAAAAGATAAGGGATATATAGGAATGGTATGGGTGGAGGGAAAGATTCCTGACTTGACTTAACGCGTGATTCAATCAACTATATAGCTTCACTACACCTCTGAGTTATCCTAGGATATAAGTAGGTGCGCATTATTATAATCTGCTAATAATATGCTCCCTCTGTCGGCTCTTACGACACCCATGGGATGATATGGGGTGGTGACATTCCGTATTCTTAATCCGTCACCACACGGACATGCTGTGTATCCATTGATCTGACCAAATATGTCGCTGCCGTTTATTATCGTACCTAATCATTATTTTTACAATACAAATTTCATGTACATATTGAATTCGTACATCGTCAAACAAATCGTAACAATAATATCGGTGAATCCACGTACGTGGTAAATGTTGGCACTAGATCGTGGTTAGTACGTAATTGTGATAAGGTGACGTGCGACAAATTGCACACGTATATAATATTTATGAGCCCGTGCTAGGTCTTACCGCAGACGAGGAATGATAAAAGTAGGTACATATGTGTGGCAAATAAAGGAATGAGTAACACTGGAAGGCTTCGGTTGTTGTAGGTTATATACCCATACGGGACATTTTGTGTGGAGCACCAATTATTTCTATTTCTGGTTGAGTATGTAAACATAGGCTAGCATCCCAACATTGCAGGAAAACACGGTGAAGAAACCTGCGTGTTGGTGTGTGTCACGTGTCATTTATAATATTGGTGAAGATATTTCTGATCACTTTTCTTTGATCTGTTGGTCCTGTGCTGAGCGAAATTAGACACTCATGGCAAAACTCTGCGTGATGAGTACTATGGTTTTTTTTTAGTCTGGGTCAAATTAATTTATAATATTTATAATTAATAACTTTGTTTGCTTGTTATCTGATAAATATAATTATCCTTTCTTGATACTATCAGCTTGACACGGTGCCAAGTGTTGTGGGTTCGATTTCCACACGAGATAACACTTTGGTTGGTCAATAAATTGTTGTTTCATCTGGGTGCTGATTGTGTCCGTTGGTTGTATGTTTATAAAGTCCTCCGCGACACAGGATTTACTCCTAGTGCGGAATTGTGATTGTCTATTAAAAGAAATAAATAAAAAATCTTATTTGGACCAAATATCCAGGATTGATCCAGGATAATTATTATTACTATATTATTGATCATAAATCACATCAGGTCGCAAGTCGGTGGCGGCTAAAACAGGGTGACAGGCATCGTATGACGAATTTTATATGACAAAATGTTTTGTAAATTATTACAATTAAGTAAGGATTTTATTTACTTTTGTCGGTAACTTTATTGTAAATGCCTGATGTGGGCAAGGTACTTATGTGACCTTTTATTTCAGTGGTAGACTTTATATTAGGGTATTTTGCAATAGTTTTCCTGCTATGGACTACGGCAGACTTATGATGATAATGATGATGATGTAGTAATTTTAGCTGTTATTATATAAACCTAAATACTAGCACACGGTCGTTATCTATCGGTGTTGGATGATTGTATTTTTGATAATTAGGCATATTAGAAACTCATAACAAACAAAGTCATACAAAATTTACGACCCCTCTGTGAGTATGATAGATTATACATATATTATAATCTATCATATAGCATATGTATGCATAATACATAATATATAAACGCAGTAATGTATTTCCCACAACACCTCATAACATATTAACGCGATGTCTCGGGACCTGCGACTTGATTAAAACATCTCAGACACCATGTCTATAATTTGCACTTGTATACCTGTAGCCGATGGCACTTATATCATGATATATTTTCTACATAGGTTGGCAACTAATTATCATAGTGGGCAAATTTCCTCCACAATTCATTAAATTTGGATTGTTTTAAGTTTCGATAAGATATCTTTATACCTGGTCACTCAATTTTCTCCAACTCCTACAATGACTTGAAATGAAATGAAAAATTGTTTATTGCTTTCACAACCAAACAATCATAATTATAGGCATACAGAAACACAAAAATACAAAAAAAAAGAATAGAACATCGATGTCATATTCATGATAAACATATCAGGGTTAGGTCGTGATGGCAATAGGATCCCGTTCAGCATGATACCAGACATGCTGGCACTGATTTTCTACGGGAACCTAATAGTGAACTAACGAAGGCGCAAAACAGTGGCCAAATATGATGAAGATGATACATAATTATACATATACCAAAAACTTAACATGCCTAAGTCTTAAAATAATTACATCACGCATTAACGGCGCGGGCGCGGGGGGCATGAGGCGGGGTTGACGTCGCTTCAACTGGGGGAAGAAAGAGACAACCGGCCTTTGCAACCGACAGACCACAGAGTAAGGTAATATATAGGGAATAGAGTGCCCTCTTGGGGGTGCTAATAGACAACCCAGTTTGAAGCAGCGACATCTGAGTTTTTGGCCCCGAACTATTTCAATATATATAGATAGCTACATACGTTTATAGGTATTAATTTTGTTCTTAGGATTTGGAAGAGTCGGCTTTTCCATCGCCAAGATACTTTTATTCAAGAATAATTTCGAAATTTAAAATTATCCTTCGAATAAAGATATCTAGCGATGGAAAAACCGCCCCTGAATCTAATCCAATCATCTAAGGAACATTCAAAGACAAATATTCTAAAATAATGTGATAACTTACTCACAAGCTAACAAAAAGAAATAAAACGACCACAAACCTTGAATCATTTTTTATTTTTGTAATGTTTGTATTTATTGTAATACAATTGCGCAGACATTTTGGTTTCATCCTCACCATCATATAACATTTTACCGGCCAAAATGCGGTTGATTGACCTACACCAACTGCATATAATTATATTTACGGTCGTATTTACAAAATATATTTTTAACATTTCTTTATGCGTACTGCATTTAAATGGATATTCGATTAAACAATCAGCCACATTCATTATATTGAACTTTATGCCTTTTTTCGGTACATTTTTTTCTAAGAATGATATTATTATATTTTGAAGATCAGCAAAGCAATTTTCTAAATCTTTACTCGGGTAACATAACCATTTTTTATTATTGTATTCTTTTCTTGTAATAAATTCATTATTTTGATTTGTACCCGAGTCTATTAAGTCCTGTCTGCATTCTTTACAAGATTTCACAACATTTTTCAAACATTTGGTCAGGACCCAGCCACACACATAATTCCTTTGACCAGCGTCAGTGTCCTTTTGCTGGTTGAATACATTTTCATTTATACATATAATATCTTCATTGGGAACATTAGTACATTTAGTATTGATCTCTTCAGTCAGGAAAAATTTCAAATCTTGTAGGCATTTGTTTGCATCTTCTTCACAGTTTGCTCTGTTAGAATGGGGCGAGCTGTAATTATTTAATAAAAATGTTTTATAAGCGCCTTCAAAACAAACGGTGTTCGGCATATTGTTTCTCGCCCCATAACTTCTAATGTTCCCAAAGAAGTTTTCTACTGGGTCCTGGTTGAAATTTCTTGTTAAGAATGAGTCAAAACCATATTCATTTAACATAAACAGAGTTTTTATCAAATTTAAATGGCGTCGGCGTATTGCCTTTTAAAAACAAGAATTTAATGACAGCTTGATATAAAATTTCCCATTTTCACAAAAAACACTCACATCGAATCAATCGTATGGCTTTCAAACAGCAACTACTGGTACGAAATAGCTGAAATATTGGTGGGTAACTGCCACAAGAAGTACAATGACATCCACAACACTTTTTTGACGATTGCTGCTTCCTTCAAGTTGGGGTCGGAAACTTTTCAGACATGTTTTAATGCAAAGGAAAGTTATTTTTGTTTTAGTTGATTTATAATAAGTAATTTATTTGATTTTGTTGCATAATAATAATATTTTGTTGCCATATTTATTTTTGTTAATTTTGAAATTGTAATTTTACGTTTATTTTTATATATATATACAATGTTACTACTTCCAATCCAGGTTTTTTATTTCATTTGAGATCAATAATCAGAGATCGAATTTCACAAATAAATTTTCACTAAGAACGCTTAACTTTCGTGTATAAATATTTCTTTAGATTCAAAATTCAATAAGTGTACTTAGTTGACCCAAATTCATGTATTCACATTCACTTAATGTGTGGCAAAACTGAATAACTACAATCTGTATATATAAAATCCTTGCGTTACTGACTGACTGACAGACAAGCTACAGCCGAAACTACTGGGCGCAAGAAGCTGAAATTTTGCATGTATGTTCCTTGGGGACTGTAGGGGTGCACTAAGACGGGATTTCCCGAAATTCCCACGGAATTTCGGGAAATCTGAAACTATACCACCCATCGGAGTGTCGGTTTGCCACGTCACGCCTTGCTCACTATCTCGCGAGGTATTTTCTCATCTTTTGGCTTTCATAATAGGAAGGGGGCGTATAATGGTCAAATGAAAATAGTTAGTTAGTTAGTTGGTCGTGGGTTTTCCGCACTTAGCCACTTATTTGGGCCATTGTGCGTAAGTGGCGACTTGATTGACGCCGACTACTCATACCACCTTAGCTCCTTCCAGCGTCATTACCTGTGGAGTTGCTGTGGCCGTTAATCCATTGCAGCGTAACCCGATTCTTCTCTGCAATCTTTTGCAGCTCTAGGTGGCATTCCATGATGAGGCCGCTGTTAAAGCAGTTGCTGCCAAGAGCTTGTAGTACAGAGACACTGTCCGTGATTATGCGTATAGACAGGTCACTTACGTTCCTAGACGCGATTGCTGTTGCGGCTCTTGTTATCCCAACACACTCGGCTTGGTTGGTGTTAAGAGTGCCAAGGGATGTTGAGATGTTGATATTTAAGTCATGGGAGAATACGCCCGCACCTGTCCCATGCTTCGTTTTTCAGCCGTCTGTGCATACTCTGACTTCGTGTATACCAGAGATGTCTTTGTGTTCCTCCTGTAATTTTTTGTGAAAGACAAAGGTTTTAGGGATGAGATCGCAAGCGGCCTCTAGCATCGGGATCTCTTTGGTTAAGGTCCCTTTTAGGCGTGCGTGGGTTATTTAATCATCCTTTCTCCACAGCCCGAGCTTGTCTAGACGGATTGCTGCAGCGCCAGCTTCCTGCTGGATCATTAGGTGCAGCGGTCTTAGGTCCAGTAGTATCTCCGAGGCGGCTATTGGGGTGGTCTTCATGCAGCCTGTTGTGGCCAAGCAGGCTAGGCCTTGAAGGCTCTGTAGCTTTTTTGTGATTGTGCTTAGTTGTGTGCGTGGCCACCACATTACTGCACCGTATGTAAGTATGGGGCGTATAATGGCAGTGTATATCCACAGGGTGATAGATGGTTTGAGACCCCATTTCTTACCTACGACATTGCCAGAAGATTGTGCATGCTTTTGTTGTTTTAGTGCTGATGTGCTTACCCCAGTTTAGCTTATGGTCAAGTATTACGCCCAAGTACTTGACTTCATTCGATAGGGTAAGCTCCGTTCCAAAGAGTTTTGATGTTTTGCACATATGAGTTTTCCTTTAGTTGGTGAAAAGTACTAGCTCCGTTTTGTTGGGGTTAACCGTCAGTTCATGTTGGTTGCACCATTCCTCCATGATCCTGATGGCTGCTTGCATCCGATTGCTGATCGTGTCTTCTGAGTCACCTTTGATCAGGATGGTAATGTCGTCTGCATAGCCGACCGTGTAGAATCGTCTGTCGTTTAAGTTCCGAAACAGATCGTCCACCACAATGTTCCACAACAGGGGTGAGAGTACACCTCCCTGAGGGCAGCCTTTTGCAACTATGCCCCTCGTGGTGGAGTTTACCGTGAATTGTATTGCCCTCTGTTTCAGCAGTTGATCAATCCAGCCACTAAGGGTTTGCTCAACTCCGAACTTTTCGAGGGCCCGGCTGATACTGTTGAACTTAGTTTTGTCGAAGGCACCTTCTATGTCGATGAAGGCCCCCAGTGTCATTAACTTGTTGGTAAGCGCTGTTTCAATGGTTCCCACTACGGAATGCAGCGCCGATTCAGTTGACCTGCCACTTCTGTAGGCGTGTTAATGTGGGTATAATGGCTTGCGCAGTAATGCGCCCTCACGGAGGTGTCGGTCCGTAAGTCTCTCCAGCGTTTTCAGTAAGAAGGAGATCAAGCTGATGGGTCTATATGCTTTCGCTTGTGAGTAGTCAGATTTGCCAGGTTTTGGGAGGAATATGACTTTAGCTTCCCTCCATCTGCAAGGTATGTATCTATGTGCTATTGAGGCCCTGTAGATGTCAAGCAGGTGCGGCACAATCGTTGTGCATCCCCATTGTAGGAATGCTGGTATGATATCATCCAAGCTTGCGGATTTGAATGCCTGGAAGCTGTTAATTGCCCATTTCAGCCGGTCTGTGGTGACCACATTTTCGGCTACCAGCCAGTCTGTTTGGGTCGGTGGTCTGTAGTCTGACTCGTCCCACAGACGTTCATTGGTTACTTCACAACCTGGGAAGTGAGTTTCAATTAGCACTTGGCTAATTTCAGCGTCCGTAGTTGTGTAGGTTCCATCTTGCTTTTTAATGGCGCCAAGGGTTTTGTTGCTGTTCTGAGACAAGATCTTTTTCACCCTGGCTGCTTCATTCGTGGTATTTATGCCGCTGCAGAAACGCCGCCAGGACTCGCCTCTGCGGAATCTTATGCGTTTCTTGTAGTGTGACTGGGCTTCTTTGTATTTGAGCCAGTCTGCTTCCATTCTCGTGTTTTTAGCCCTGTTAAAGAGTTTCCTCAGGTTTTGCCTGAGTCCCTCTAGTTCTCTTCCCCACCACTGGGTTTTACTAGACGACTTTGGGAGTGTGGGTGCACAGGCTTGCTGGTAACTTGTTTGTATACATTCTGTTAGTAAGTTGGTGTTATGCTCTATGTTGTCAGTGCTGGTTGACATGTCCTTGAAATAGGACCTGTCAACCTGTGATGCGAGAAGCGACTTGTATTTCGCGATGTTTGTTCTGCGAGGGTTGCGCCTAGGTTGTGGGACGTTCTCTTGCACACGTATGTCATAGCAGATTCATCTGTGGTCTGCAAAGGATGGCTCAGCGGACACATGCCAATTTGTGACAAGTTCCGTGGCCCCATACGATGCTAGCGTGATGTCTACTATGGTTTAATATCTGGAGCTGACAGAGGTGGGCTCCGAACCGTTGTTAACTACAGACAGATTTGTTGAAAATATATATTCAGTCAAGATCTCACCTCGTCTGTTAGCATCGGGGCTTCCCCACAGCAGATGGTGCTGTTAGGCGGCAGCCGCTGATTGTCTTTTTAAAAAAGACACCAAGAGTTCCCAACTACCGAATTTATTACCGAAAACGATACAACTTATTTGACCTCACTTTTCTCTTCACGATACTACACGCGGGAACGCGGTTTTAGGGAGTACTGGTCGGTACTGATGTATGGCTGTGACTAATTGAATGCACATGGGTACAAGCTTTTATATTAAAGTAATAAGATTACGTTTGCAAGTAATTACGTAGAGAAACTGGGTATAACATCTCCCCGCTTTAAATGGAGCTTTATTCCAAGATGAAGCGAAATTAAGAGAAAAGAAATATGAGGCTTACATGATTTAGTAATGTTAAGATCTAGTATAAAGTTTTACATAAGATTTAGGATAAGTTCTTTTATAAGATTTAGCATTATATTTTCTTATAAGATTTAGGATTATAATTAAACAATCTTAAACATTAAAATAGTAAAAATGAAATTGTATAAAAATAGTAAAATATAAAATTGTATATAAAAACATAAGATATAATATTAATGTTACCGAAAATATAATTTTTAGTTATTTAAATTTCTATTAGAAGAATATCTAAGGTTATTATCATCATCTGAATTAGAGTGTTCAAACATCTCAATGGAATTACTGATTCTGTTTTCATTTTGTACAGTTCTTCTTGTGTTACACTGGTTAAAGATTTGGACGCAACAAGATTCTTTCTTAAGATTAAAATAACGATTATATAATTTATACAGAATTACTAGGAAAATAGCTATGACTACAATATAAGAAAAACTAGAATAATAACTTGCATATTTAAAAAAATGATTTTGTTGTTGGAATTTGTTTATTTCTAACTCGAGGTCAATTAATTTGTGATATGTATGTTTTAAAGAGTCTAAATCAATTTTACTCAAAGATAGTGGCGACAATAGTGGTAAGGTTTTGTTTACAATTTCTTTGTTACAACAATCATCTTTAGTGATATCAAAGTCAATTAAAAATTGATTTTTGTAAACAGATGTAGAAATAGTTAAAGGTACAAATTGCAATGTTTTATAGTAACCTATACAATCGGGCGACAATCTTAATATACTTGTACCTAGGACAGAGTAATCTTTGATATCTGTTTTACATTTCACAGTTAATTTATTAGGATTGGACTGTACAAAAATCCATTCATTATTCATAAGTTTATGCCAGATGTCGATCTGACCATATAATACTTTATAATCACACATGATGGGTATTGACAATAATACCTCGGTTAACAATTTTCTCTCACAAGATGGGTGAGAGCTACTAGAATAGATAGTGACTAATTGACAAATAGAAAAATCATTCTTAATTTTGAGACATTTTTCAATATTCATATTAGACAACAATGCATAATTTAGTCTATCATCTGTGATAGCGAGATAAGGGTTTGATGGATGGATTAGCGCAAACGCGTTAGGATTAGTGTGATCTGGTGGGGTAGGCAGAGGAATCATTTTATAAACATTATACTTAATTGGAGAGATAAGAGGGATTTGTTAAATAAAGATAATTTTCTTGTTATAATAGTATGAAGTTAACGTTGATACATCAATTATAGTGTGAATTGTTTCGATGTTAAGAGGCACTGGGAAATCTAAACGTTTATTCATAACGTTGCTTTGTTTTGCTAATTCCTTTAGGAGGTTAGTAGGTGTGATAACAGATGGGTGAAGGGCGTTAGCTTTAGCGAATAAGATAGAATTTAGGACAGAGTCTAAGAAATTTTAGATAGTTAAAAGAGAACCTTCGATTATATTTACTAAATTATTTATCTTAGATATATACATAATTTCATTATTATTTTAGTCGTTTGCGACAAAATATCATTTAACTTATTAATTTGGGCACTTAATCTAATTTCATTTTTATTTAATCTCGAAATAGTAGAGTTAAACGTATTAATAGAGGATTTTACTATATGAATATTTTCTTTAATTAAATTGAACAATTCATTCTCGTTCTTTTGACACGCGTCGATTGCAGAATCATATTTACGCGCATCGTCAGCATCTAATGTGCCAAAGAAAAACTTTAAGACTTCGCCACCAAACTCTAGTGACCTTTTAAATCTATTGGCCGAGTCCGTTGATATAATATGCGATAGAGAATCTAGTTTAATGAAGTTAGCTTGTAAGTTAATCTCGATAGGACTAAATAAATCTTTACATTGTATAAAATCATTTAACTGAGATCTGATACAGAGGTCTAGTGTACTTTTAATCAAATTATCAATATTATTTAGATGAGGTTCAATTGATACGATATCTATGTATGTTATAACTTTCCAATAGTCATTATAAAAATAAATTGTTTTGATAGGGTCGAAATAGATTCCAGGGCTGTGCACTATCGGAGTTAAGGTAGGTTCTGCGAAGCTGTGACGACATAGCGTTCTGAAATGAGATAGTAACTAAGTGTGAGCGGGTTTGATTTCGTTTGTGTGATACTTAATATGCCTACGGTTAATACATATAGTGACATTATGATTTCCGTTTAACTTTATTATCTTATAAGGACCTTTCCACACTGGAGATAAGGCCTTTCGAAGTCTGTGGTGATGTTTAACGTAAACCATATCACCAACTTTATACGATGTGCTACGGCTAGACTCGTCATAGTACCGCTTAGAAGCTTCTTTACTATTCGAGATATTTTCTAATGCCTTCTGGCGAGTAAATTTCATTCGATATTGTAAAGCGCGCACATATTCGTGGTAAGTATTCTTATCATTAGTTTCATACAGAGAATTAGGAATGACGGGTTTATAACCAAACAAAAGTTCGAATGGAGTAAATTGAGTGGTAGTATTAGGAGTAGTATTGTAGGACAATAGAGCAGTTGCTAAGTAACAATGCCAGTCGTTCTGGTTGTCGTTCACAAATGATTTTAGGTACTCTTTGAGAGTAGCGTGACTACGTTCTAGGGCTCCGTTTGTTTGCGGATGATAGGGTGTGGTAAAGATAGATTTAATTTTACAAATATGCGTAACCTTCCTAAAAAGGTCAGACGTAAAGCATGTACCTAAGTCGGTAAGTATTGTTTTAGGGAAACCAAATAGTGACATGAAATGAATTAAATTACGCGCAACTTCGTCGCTAGTAGAGAAAATCATAGGATAAGCACAGGTAAATTTAGTAAGATCATCTTGTACTGTTAAGATAAATCTGAATTTTTGGAAACCAGCTTCCGGTAGAGGTCCTACTATGTCTAGTGCTAGTCTCTCGAGTGGTCTAGTACTAGTGGACGTAATCTCCATGGGAGCTTTATTTGATAAACGCAAAGGTTTATTGACCTGGCATAGTTTGCAATTTTTAACATATTGTTCAATATCTGAGCGCATTGATTTCCAATAATATGACGCTTTGATACGACTCAGCATCCGTTTTGAACCTGGATGTCCCGCAATGGGTGAGTCGTGATTTTCTTGCAGAATTTCGGGAACTTCAGCTGGGGTAGGATATATGATTTGGTTTTTATAAATATGAATTTTAATGTTAGTATTATGAAATATAAAAGTTAGCATGTTATAACATCCCAAAACCTACTCCGCAGAAGCTTTTTCGGTCATAAATATATCACCATAATGCACCAAAATATTGCAGGCTTAAGGAACAAATCGGATGCATTAACAATCTGTTTACAAGAACTATCGGATAGTAAAACTGATATTGATGTTATTTGCCTAACTGAGCATTTTATGATGTCGGGCCATGAAGATATATGTATGATACCTAATTTTTGCATAGCTGCCTACTTTAGCAGAAGTAATTCTAAAAGAGGAGGTTCGTGTATCTACGTGAAAAAAGGTTATCATTGGAAAGCGATACAAAAATCGATGTTATTCACCGAGTTTTCAACTTTTGAATGCTCTGCAATAGAACTTATAGACTACAAAGTTGTTATTATCTGTTTATATAGAGTTCCGCTTGCTAGTAACCTAAGTAATTTCTTTGAGAGATTAGATAAGATGCTCAAATATGTAAACAAAAATTATAATAAGCATAATATTGTAATAGCTGGGGATTTCAATATTAATATGTTAAAACAAAATAACATCACATCTGAATTTAAATGTTTACTACTTAACTATAACCTAAGACTAAAGATAACTGAACCTACCAGAAAAACCAGTAATACATGTATTGATAATTTTGCTCACAACTACCACAATAAGTGTAAAGCAGAAGTTATTGATTTAGCATTATCTGATCACACGGCTCAGATACTGAGATGCCAGGTCAAAAAAATATGCCTGATAAAAAGCTGGAAAATTAAGCGTAGAGATTACTGTGAGGAAAATCTTAAGAAGTTTAGTAATTGTATAGAGAAATTATCTTTTTCGGAAATATACTCAGCCTCTGATCCAAATATAGCCTATAATGCTTTTATTGATTCTTTCAAGTCGTTTTATGAGCTTTGCTTTCCATTTAAATATATCACCATTAATACACATCGTAAAGCTAAATGGATAAAACGAGGGATCAAAACCTGTAGTATCAAAAAACGTCAACTTTTATGGCAATACAGGAAAAAACCTAGCCAGATAAATAAAGCTAAACTGACAGAATTTTCAAAAAGGTACAAAAAGTAATCAAATTAACACAGCGCGCACAAAACAATAATTTAATTAACGCGTCGGATAATAAAAGTAGAACAGCATGGAAAATTATAAATGAATCTAAACAAAATCTACCAAATGATGCTATAACTAACATTAAAATAAATAACAAAATAATAATTGACCCTTGTGAGATATCTAATGCTTTTAATAATTATTTCATCGATAAAATAGTACCTAAGGATGATTCACTTAATATGCAGTATAAATTGTATATGTCTACTAGGCAAAAATCCATGTTCTTGAAGCCATGCTTACCGCGTGATGTATTGCAGATTATTAGGAGTTTAAAAAATACTAACAGTGTAGGTCATGATACCATATCAACTAAAGTCTTGAAATATATAGCTACAAATATTTCTACTCATCTTTCCTATCTGATAAATCTATCTATTGAGGCTGGAATCTACCCTGACAAATTAAAAATTTCTGTCATAAAACCAGTCTACAAAAAAGATAATAGAGAATGTCTAGAGAACTATAGGCCCATTGCCTTAGTTTCAGTTATTTTCAAAGTATTCGAGAAATATATTTACAAAGAGCTTAATAAATATTTAGAGAGTAACAACATTCTAGCAAAAGAACAAAAAGGTTTTAGACACAATAAATCTATAAATATGGCCATATATGATTTTCTGGATTTTGTTATGGTAAATGTTGACAAAAAAATACCTGTCTGCTCTATCTTCATGGATATGATACAGGCTTTTGATCACGTTGAACATGATACATTGCTGGGTAAACTTAATGATTATGGAATAAGAGGTAATGTTCTAAAATTATTTGAATCATACCTCAAAGGCCGTCACCAGTACACTGAATTGACCAGAGTGAATATTCTAACAAAAAAAGAAGAAACTTTTAGATCGTGTGAACGTCAACTAAACTACGGCGTTCCTCAAGGAACCGTTTTAGGACCACTATTTTTTAAATTGTACATCAATGACTTACCCAAAGCCACTAATAATCCCATAGCTCTTTTTGCGGATGACAGCACGGTAACAATAAAATGTAAAGATATAAATACTTATGAAGATGACATAAACAACACATTGAGGTTAGTCATGGATTGGCTTAACATTAATAATCTTAAAGCTAACTTAAGCAAAACTAAATTAATGTACTTTAGGCAACGTTTACCGGCACCGAATAACCTAAATGTAAATTTTAACATGCAACCAATAGAGGACGTAGACAATTGTAAATTTTTAGGCTTATATATTGACGACAAAATGACCTGGAAGCCACACATTGAACAGCTATGCAAGCGAGTTAGTAGATCTGTCTATGCCCTACATACACTTGCAGGCAAAATAAACTGCAGTGCACTTTTAATTGCGTATCATGGGCTGGTGGCATCTATTCTTAGATACGGCATAATTTTTTGGGGGAACGCCACCGATAAAGATCTTGTCTTTAAGGCACAGAAACGATGCATTCGGGCTATGTTTGGTTTAAAATCAACGGAAAGTTGTGTACCTTTCTTTAAGAAGCACAGTTTATTACCACTGCCGTCGCTATACATATTTGAAGTGGCAGCTTTTGTTAAACAGAATCCTCATTTATTTACATTAGCATCTACAGCTTCTAATCGGACCCAAAGGGACAAAAGTCGTCTGTATATTCCAAAAACTAACACTGCCTTAATGTATAAAAGTATCTTTCACATGGCACCAGTTATATTTAATAAATTACCTGCAGAGTTAAAAAAACTAAATTTTAATTTATTTAAACAAAAACTGAGAAGTATGCTGTACCAAACATGTTATTATAGTATATCAGATTTTTTATTAGACAAATTTTGACATCATCTCCTAATTGTAATTATTGTATTATGTAATCCGCTCCTATGACATTGTTGTAATAATTCAAACTGTAATTAATTATAATTTGTCTTGACATTTACTTAAATATATTTTGACTTCTTGACTTGATTGTTGTGTAAATTGTAACTAATAATGTTTGTATGCCTGTAATAGGCTGATCATAGCGCACTATTACCTTTTAAACCATGACCAACCACTGTACCTATGTTTCACAAATAAATATTTCATTTCATTTCATTTCATTTCATTTCATAAATTTTATTATAAGATAGTTTAGATAATGGTTCACTGAAATCAGATATCGCGAGCTCGGATTCATTTGTATCTTGATCCTTAATATAGCGTAGTTTTATTAAAGATTATAAATTGTTTTATAATTTACTTCATCATAATGGTGAACCTTAGTAAATAGGAAATAGTAATATCTTCCGTTTGATAGAGTTGAACATATCGAATCGGATTCGCGTTCGGATGCGATTATATCAGCTGAGTTTTCGATTTGGGAAAGAAGATTTTGGCAATTTGGCATTGAGTTGTCGAAATCTAAAGATGTTGGACAAGCTATCATTTTACATTTAGTGAGATGTAAGGCTTGAGAATGTTCTACAATTTGAGTATTTGTAGTAGGAATAGCTTTAGTAAATTGTAACTTAAAGTATTGCTCATAAGATTGATTATTGAAACTGTTACTACGTGTGATAGCGAGTATCGGATGACGCGACAGGGCGTCCGCGTTAGAGTTAAGTTTGCCTTGTTTATAAACGATTTCGTAATCGTATTCTTCGAGTTTTAACCTCCAGCGAATGAGTCGACTACCGGGGTCTTAAACATTAAAGAGCCAAACAAGGGGTCTATGATCTGTTATAATTTTAAACTTATTACCATAGAGGTAAGGACGGAATGTTTTGACAGCGAATAGGATAGCTAATAATTCTTTCTCGGTGGTTGAGTAGTTACCCTCGGCTTTATTGAGTGTCCTCGACGCATATGCAATGGGCTTATCTTTGCCAATCGGACCTTGAGAGAGTACTGCGCCTACGGCGTAGTTACTTGCGTCTGTAGTGACGAGAAAAGGTTGAGAGAAGTCGGGGTATTGAAGTAGAGGAGCTGTAGTTAATTTTTCCTTTAAGATATCGAAAGCGTTTTGTTGTTCCATACTCCAATGGAAGGCAGTATCTTTCTTTAAGAGAGAGGTTAAGGGCTTAGTGATTTTAGAAAAGTTCTCGATAAATCGGCGATAATAGCCTATGAGACCTAGGAAAGATTTTATGTCTTTTTGATTTTTGGGAACTGGATATTCTGATACGGCCTTGACTTTATCGGGGTTAGAAGAGACACCGTTATCGGTGATAGTGTGGCCTAGATAATTGACTTCGCGTCTTTAAAAATCGCATTTATCCCGCTGAAGCTTTAAATTGAATTGACGAAATCTTTCGAAGACTAAACGTAGTTTTTCGATCATCGAAGGCAAGGAATTTCCATAGACTATGCAGTCATCTAAATACACATAACAATGAAGACCTTGTAAACCAGATAAAACAGTTTTCATGAGTCGTTGGAAGATAGACGGTGCGTTTTTAAGACCAAATGGCATTCTAGTGAACTCATAGTGGCCAGATGTACCATTTGTGTTGATAACAGTGAAACCGGTTTTTGCTGAGTCAGCGGGATTTAAATTAATTTTGTGAAAACCAGATACTAAATCTAAAACAGTGAAATATTTGGAATGACCCAACTGGCCTAAGATATCTGAGATAAGAGGAATCGGATTGACTTCATTAACAGTGACGTCATTGAGGCGTCTATAATCGATTACGATTCGCCACTTTCGTTGGCCGGAAGCGTCGATCTTTTTGGGGACTACCCAAACAGGTGCGCTCCAAGGTGAATTAGAAGGCCTAATAATATTTTGATCAAGCATCTTTTTGATTTGCTTGTCAACTTCGTCCTTATGGCACTCTGGGAAACGATATGACTTGACATTGATGGGCGGTGAATTACCCGTATTGATTGAGTGTTCGATTGCGTTAGTGCAAGTGAGAGGGTCTCCCTCGAGATAGAATATATCGCTGAAATCAGCGCAACAGTCTAAAAGAGCTTGTCTTTCCTCAGAGTTAAGATGATCGTGTCGAATGAGGCTAAGGACTCGATCTCGTTGATCAGACGGGGATGAAGAAACAGAGTGAATGATTTCGTGATTTGTATAAGATTTAGGAAAGTCGATAGGAGTCAATTTTACCTTAAAGTCATGAATTCGGACTTCAGACTCAGTTGTGTTTAATACAGAAATGTTAACACGGTTATTCGGTTTCAAAGAGACAATGCAGTTAGCTAGGTAAACACCTTCGCTAATAATATGATCTAGAACAAGCGCTTCGCATAAGTTCTGTAGTTCCGACGAGTCATTGGACACCATGCATTCAATTACGGCTTCGCAGCGAGCAGGTATGACATAAGTCGGCTTATCAAACAGAATAGGTAGCTTATGATTACGCAAATGAACGTACTTAGAACTATAATCAATATTAGCGCTATGGATACGTAAGAAATCGGTACCAATAATACCATCGTATTTAAGATTTACTTCGTCAGTAGTGACATGAAATTTATGCAAAAAATGGTCTTCACAGACTTGAATCTCTAGGTCAAATGCACCTAGGGTTTCATTACAAGATTCAGCGTTATTTATACCTCTAATCTGAATTATTTCGTCAGTGAGTTGAGGTTTACATGATAAACTCGATAACTTTACAATACTTATGCTTGAACCCGTATCAATAAGAAAACTTAGCGGCTTCTCGGAATAATTAGTTATAAGGTTAGTAAAAGGTAAAGAGACCTTGTATTTATGGATCTCGACAATAGGCACTGAAGTCTTTGAGCTTTCAGGCGATTGAGATTTCTCAATATGTAATTTATTTTCAGATATAGGAGACTTAGAACAAAAAGGTAAGTTATTCGAATTAGTATTAAGATTCACTTGAGCCTGAAATGTAGTATTATAAGGCTTAGTATTACTATTTAACTTATATTCATTAGTTATAGGACTCAGATTGTTCTGAGATATATCATAAGACTTAGGATAAGATTTAGGACACGATTTAGTATAAGAACTAGGATACGACTTAGAATACGAATTAGAATACGAACTAGTATAAGAATTAGGACACGATTTAGGATATGACCTTGAATATGAATTAGGATACGAATTAGCATACGATTTAGAATAAGATTTAGTATAAGAACTAGGATACGAATTAGTATTATAAGATTTAGGATACGATTTAGGATAAGAACTAGTAATGTTTGACTGCTCATCTGGCAGATGTAAGGTACAAATATTTGTACAAGATTTAGGAAGACTCGGCTGCTCGTTGGTCAGCTGAGATATAAAAGACT
The DNA here is from genome assembly GCA_944739405.2 of Euclidia mi. Lineage (NCBI taxonomy): Eukaryota > Metazoa > Arthropoda > Insecta > Lepidoptera > Erebidae > Euclidia > Euclidia mi. The sequence continues at coordinate 61,222,187 of OX123196.2, read as the reverse complement.
TAGTATGACTCAGTCCCTGTTTGCAGGCGTCCTGAGATATAAAAATTTAGGAATAGAATTTGTGCCATTATAACTAAAAGATTTCGGTAGGCACGCACCCGAAATCACTCTGTGTTTAAATCATCGTTATTATGATCGCAGCAATGTACTGTATGTACGCGTGTACTGCTATTCGGTGCATGTGGACCGGCGACGCTACTTTGAACTCGTGTGGCGGCGTCAGGTTGAGAGTTGTGGGAACGGTTCATATTATTATTATACTGACGCTTACGACAGTCCGTAATAACATGACCTTTATGTTTACAGTAAGCACAAAATTTATTAAAATTTGCGTTATAATTATTACCTGAAAATGACGAGGTAGGATTTGGGACATGGAAAGACCTTTGGGGATTAGGAGATTTTTGGACAGGTTGGCTAGATTTTTTCTTGAAACACTCAGTAGCAGTATGACCTTGCTTTTTACAGAAATTACAAAATTTGGTATTACTAGAACGTTGGGATAGGCTTTTCCTCTTCCACGGCATGCGTTACCGCGTTATTTAAGGTGGAAGGGTTACGACAGCGAACAATGTTTGATATGTCGGAGTTAAGTCCCATGATAAAGGTGTTAAGTGCAAGGTCCTCCATTGCAGCTATCCTGCCAACTAGCTCTGTTGGGTTGGAACAGGAATAGTGGATGTCGGCCTGGATTCGGGTTAGGCAAGCTTCTATTCTGAGCGAATATTGCGTAACAGTTTCATTTGATAACTGTTTGCAGTTTTGTAAGTCTACGAGTTGGTGTGAGCTATGCTTCCTTTCGCCAAAAGTAGATTTTAGGAATGCTTTTAAATCTGTCCACTGGGAAAAAGTTTTAAGGCTGCACGCTAATTGTGCTTTGCCCTCTAACTGCGAGATAATGTATTTGCACAGTATGCCTTGTTGCTCAGATGCTGCCAAGGACATGGCATTGTCGCAATTAGTTAGGAATGCAGGAAGACTTTCGCGGTCTCCCTTATATGGCTTTATGAATTTTGTGAGCACACTTAAGGTGACCTTGTCTTGGGATTCGTTTTTAATAGACATGATTTAGAATGTAGGATTTAGGTACTGATATAGAAAACTATGTAGGGATTTAGGATAACACGATATAGGATAAAACGATATAGGATACACAGAGATAGGACACAGATTATCACACAGAGATAAACACAAAAATACAGACACAGAGATAAAATTAAGATAATTAGAAACTACTTACAGAATCAGCAATATCAGGAACATACTATCTAAAATGAGTCACAGGTAGAATAATTTGGAGTTCCGTTGAACGACACGCGGGCGCGACCGAAGATGGCTTGACGGGCGGCGTAAAGATCACGTAGCGTTGATGCGTAGATGCTGATGCTGATCTGATGACTGTGTGTAGATGGAGAATACCGGTATTCCTACGCCGGTAGGAGATGGCAGAGAGACAGAGACAGACCGGTCCTGGTGAGACGTCGGAAGAGAGGTCCACGGAGATGTAGTTTCGTGCTAGTGATGCGGGCTCCCGATGCGGAGGCTTATCGTCGACCACGAGGTTTCGGCGATGGTGCAGGCTCGATGTAGAGGCTTACTGTCGACCAAGAATTTCGGCGGTGGTGCAGGCTCGACGTAGGAAGAGGCTTACTGTCGACCACGGTGTTGGACGGGTGTCGGATGCGGGCTCGGCGCGAGAGGCTGAGAGTGACCATCGATCTCAGTGACAAAGACGGCGACCACGGATTCGGATCTCTGGGTTTATACGGAAACCACTTACCAGTTACTTCTGACATCAATGTTAGGCGGCAGCCGCTGATTGTCTTTTTAAAAAAAACACCAAGAGTTCCAAACTACCGAATTTATTACCGAAAACGATACAACTTATTTGACCTCACTTTTCTCTTCACGATACTACACGCGGGAACGCGGTTTTAGGGAGTACTGGTCGGTACTGATGTATGGCTGTGACTAATTGAATGCACATGGGTACAAGCTTTTATATTTAAGTAATAAGATTACGTTTGCAAGTAATTACGTAGAGAAACTGGGTATAACAGTGCGCGTTCGCGTCCACCGAGATGATTACCTGCCAGCCGTGGTCCTCACAGTGCTGCACCAGCTCGGCCAGCTCTTTATATGGGATGTCCTCATCGCCAGGCATGTAGACCGAAGCTAGTACTAACATCTGTTTGTTGGGCCCTGTTTGGAGTCCTACGGCAGTGAGGTCTCTAGAACAGAAGTTGGTTAGCAGCAGTGCTGGTATTGTTCGGGGAATGTATATGCATGTTCTCGGTTTAATGACCGAGCAGTTGTGCAGTAGCTTACCTCCGATGTTGTTTAAACCACATATTTTGTCGCCTCTAATCCACGGCTCCTGGATTAGGGCTATTTTCTGCTGATTATCCTCCAGCAGTCTGCGTAGGGTAGCCGTTGCAATTTGCTTATGCTGGAGGTTAGTTTGTATGACTCTAGTCTGACGAAGAGTCGAGAACATTGCTGTCCATAGACTCCCCGTCAGACGAGTCATGCTCGTCTTTTGCGTCCATCGCAGCGGTGGGTGTTTGTGTAGTCGCTGCGGGCGCCGGTGTAATGCGGACTATGCCCGAGGTGCTTGGGATGGCTGGTACAGCTCGTCCCAAGTGTTCTTACCTTCACTCGGCGTCTCCTTGGACCCTACAGCCGTCAAGGTCTCCCCCGCGCTGGGAGCGTGGAACATTACGTACACGCTGCCAGCGAAGAAGGAAACCCGACGACCGCGTTCCTTGATCTTGGGGATCTCGGGTTCCGGGATGCCCAAGGTGAGGTAGACTCCGTGCTCCTGTACTGATGCAACGTAAAATTTTGTTTTAGTACGGCGTACCAGGGGTTTTGAGCAATGAGGAGATGGTGGATCTTGGGTAGCTCCAGTGTGATCGTCTTCGGCAGCCATATCGCAGCGCGTACGCGCTTCGTCATGTCTGACTGCCTGATGACGACCAACCTAGTTCCCTCAATCTGCGATCTTGTTTTGGCTACAGTGGTTTTGAGCCACGTTAAAGAGTCTTCGTTCTCGCACCATAGCTTCAGGACACCTTCCACTGCAAGAGGTTTGCCCCTAAAGAATGGGGCGAGTGCCGGCCCGTTATTCGGCGGTGTGGCGAAGGCAGTTTCAACTATGCTCTCTTCAATTGAGCGTTCGAGCTGCTTCGCCTGTTCCACCGTCAGGTCCGTGGCAGGGGTAGTAGCGATGGCTACCATCAGGTGCGAGTTTGTCGCCTCTGCGTAGCTCCTACCGCTCTTCGTTGTGGCGTCTGTTTTCGCCCGTTTCGACCCGGTGCTGGGTGGTGTGGAGTCTTCAGGATGATCCCTCTTCGTGTTTGGTGTCAGTGTGGGCTGTCCTGGTGGCGCCGGACCGCGTCTTCTTGGGCCGCGTTTGCGGTGCGGCTCCTTGTTTCCCCACGGCAGCTGCGCAGCGTTACCAATCCCACCGGAGGAGCGCGACGAGGTGCCCCGGGAGCAGCCGCAGTTGGTGTGCCGTGCGCAGGCGGGAGTGCACTGAATGTTACTGCAGTCGCGCTTTTTGCCGTCAGCGGCGCAACACAACCGTCCGGCTGCGTCGTCCGGGGCGGACCGTCCGCTCCACCGGTCGAGATTTGGTCGTCGCGCTGGGTGTTTTTACCAGCCATCGTGGTCGCAATCGGGATTGCGCTAGCCGAATTATTGGATGCGCTATCACCCGACTGTTTTGTTTGCTCACGTGAGCGTTTGTAACGGCGGTAGCGTTTACCGCCTCGTCTACGACTACCTGGATTCGCAGTCGACGCGGAGTCAACGTCCGCCTTTTGGTGTGCGTTAGCTCGACGCGGAGCGATGTTCCAGGAAGTGGATGAGGTGTGAATTGCACGAGGCATGGCGTTGGCCAGGTCGTACGGATTTAAACTGTCTTGACAATGTGAAACATTGCCCCCCCCAGAATACGTGGGGCAGCCTGCACACGATGGTGCAGGGAGGGATTCTCCAGCGTCACGGACGCTCCTGGGGTACGCTACTATTTTGTTTCACTTCCATAATGTCTATTTATGTTAGTATGAGTCTGTGTTGAGTACGTGTTTGTGTTTGAGTGTTTGAAGTGGTGTTTAGGTGCGTGTACACACACATGCGTCCATGTAAGAGTGTGTAGGTGTGTGTATGTGTGTTACTGTGCGTGTATACAGGGTGATTTGTAATTGCTCGTATTCCCTTCGGGAGGTGATTTTAGGGCCAAAATGGAGTATTTTTACCCCCTACATATGGGGGTCCATTTTGGACTAAAACGGTTTTTAAGATTTTTTGAGAAAATTCAAAAATTTTGTTATAAACATCTTGTAAAAAATTATTTTGACTATTCTTGGTGGCAAATTGGGTCTCATTTAATGGAAAATTAAATGGCCACTTTTAAATTAAAATAAACCTACTAGCTCAACGTGGAATTTGAAAGTAGAGCCAATAAACACGCAAAAGATGTTCGAATAAAATAAAATTACGCCACAAAAATGCAATTATTTGAAAAAAATAATGTGTGGCATGTTATGTAAAGTGTTGGAATAACTTTTTGGTATTACCTGCTATCCAAAAAAGTATAATAGTCTTAGACAATTGGTGCAAATTTCGAGTAATAGCCACTTTTGTTCAAAAAAAGTGCTTCTGGATGACTCACTCGCCAGAACATTTTTTCCTGTATTCATTCTTAAGCTCTGCAATCAGCAGTGATTACTTGTAGGGAGACCAACTTAGCAAAACTTAGGGTCTTGGGTTCGAATCCTCAGCGTAAATGACTGTCTTTTGTTAGTTAAATGCATATTAAGTTTTTTATTCTCACTTGTCCCGTGACTCGAAGAGCATGTTCAGCCAGTTGGTACCGGACGTTATGTTTATCTTGGAAACTCTTTTAGGGAAGTCAAAACCAAGTCAATCAGTTAAATAAATAAATAATTAAAAACAAATTCGTGACACTGAATTAAACGTGGGTTTGAGGTTTGCGTCGCGATGGGGCCGCAGAGGAAGAGGAGATGTGGTGTTGCGTTGCCGTCCTCCCTATCCTTTGCGGCCGCTGGGTGCTTTGGCGGCGGAGCCCAACACCTTCATCCGCCGCCAACGGGGTTTCGTTCTGGGTCCGCCTGACCATCTGGCGGGCCGTCGGAGGGTAGCGAGGAATGCTTCGGTGAAACCCTACCCGCCGACACATGGGTACAAGAGGAGCAAGGGTTGGTTTTTAGTCAGTAAGAGTCTGACAGTCCCCTTCGTCCTTCCCCCCCAGGGCGGAGGGACTCAATGAGGATTTTCCAACCCGACACCAAAAAAAAAAGCTATCGCTGGCTAGCTTAGTAACATAATATGTCTAATAATAGTATATCTGTTTATACTATAATTATCCGATTGTAATAAATCGCCGGTAAAACATAGAATGTAGTACTTTAAGTTGCAGTGAGTTTAGAATCTAAATCGATAATTTTGCTGTATTCTGTAACCTAGTGATTTAGTTATATCTAAGTAATTTAATTTTAATTGGAGCAAAATTGTCATGGAGCCTCTAGAGATGCTTCGTGAAGTTCTGGCGCTCCGCGGAGCACACTTTAAGAATGGTTGATCTAAATCTTTACATTATTTCGCGCTAATTTGTACTACTGAATTGCACGATAACTTTGCTTACGTGCGTATACTATAAATATAAACATTAAATAATTTCACCTATTGACATTTATTTGATTGGAATCTCTCATAAATTCATATTTTATCGAAGAAGAAATAAATAAAAATACTTAATTAAAAACGAAAGAACGCTCATTAATGCCCGAATTAAATAACTCAAGTTGTTAAATTTTCCTTCAACTTGACTAGTTTCATTAAAATATTTTCGTGCGCGGAAGAACTCACACTCAAGTGATCAGAAGTCACAGTTGTTAATTTATTTATAGAGACACTCATTTTTCTACTAATATTTAATGTTTATTTCAACAATTGAAACACAAAAATGGCTTTTACTTTGGACTGCCTCCGTACGACATCGCGGTGCGGTCGCACCGCGCTTCCCCACTCGATATTATGTCTTATATCTGATACTTACAGACTACTTTCGTATGAAGAAGTTATGTGATATACGTCCTTCAATACATGTTCTATATTCTGAACAAAAAATATTGCATAATCTATGGCCCATTTTTTTTTCATTCAGTATTGACAAATTTTCATCGAATGCGCGTGGCGTCAGTGTTCAGTGAACTAAGTTTCGGTGATTTTTTGTATTTATCATCAGGTAAGTACTATTTTTTTAATATAATAGTGATGATGATGTGGTGATGAATATACTATTGACGTTATTAGTTGTACGAAATACATCGTAATAACTATTATATGACCCCGATGAAATCCGTTAGAACGTTTTCGATTTCCGAGTGAATAATTACGATTTTTGTTAGTGAATACAGTGAAACGTACGTTTTTCTGCTGCAAACTAATTAGAACACGTTTTCACATTGATTTATCATCATATTCATGCATTTTTTTGCTACAGTAAAAGGCAATATTCGTTGTAATTTTCAAAAAACATGGCGTTTCCGCCGCTCGATATCCGTCGCGCCATTTTGACCTTTATGTATAGAGTGAAAAGGGCTGAATTCGCATCAATCTTCTATTGTCGACGATTCGCCGTGTCGAATTTCAAGTGGGTGTTATTGTAAACATCTCGACCCAACTCAACTTTTTCGTCGAATTGTTTATTTTATTGGATACTTGAGGCCCTTGTGCTTAGAATTATGTAAAAACATTCATGTTTATCTAACAATACAACTCCCAGCACGCTTTTGATACTTTGACCTTGTAGAATAAACATACGACTTTGATTATAATTGTTTTTTTCTTAGCGTTATTGCTAGGTTGTCAATTCATACATACATTGTCGTTTTCATAATGATAAAATATGGTCTAATTGTAAAGTAATTGCTGTTTTTCTAAAAGTCATATTTGCGACGTCACACCTAGACACCTGCGCGTAGTGTCATTACTTTTGACGTTTCGTCTGCGCTGACTGGAAAGGAATGTTTGTTTTAACATTTTGGGGTTCACGAAAATGGTAAAAGGTCAATTTGTCCAAAATCTGAGTTATTTAGTTCTTCCATTATACCATAATATATTGCAATGCTTATTTAAGAAGTTTAAATTAAATCACGAGCAGTACAGTAACTTTTTATGTTACTTTCCTTTCGCTACAAGGCTAAAAGGTAAAAAATAACCCCTTGCGTTACCCGTGGTAAAGCCGACACGTAGTTTTCCACTTGATACTCATAACACTGAGAACAAAGATTGAAGTGTTGACATATGTTTGCCTCTTGACGGCGGTTACATAGAGAGTGTCACTCGACACGACAGTATACTATACCACATGACAGGACCCGATACTATACGACACGTCAGCGTCAAGGGGAGAAGATGTACATTCATAATCATACTGCCGTTCGTAGACCACTGCTGGGTATAAAGCCTCCACTAATTTGCGTCACAATGGCATTGTGACGAGTATCGTACCACGCTGACCAGACTTGCTAGGATTGCTATAGGGTCTATTAGAGTTTGATGTCGAGTTTTCTGTCTCCATCCAGATATTTTTTTTTATAAAAGACAACTCCCGCTCAAGGACTAAATACTGTGTCGCGGGGTCTTTACAAACATACAACTAACGAACACAATGAACACCCAGACTCGAAACAACAATTTAAGCCATGTATTCACTAGGGGACAAAGTCGCTCGACTTATCGCGAACAGTCGCAGGACATTTACGTGCGACTGTCCCGCGACAATGTCAACCGACATTTCGCTCGTCCACATACCGGCATTGTGATCAAGATGTCGCCTAAGTGTTAACACAGTTTCGTTGGTAGAGGGACCATCGAAGTGTGCTATACTCGCGGGTAGTCGCGGAACAAATAGCAACACACGTCCTCACAAGTCAAATACCGTCGGAAACTGTCGAGTGACACGAAGTCGCGCAAGGTCGACGCTATCGGAGCGTCGACAAGCGACTTGTCCCTCGACACGTAGATGTCGCCTGCGATATCGGGCGATGTCCCCCGCGACGTCGCTCAACACGTAGAATTCGTGTCGGGCGACAAGGTCGCAGGACAAATGTCCCCTAATGAATACGAGGCTTTATGAATCACACAAAGAGTTGTCTTGTGTGGGGATCGAACACTCGGCGCAGTGTCAATCAGCGAGGCAATCGCTTAAACCACTACGCCAAACGTGCAGTCAGTATTTGTTTTGTGTATTTTCCTTAGTTGCATCTGACCCACGAATTGAAAGTCGTAATGTCTAGTAGTAGCCAGTGACAGTTTGTATTCTTAATCTGTCTCTACACGGTTATTGAAATGTAAAGGATGCTCAAATAAAATTTTGTGAGAATTAAAGTATGAATTAATGTTCGTTACTAGTTCATAAAAAAAATAGTGAATTGATTTTGACAAAATTTTGCACTCCCTCAAGCAAATAATGTAAGCCGTAATTTTTTATTTGCCAAAAACATATCAATAATCATAGGTAGCCCCTGACAATAAGTTGTTGCTGCAAACATCTTGACTACGTCAGTTTTGAAACAAAAAGGAATCGCTTCATAACTGGTCCATTCGTTTAGGCGATACGATGTCACAGACATGTCAAATTTATAACACTCGCACACCAGTGTGTTCGTTAAAAACTTCAATGCCTCAGACTCAACCATGTTTTAACGGCTCCCTTTATGCGTCGGCAATTAAGATACTACTATCTAGATCTCATATTTAAAAATTGCATTTGGCGTAATAATTGTGATGAGCAAGACCTAAAAATAGCAACCGAAACACAATTCTTAAATAAATGACACATAAACTAATTAACCTTCGTCTTCGATCGTACATTACAGCCGTGGTCCAGCCACCCAGAACTAAAAAGCAATAAGTCATCAAGGTGGCCATCACATACTAAACAGGCGACCGGCGATTTAATAACATCGCACTAATCGCACACATTACTCACATATGGGACACCGATATAACGGTACAGTTCTTGTAAATATACAACTTTCATTCGTGTGGCAGTGACGCGGCAGTCGTCGTCCGAGCAAGACGTGTTGTTATCGCTTTTTCTTACGGGTACAGTCGTTTACGAAAATGTCTAGTTCTTCACGGAGAAAATGTTTAAGCAGTCAGGTAAATATTTTTTTAATTTTAAATTAAGATGTAATTAATATTTACTATGATTCTATATACGAACAAAATTTATCCTTGTTGACGTTTACGTATTATTGTTTTAGACTCGAGAAATCATTGCTAAGTTATACGAATTTCTGAAAATAGATTCAAGAGATATATTGGAACTAGTAAGTGATCCAGTTTGCAGTGCAAGTCCAATTTTAATATCGAAATTAAGTGACCATTTAAATAGCGTACGAAAAAGAACAGCAATAGCAGTGGGGGTATCAGAGAGAACAATTACTAATATATTGGCTGAAGGAAAAGAATCTGACTCTAAATATAAATCTCCGCATAAAGACCGTAAAAACGTTTAAAGAAGTTAAAATTAGACAACTTTAACGTTGATGTTATACGTTCCACTATTCAAAATTATATATTAAGATACAAATGGCGAAAAACTGTAGATATCAGACGTGTTATTATAGAGCGGCATGACATCCAAAAACTACGATTTTCCTACCTTAAAATTTACTCAGATACCGTCAAGAAAATCGGTGTATCGTATATACAGATGAGAGCTACATCTTAACTAATCATGTGCAAAACAAAGGATGGGGTAATAAAGATTTTTTTTTTATAGTAGTAGGCGGCAAAAGAGCCGACGTATCGCCTGATGGTAAGCCGCCCATGGACAAAAGCAATACCACAGGAGTCACAAGTGCGTTGCCCCCCCTTGGGATTGGGAAAATGGATAGGATGAGGAGTGGGATGAGGGAGAAGGACTAGGGGATAGGGCCTCCGGCACTCTCACTCACCGAACGAAACGCAACAGTTTAAGTACTGTTACTTTACGTCGATTTTCTGTGAGAGGGTAGTACTTCCCCGGTCGAGCCGGCCCATTCATGCTGAAATCAGCAAGGCTCTACTAGATGATGATGGACCACCTTTAAGGAGAAACCTGTCGAAAGGACAAAGAATTATCATTGTGCATGCTGGTTCATAACAAGGTTTCGTACCTAACGCACTATAGACATACAAAGCAAATAGTGTTTCTGGTGATTACCACTCTAACATGAACGCAGAAAACTATGAAAAGTGTCTAGTACCGAATCTTCCACCTAACTCTGTGGTTGTGCTTGATAATGCCTCATACCATAACGTTCAAAATGACAGAGCCCCAAATTCTAATTCCAAAAAAATAGAAATGCAGAGATGGCTGACACAAAAAATATAGCTTTTAATCAAGATATGAAAAAAATTGAACTATGATTTGATTTAAAAAATAAAGAAAAATATATCTGTTACAAGATTGACGACATACTTCAGCCATATGGCATAAAAGTTTTTCGATTGCCACCATATCATCCTGAACTTAACCCCATAGAAAATGTGTGGGGAATTAAAAAAAAATATATTGTTTCACATGATGTCGACCAAAATGTGACGGAAATAATGAAACTCATAAATGAAAGTTTAAGTCAAATTGATGAAGGGATGTGGGATAATACTTGTCGACATGTACAAAAGAAAGAAGAAGAATACTATAGACATTTTGACATGGAGTCAGAAATCATAATTAACCTTGGTGAGAGCAGCGAATCCGAAAATTCATCATTTGATTTTTCAAGTAGCGATTCAGTATAATCTATAATATAAAAATGAATCGCAAAATGTGTTGGTAAGCGCATAACTCAACAACGCCTGGACCAATTTGGAAAATTCTTTTTTTTTAATGTTCGTTGAAGTTCAAAGATGGTTTTTACGGCGAGAAAAATTCTAATAATTGCCGGAAAAACCCTAAAAACAGCCCTTTTCTTTTTCCCATACAAACGTTTTCTAACTAAAACGTAGAGTCAATTCGTAATTTATTACCGCTGCATAAAGTTCAAATTCGCGTGCGCGTTGATATACTTCTTTGTTTGATGGCAGTTTTGACAGGTTTTCAGACCTGAAGTCTCAGTGCTGCCGCCCAGCGGGCTTCATGTCAGAAGAAACCCATTGATAATCCCTACTTAATATTATACATTCGAAATTGTGTATGTATGTATGTTCCGTTTTCACGCTAAAACGGCTGAACCAATTTTGTTGAATTTTAATATAGGGATACATATATTGGACCATGGAGACGGATATAGGCTACCATGAGTTGTAAAAATTAAACTGGGAGGGATTGTAGGGAGGGTAGAAGTTTGTACGGCACAAATTTACCTTTTGGAAGTAAGAACGCATGCGCTGATAATTGATTGCTGCGCATGTGCTATCGCATATTTGTCAGTACTGTCACGTCATACCTACATAATGTCATATTGTGCACGTTGATTAAATTGTTCGCATATCTATACTAATATAATAAAGCGGAAGAGTTTGTTTGTTTGTTTGAACGCGCTAATCTCAGGAACTACCGATCGGATCTGACAAATTATTTTTGTATACGATAGCCCAGTTATTCGGGAACATAACGCTTCGACCCTTTGGGGCCTGGCAAAAAGCTAAAAAGGCTATAAGATAATGTCGGCTAATCTCAGGAACTAACAGTCGGATTTTAAAAATTGTTATTGCCCATGATCGCCCAATTATTCCGAAAGGCTAATAGGCTATATAAAATTACGCCAAAACTTTTAGGGGCCAGACAAAAATAATAAAATGGTCAAACGAGAAGGGGGAGTGTTGGGTCAAAGGCAAAAAATGGCTAAACGAACAGGATACAATCTATATCGTCTTCGAGATTTTCGGGACGCTGATTAATAATATGAAATTAATTTAGTGATCCAAGATGGCAGACGGGAAATCAAAGATGGCGGATGAGAAAAATTTAAATATCAATATAGGTATCGTCTTCGATATTTTAAGGGGTGGGGAATCGAAATACAACATTTATTTCGTACTCAAAGATGGCGGATGGGAAATCAAAGATGGCGGATGGGAAAATTTAAAAAAATCACTATTGGTATCGTCTGCGATGTTAAAAGGGATGGAGAATCCAAATACAACATCTATTTTGTGATCAAAGATGGCGGATAGGAAACATAGATGGCGGACGGGATTCTTTAGCTCCTGAAGATCCTGTAGCCAAATGGCATTCGATTAGGATTTCGCTAATCAAATAAAAGCATTTTACTTTTTATGAAACTTAATACTTATATATTCCGTTCCATACATAAGAATAACACATAGACCCTTTATCTCGATAACAGACAGCCGAGCAAAGCCACCGGCAAAGTTAATCTAGCATAAACCAACGTACGACGTATATACGCGCACTCGTCTAAAATCCCGCGTTCCAGCGACACGTGTCACGCTTGTGCAACACTCGCGCTAATATATCGTCCACATACGACGCGACGTCCCTTGTCAAATTGACTGCCACACTGGATATATTTAAATTGTATACACCATGTATATGACCCGTGCCAGTAACCAACGGATTAAATTACACGTGACGGGCTTTTAGACACTTTTAATATTTTATTGGTTCTGCCTTTATTTATCATGAAAGACCTGTTGATGTTGTAGAAGACAGTGATTTGAGGCAGTGGATAAACCACAGCGAGTCATATACCTACTACATCATCGCAATGTTAGGTGCGAAGCAGGCACTTAAACTTCTAGCTTCTAGCTGTTAGCCATTGATGCAGTCATACTTGTTACAGATAAACAGCCCTCCACATTCGACTGTTGGACATGGGTCTCTTTTATTGCGTTCCAATAGCATTGTGAGGCCACAGGATCACCACATATGAAGCTGACCAGCCGTGTTGGCATAATATTTAATCGTGTATTGCCATTTTGCGTCTATAAAGACACTCAAGGTGTGACACACTTTATATTCTTAATCCGTCACCACACGTACAACAAAAACAGAGCTACATTGTGTTTATAAAACTGAGTTGCCACCCTGAAAAATAATTGTCTTTCTAGCAATGCATTGCAATCAAACAAAACCCGGGTGGCACAGTGCGGCGCGTGAATGTGCACCTGTTCAAGTCGCCGGGTGACAAGTGTCATGGTTCCCGCGCTAATTTATCGTCCGCACGCCGCGTATCACGCCCCATGTCAAATTGACTTGCGCGCTAGATGATGTTTATATTTTATATAGTTCGCAGCGTGTTTACGACCAGGGGCAGAAAGTCGAGAACCTGACAGTCATAGAGACGTTACGTCATATACGCACGTCAATACGAACACAGTCTATGTATGAGCATTAATGCGTGTACTATTAAACATTTAATAAATTGCTATAATATTTAAATTAACTTGCATGATTTAATTTTATATAGCCGTAGATAATAATTATTATTTAGGATGCATTCAAATGTTGAACATATTATAGATAACACTGCACAAAGCAATAAGTAGGAGTAGTCTACATGCATTCTTTAAATAAATTTTATTCGATATAACTCGCATATTTTAAAGGTTATGAGTTTATACGGTTTATATGCCAAGTTACACTTACACCACACAATGATTAATTGAGATACTAATATGATATCTTATATAATAATTTGCCAAGTATAGCGATAAGTCTTTTAAAACTTTCATACTACATCCTTCGTAGTTTCCTACACAAGAAATATATCCACCTAAACTCGATATAACTCGCATATTTTCGTCGTCGAAACTCACGACGACAGCTAGCTACAAACTGCAGTAGAAAGGCGAGTAATATCTAGAATTTATTGCGATGTTGTCGCGTATCAATCACAGTCTATCTGATGGTTCACCTCGTGAGACAAGCCGTCATGAGGCGTCTTCCACGTCACTTGTGCGTAATCGACTGTATTGTGCGTTTTGTTATTTGTCGTGTGAACTTGTTAGGATATGTGAGATAGTAACAAAGGTGAATGTGGTGTAGGGTTTCGATAAAGAGGCTATGAATGGTAGATAGAAGACTAAAATGAAAATATTAAAATCTTATATACCAAAAAATTGGCCAAGTGCGAGTCGGACCCGCGCACGAAGGGTTCCGTACCATCATTTATAAAAGAAAATCACGTTTGATGTATGTATACTTAAATATTTGTAAGTTTCTACCTGTTTATTAAGATCGAGTAAAAAACTGCTTAAAAATTATGTTTGTTCTATGGGAACCCCCCTTTAATATTTACTTAATTTTTATTTAATTATATATCAACTATATATTCTGTGAATTTTTAAGCCTACCTGTTACCGTTCGTAATACTGAGCAAAAAATACGAAAAAAATACGTTTATTGTATGGGACCGTTTAGTATTTGTTGTTATAGCGACAACGGAAATACATAATTTGTGAAAATTTCAGCTTTCTAGCTATCACAGTTTATGAGATACAGACTGATGACAGACAGCGGACGCTAATAGGGTCCCGTTTTCACCATTTAGGTATGGAACCATAATAAAAATGAATCACCGAAATGTTTGTACGCGCATAACTTCCAAACGTCTGCACCAAATTGGATAAAGCTTTCTTTTATGTGTTCGTTATTGTCAGGCAAATCGTGAGTGAATGAAAAATGTTAGCTAAAAAATATGCCGGTTCGCCGGGTCAGATAGTATTTTATAATACTAGCTGTCTTGTCCAAAGTTGTTTGTACCTCTTAGTGAACTACGAAATTGCAGGAATTTATTATATGATGATATCTATCTTATGCTTAGTAGTCTAACCGAGTTTGACTGAGCTGAGAAGACTTACGGCCATTTTAAATATTCGATCCATACATGGATTTTGAGATTCGAGATTCGTGTTTGCCATAATTATTTTGTATGGAGCTTATGTCAAAAACGAATCTTAAATCTACAGATCTATCTACAGTTCGAATATTGAATTCGGTAGTTAGCTTTTTCACAGACGACTGCGGTCTGATCTCCCTATGTACTACTTTTTGTTACACAAAAAAGTTAAATAAATTGAAAAAACAATGTAAGTTCCAGCTTGATTGCCTTCACCGATATATCGCAGCGCCCCATTTTATTTTGTTTCTGCCTTGTATCTGACGTTCGGGTGGAAGTTTTATCAATTGTCAGTCATCTGTTGTCGGCCGGCTGTTTAGAATTGTTTCAAAATTGTTTGGAAACAATATGGAAACTTTCATTATTGGATTTATTGTGTTGTGAATTCTAGTAAAGAAGATTTTTGTGTGATTTACTATTTCACGCAGTGATAGTCTATTTAACGCATCGGGATTTCCATCCCGATGCGTTAAATAGATTCTTCAGAAATTCACAGATGTTACTCCTACATTGCTGTAGCAGTAACATCTATGAATATTATAAAATGAAGCTCCTATTCTTCCCATCTGTTTGTATGAACGCGATGAACTCAAGAACGGATGTTTCTATGATTTTCACCCATAAGTAGGGTGATTCCTGTGGAAGGTTTAGGTGGAAATGTAGAAAACTGAAGGTTTGGGATAATTCATGCGGGCAGTGCCCAGTTGTTAATAAATAAATTATTACATCAAGAGTTACTTTTAATATTAATTTTAACTAATGTTATACTAATATATAAAGCTGAAGAGTTTGTTTGGTTGAACCCGCTAATCTCGGGATCTATTGGTCCGATTTAAAAAATTATTTCAGTGTTAGATAGGTCATCACGCCATGAGCGACGGGAGCGGAGTAGTAGCCAAAAATAACGCGCGAGTAACCGCGGGCTCATTTAGTACTTTTTCAAATTAGTGCAGAACTTTTATATAAGTAAGTATTGAATTATTGATGTGCACCCGATTCCGAAACTTCCAACAATAAGTTTATCCCCTTAGCAGGAAATGAGGTATTTAAAAATCCCGTTTGTTTTAATTGTTTAACAGCAATAGCCTTGCGGGAAGACTATAACAGACTGCTTCGTAGAGGGTCTCGGGTTCAAACCCGGCAAGAAAATATTCCCCTGCATTGCGATACAATTTGCATCATCGATCAATTAAATTGAGAACTCACTTTTATTATTTCAGTTTTTTCTGTCAAGATACGGTCAGATATAGTTTGTAGCATGACCAAAGTACATAAGGCCTGCCCAAATCCGATAATTGTCTATAATTTTGTACTGCGGGGGACATCATTTTCGTCACATATTTGTACCCCGCGGCACAAAATCATAGAGAATTATCGAATAATTTAGGCAGGTCATTTACTTGGGTCATAGTTTGTAGTAGTGCTATTGCTTGTTAAAACTTATTTGTACAAAGAAACTTCTGTACAGTATTGACGGCCGGTTGGCGTAGCGGGAGTGTAAGCGACTGCTACGTCGAAGGTCGCGGGTTCGATTCCCGCTCAAGTCAAACATTTGTGTGCATGAACATGGATGTTTGTCTTAGTCTGGGTGTTTCTATGTATAATATGAATGTATTTACAAAAAAACGTATATATGTATGTTTATCCATTATCTAGTACCCATAGTACAAGCTCTGCTTAGTTTGGGACTAGATGGTGTTGTGTGAATGTGGTAGAATATTATTATTATTCTAGTATTTTTTTATATAAAGGACGGGTAGATGGAATATTTATGATTTCTGTTAATCAGTGCTTCAGTAAAATATAATCGGAAGCACTGCTGATAGATTAATCTGGGTATAGTTGGCAAATCGTTTGCTTGCATCTTCATTAAGAATCGAGCATAGCTTTGCAACGCTGATGACTATTGGAGAAATAAACATAACATACCTAAATTAGAGAGTTGATTAGAAAGTTGATATTCTGCCATATCTGGTTAGACCAGTAAGCGGACATCAGGCGGTTAAGTCTTGGATGCAACCGGAATAATGCTAGGGCGATGATGATGATATAAATATGACGCATAAAATATATAAATGTAGTTCTCTCGCGAGGGTAAAGTCACGACTGTCTTAAACGCTATGTATGTATAACAAATTATTGAAATGTAAATTCACCGTCACCGGCCATTACAAACTGCGTGCGGGCTAAGCGGTTTGGAACTGGTCACCCATATAATTAAAATGTTAATTAAAATTTCAAGCCTGCGAATGCCATTTCATGTTTTTAGTTTTCTTGTCTCTGGCAACACAGCTTTTGTTTCAGTATACGTTTTAAACACTACGAGAAAGTCCTTTGTGAAATATTATTCAGCTAAAATAAACAGTAATTCATTTGTAAACCGTCTTCTACTTATTTAAAAATTCATCACAAATAAACAATGTTAACTCACGCAATCAATAACAAAAGCTTTACAACAAAGAACGCACCCTACATACAACATGTTAATGGAATAAAGTTGGGACGGGATAATTAAAATCAATAGGGAATGTTTGCTATACGGTTGTAGGAGTACGTAGCATGAAGCATTCTTAGCGTTCGTAGAAGAACGTAGGTCTGTATATCGACCAGTATTAGATTTATTTGTATTGCCTTTATTTCAGAATAATAGGGAATCTTACTGTCAAATTATTCCGTTAGAGAGCATATTGTATTATAACGTAAACAAAAGAACCCAGAAACGTCAACAGTCGTCCGACTATTGACGTTTCTCTTCGGAGTTGCCTGTCATGCCTTTCAATAAGGTTAGATATAGTAGGCATTTTTTCTTTCAGCGATGTGTCCCGTCCTCTAAGTATATTTTTTAACTCGAGGATAGTTAAAAATCCGTAATTTTTATCCATTATGTATTCACAAGGCCAGATAGGCAAGGCGAAAATGAAAAATACCGCGCACAAAATTTGCCAGTTTTGACTTTGACAGTTTTATTTACGTTGTGTTTACGTGGCGCCATCTGCTCCTAGCTTTGCGTAATATTCCCTATTATAATTTGTCTTGAAATATACATCATACATACACTATCGTAAGTAATTAGGTAATTACAATCGATATACAATTAAACTAATATAAAAATTACATGTCATAAATTATATCATGGCGTAAGAATCTTTATTTATACGTTGGAGGGGGTAAAATCTTTCGTATCTTAAGAATCAGATTCTTTAAGAATTAAGATAGGGAAGATTTCACCCGTCCGTGTGTTTTCCTTGTAGAAGTTTGTTAAGTCTTGACAACAGAAACACTGTGTGCGGATTACACAAAGACTTATCTTGTGACGATCATTAGATCGTACCTACAACATTCGACGCAGTTCCAAATAGCGAGGCAACAACTTAAGCCTTGAATCTCAAGATTAATTCTCATTACTTGATTTATTGAATGAATCGATACAAAATAAAGTGATTATAGAATTCAAAACATTAACGGAAAATAATAATAATATAAATAATTTTTTCAAGCTTTTTTTCTACTATATAAATATACCAGATACCTGCTTATGTAACCTAATGGCACCAAACCTACACTCAAATAGACATTCAGTACCGTCTATCCATAGCCAGATATGTATAATCACAAACGCGGTATCCAACAGACTAGCTGAGATGCGTAATAAAATTATAAGTACTCGTACACTGGTAAAGGTTCATCTACACTTAGTTGGGCCTTACCAGGAGTGCGGATAAGCTTTGGCTCTATCTGCTTTGGATCTGGGCTCTTTAAAAGACAAAACTTGCTTAAGGAAGATCTAATCACGTGTCTCAGGAGATATTACAAATATTGAATCAACGGACACAAAAGGTCTTAGCCCACTTATACGACTCTGCTCCAACACCACTTCTACCCAACACGGGGCGACTGCTCGCAGTCCACGCAGCGACAGCTAGCGGGCACCCAGGAATAGACACGGTGACAACTAGCAGTCGCCGAGCTGTTCCCGTCCGTTCGGCAACTGTTTCCGTGTAGGAATCGCGGGCACCATCCCCAGCCGATCAGCAGACCGCTTGCTTCCAACGCGCGGTAACCGAGGCGTCGGCTAACGAGGCATCTGACGGCGGACAGCGCGCTGTCTGCAAATTTATGTGCCAATGTAAAGAATACTTAAAAAGCAATATTTAAAGCTCATATTTGAATGATATTCTTTTGTTTGGGTGTGAGGCGAGTCGCTTATGTGGGCTAAGACCTAAAGAGTACCTAGGGTCGAAACACCTTAAGTGGCTCACATATTGGTTTGCCCAGGTCTGAATTATACGAAAATACACGCCATGACGTGGAGTTCGGGTAACAACCCGTGCTGTCATACCATACCATAGGTCTCAACTAGGTCATGCAGTTTCAGAATTGACACTCCAATATCGTAATTTAGTTTCGGAATTCATAATTTTCCGATAAATGCCATACTGGGGAGTATCAATAGATGGCATAAAAATTGGTCGCGTAATTGGCCCCCAACATTCATTGCAGTGTAAAACGTCGGGGTGGGTGTTTAAACCACTACCCCATTCATGAAAATCGGTGCGATATTTAAACGGCACTGGCGTTCATTACCCGTTCGGTCCGATCATGTGTAAATACACCTTAACTAGCCGATAATTTGTACGGTGAAGTCTTACGGAATTGCCGAGCTGATCCGGACTGCGCTTTGATACCGGGTGATTTGATGTACCACATAATCAGGCTTTACCGGAGCGGATTCGCCTGGAGGCATCCCAATCGGTATATCCGGAGCAACGAACTACGGTTTGAATGCACGAAATAATAGTTGTGATTACGGTCTATATTATTCTGTCGGATCGTAATTTGAAGTATTGTTAGATTTTACTATAGAATTAAAATGATTTCTTCTTCTTTTTTGTCTTCTTTTTTAAAAAGACAACTCCCGCACCAAGAATAAATCCCGTGTCGCGGAGGACTTTACAAACATACAATCAACGGACACAATGAACACCCAGACTCGAAATAATAATTTATGGAACTTACAAAATGTTGTCTCGTGTGGGAATCGAACCCAAAACACTCGGTATAGTGTCAAGCGGCTAGGCGGCCGCTTAAACCACCACGCCAACCATGCAGTCAGATAAGGCTATTATTTTGCAGATAGGATTTAGTCATTTGTTAATAATAGAATCAAAAGTGTTTTCGTCATCATACAGCCTTTCACTGTCCACTGCTGTATTTTCGTCACAAAGGCGTTGTTGTACTTTTGCTAGAAAGTATTCGATTTTCTTTAATAATTAAATCAACGTGTACTTGTGGTTCAAATGGTAATTTTGACCAATATCATTATCTTCATCGTTGTGACGGTTGCGATCAAACACCTGAGGTCCACTGATTGTCATTTTGAGCGTAATAAATTAAAAAAGTTTATAATTATAATATATAATACCTAGGCTGGGTATATAAGCTGGGCCTATCAGCGAGTAAACTACACAAAATTATCTTTTAATATTAAAAATACACAAAATGTAGAGCAATATTCAAACTGATATTTGCGATGTCATTAAATTCTGGGAAATAGTGCACCATAAAGACCATATGCCATATACCTACGTTCAATACCGAGTAATTGCATTTAACGGCATACGAGGAGATTTGCTTCGCTAGTTTGCATCATATGTTAGTAATAGATCACAAAGGGTTGTTATCAAGGGATCCCACTCGGCGACTACTATCGTAACATCTGGCGTACCCCAGGGCTCAATTTTAGGGCCTTTTTTATTCATTTTGTTCATAAATGATATTGAAAATTGTTTCAGACACACAAAATTTTTGTTCAATGCTGACGATCTAAAAATCTTTAAAGCTATAAGAAAACCTGCAGATTGTTTTCAGTTACAAGAAGACTTAAATCGATTCTCTGAATACTGTATTCAAAACAAACTTTACCTTAGTATTTCTAAATGTTTAACTATATCATTTACAAAGAATAAAAGCGTTTTAAATCATAATTATAATCTAAACAATGTAACTCTATTGAACGCTCTATCCGTGCGAGACCTAGGGGTACTGCTAGATAACAAACTTCACCTTGATCAACATATTGACAACATCATCAAAAAGGCTTATCGTATGTACGGGTTCGTTATGAGGTCAGCTACTGAATTTAAACACGCAAGCACTTATTGTCATCTCTATAAAGCACTAGTTAGATCTCAACTCGAATATGCAGTGGTGGTGTGGAACGCTTTTTTATAATAAATACGTTGAGATGCTAGCAAGAGTGCAACGCAAATTCCTTAGATCGATGCACTATAGGTGCTGCCACAATTTCCCAACCAATTTTCCAACGTATAAAAATCTTCTTGATAAATAAAATCTAATGAGCCTGAAGTCTAGGCGTTTATATCTAGAAGTTATGTTTCTTTTCGCCTTATGCTATAACAGGTATAACTGCTCTGAGATTACTAATAAAATATGCTTCTGTGTCCCAAGAACTGTTATTAGACGAGATATGTGTGCACGTCCTCTTTTTGCTGTGTCCCAGTGCCGCACCAATGCTGGTCTGCGGGCGCCTTTACGTCGCTTGTGTAAAAGCTATAATGACTTTTGTTCAGAAACTACAGAATTAGATTTATTCTCAGTGTCAGCAAATAGATTTCGTTCTGCTTTGTTAAATAAAGTCAAGGATTCCGATGTATAGTTATTTGAACAGTATTGTAGTCTTACTCGCATAGATTGTTCATTAGTATAGTATGGTATAGTATAGTATAATAATATATAGTCATATGAATTGTATATGCTGTGACTAACGGTGTGGGTTTCACATTTATAATAATAATAATTATATTTGTTTACATTATGTGCGCAGATATAATGTGTTACTGTTGGTTAATCCCAAATAAAGAAATAAAGAAATAAAGAAATAAAGAAATAAAGAAATAAAGAAATAAAGAAATAAAGAAATAAAGAAATAAAGAAATAAAGAAATAAAGAAATAAAGAAATAAAGAAATAAAGAAATAAAGAAATAAAGAAATAAAGAAATAAAGAAATAAAGAAATAAAGAAATAAAGAAATAAAGAAATAAAGAAATAAAGAAATAAAGAAATAAAGAAATAAAGAAATAAAGAAATAAAGAAATAAAGAAATAAAGAAATAAAGAAATAAAGAAATAAAGAAATAAAGAAATAAAGAAATAAAGAAATAAAGAAATAAAGAAATAAAGAAATAAAGAAATAAAGAAATAAAGAAATAAAGAAATAAAGAAATAAAGAAATAAAGAAATAAAGAAATAAAGAAATAAAGAAATAAAGAAATAAAGAAATAAAGAAATAAAGAAATAAAAAAATAAAGAAATAAAGAAATAAAGAAAAAAAGAAATAAAGAAATAAAGAAATAAAGAAATAAAGAAATAAAGAAATAAAGAAATAAAGAAATAAAGAAATAAAGAAATAAAGAAATAAAGAAATAAAGAAATAAAGAATAAAGAAATAAAAAAATAAAGAAATAAAGAAATAAAGAAATAAAGAAATAAAGAAATAAAGAAATAAAGAAATAAAGAAATAAAGAAATAAAGAAATAAAGAAATAAAGAAATAAAGAAATAAAGAAAAAAAAGAAATAAAGAAATAAAGAAATAAAGAAATAAAGAAATAAAGAAATAAAGAAATAAAAAAATAAAGAAATAAAGAATAAAGAAATAAAGAAATAAAGAAATAAAGAAATAAAGAAATAAAGAAATAAAGAAATAAAGAAATAAAGAAATAAAGAAATAAAGAAATAAAGAAATAAAGAAATAAAGAAATAAAGAAATAAAGAAATAAAGAAATAAAGAAATAAAGAAATAAAGAAATAAAGAAATAAAGAAATAAAGAAATAAAGAAATAAAGAAATAAAGAAATAAAGAAATAAAGAAATAAAGAAATAAAGAAATAAAGAAATAAAGAAATAAAGAAATAAAGAAATAAAGAAATAAAGAAATAAAGAAATAAAGAAATAAAGAAATAAAGAAATAAAGAAATAAAGAAATAAAGAAATAAAGAAATAAAGAAATAAAGAAATAAAGAAATAAAGAAATAAAGAAATAAAGAAATAAAGAAATAAAGAAATAAAGAAATAAAGAAATAAAGAAATAAAGAAATAAAGAAATAAAGAAATAAAGAAATAAAGAAATAAAGAAATAAAGAAATAAAGAAATAAAGAAATAAAGAAATAAAGAAATAAAGAAATAAAGAAATAAAGAAATAAAGAAATAAAGAAATAAAGAAATAAAGAAATAAAGAAATAAAGAAATAAAGAAATAAAGAAATAAAGAAATAAAGAAATAAAGAAATAAAGAAATAAAGAAATAAAGAAATAAAGAAATAAAGAAATAAAGAAATAAAGAAATAAAGAAATAAAGAAATAAAGAAATAAAGAAATAAAGAAATAAAGAAATAAAGAAATAAAGAAATAAAGAAATAAAGAAATAAAGAAATAAAGAAATAAAGAAATAAAGAAATAAAGAAATAAAGAAATAAAGAAATAAAGAAATAAAGAAATAAAGAAATAAAGAAATAAAGAAATAAAGAAATAAAGAAATAAAGAAATAAAGAAATAAAGAAATAAAGAAATAAAGAAATAAAGAAATAAAGAAATCAAGAAACAAAGAAACAAAGAAACAAAGAAACAAAGAAACAAAGAAACAAAGAAACAAAGAAATAAAGAAATAAAGAAATAAAGAAATAAAGAAATAAAGAAATAAAGAAATAAAGAAATAAAGAAATAAAGAAATAAAGAAATAAAGAAATAAAGAAATAAAGAAATAAAGAAATAAAGAAATAAAGAAATAAAGAAATAAAGAAATAAAGAAATAAAGAAATAAAGAAATAAAGAAATAAAGAAATAAAGAAATAAAGAAATAAAGAAATAAAGAAATAAAGAAATAAAGAAATAAAGAAATAAAGAAATAAAGAAATAAAGAAATAAAGAAATAAAGAAATAAAGAAATAAATAAATAAAGAAATAAAGAAATAAAGAAATAAAGAAATAAAGAAATAAAGAAATAAAGAAATAAAGAAATAAAGAAATAAAGAAATAAAGAAATAAAGAAATAAAGAAATAAAGAAATAAAGAAATAAAGAAATAAAGAAATAAAGAAATAAAGAAATAAAGAAATAAAGAAATAAAGAAATAAAGAAATAAAGAAATAAAGAAATAAAGAAATGAAGAAATGAAGAAATGAAGAAATAAAGAAATAAAGAAATAAAGAAATAAAGAAATAAAGAAATAAAGAAATAAAGAAATAAAGAAATAAAGAAATAAAGAAATAAAGAAATAAAGAAATAAAGAAATAAAGAAATAAAGAAATAAAGAAAGAAGAAATGAAGAAATAAAGAAATGAAGAAATGAAGAAATGAAGAAATAAAGAAATAAAGAAATAAAGAAATAAAGAAATAAAGAAATAAAGAAATAAATGAATAAATTAGTAAAGTAGTATATTCTATTATTACACTTCTATCAGTAGAATAATGGTTGCGCGACCGACAGAAATACCTCTGTGTACCCACATCAGACATCCGATAATTGGGACACATGTAGCATTGGTTCTATTTAAACGGTGTAGACAACAATAGTTTGTTACCCGCAGTTTCATTAAAGTGTTCTTCTTCAAAATCAGCAGATTGTCAAACAAACTTTCAGTTTCTATTATACGACCTTAGGCGAGGAACATGAAAGAAATAAAATTTTGCTGTCCCTGTTTTAAAAGGATTTCAAAGATCCCCAGTGACACAAGATTCATTATTAGTGAAAAAGTGGTCTTTACAAAACATGTTTCTAACTTCAGTAGATTAGATTTTACGATAAAATGTTAGAATATGTATTTTTTTACATAAGCGAGTAATTTTGTATATCTTATACTTATACATAAAGCTGAAGAGTTTGCTTGTTTGTTTGGTTGAACGCGCTAATCTCAGCAATTACTGGTCCGAATTGAAAAAATCTTTTAGAGTTAGATAGACCAAGGCTATAGGCTATATAACATCACGCTATGAGCCACGGGAGCGGAGCAGTATTCTTAAATAACGCGAGTGTAACCGCGGGCTCATCTAGTTTAAATATTATATAATCTACAATTTTTATCGATCGTATACTCTGTAGTTTATTGAATTAAAAGAGCTGTACATTGAGTGGTCTGTAAGTAGATTGTAGATTTCAATTAACACTGAACGCATCGCTGTGAAGACTGAAAACACTAGCTGTGGCAGAGATGACATAATCTAAATCGCCATTCACAACAAGCATCACAACTTATTTAATATAAACACATACATGTTAAATTAAATAAAGCAACAAAAATGCTTTTAACTGCTTTTTACTTTGAACTAGATAGTAAACACTCGCCCAAATAATTGTATCGTGATCAAAATGAAAGAAATATCCGTGAAAATTGCGCAAGTATTTCACGTGATGGTCGCTGTCATCATAATATTTATCGTTGAGTTATAGAGGGGGGAGGATGCCCGGATGGTGAGGATGATTGCAGGAAGACGGCACTGTTACATTTTATTCTGCAACATTTTGAACACTGGATATGTAGCCTTGGCTTTAACGGAATTATGAAATGGACGCGTTTTCTTAACGTTTAAAGGCAGGAGAGTAATTACTTTCTGGGATTAAAAAGTATTATGGAAGAGATAACTCTCGCAGTACGAATTAATCACATAGTTTGCGGTGGGAGGGTTAGGTTTGTGATTCACAAACATTGAACTATCATGGGTATTAGACAATGAATAAACATACATAATTGTAATATGTGGTAGAATATTATTATTATTATTAATTATACATTTTTGTCGTTAATACATACATAATAATATTAAACATAGAAATACCAAGACTATAATCCATGTCACACACGCAAACGTTTGCCTTAAGCGGGACTCGAACTCGCGACTCTCGGCGTGGCAGTCGTTTATACTTCCGCTACTCCACCGGATCTTCAAATAAAGTTTAGACCAGATAATAGTTGTGGTTTAATATCCCTCGGGTTATTCTGAAAGGTCAAATACGGCCGTTAGCCGTTAAAACGGGGTAACGGCCAGTTTTAAACGGTTTTAACGTTTAAAGTATTAAACGCTTTAATACTTTAATAATATAAAACTGGCCATTACGCCGTGGTAATTAATATTAGCATTTAATAACATCACGTTAAAAATAGCGCACTTAACGAGTTAATTTCACATCAAATTGTTATAATATACGGCCAGTATAAAATTGAATACCTACCACAAATCAAATTTTATGGCATATTAAAATTAATTTAAAATATGCAACAATTATATCAATATCTAACAATACTGCGCCGAGCTATAGTGGATAGCGTACGCGTCTGCGGATCGGAAGATCCCGGGTTCGGTTCCCGGGTCGGGCAAAAGTGTTAGTGAGTTTTTCCAAATTCCCATTAGCAGCACGGAGTCTGGCAATGTGGGCACATTGCCAAACTCCATACTGATAATGGCAATAGGCTCGCCCACTATTACGTGGGATCTAAAATTCATAAGGTGAAAGGTGTAATATTACACCTCTGCCTACCCCGTCGGGAATGCAGGCGTGGTGCTATAAAAAAAATGAAAATATATAACGACGTAAATTCCCATTACTTAACTATTCAAAAACACGTTTACCCTTTGGGATGCGCAGCTCAGTTGACAGTCGCTCTGTGTAAATGCTAATAATTTGTTAAATCTGATTTGAATAGTAAGCAAACATTGGAACCCAGTGCTCCAAAATAAAAGCCTTGGATGCAATTGGGATAACGTTAGAACGATGGTAATGATAAGAGAATGCCTTTCACATTTTTTGACATATTGCATTGTCAAGATCCTCCAATATTTGATTAATTTTTCATTCCAAACTCGTAACACTATAACAACATTCCAATACATTCCTTGAACAATATCCGTCAAAATTTTAAGTCAGCTACAGACAACTTACAAAGCGCTTCAAAACGTCCATCTCATCATTGCAAGTGCTTGTATAACGCTTGCAACGGCTATATCTTAGATAAGCCTTGACCCATTGACCCATTGACGCCATAACATAAAGGTATTATTTTATTTAAAGTAACCAAATCGGTCTTATTACAGAAAAATACCTTTCTAACAGGTTCCATTTCTTTTTGTCTAACGCTATTGTTTGCTAATATTGGTAGTTATTATACAGATGCAAATTATTTTCTTGTTCATTTTTGTCTGCTGTAAGGATGATAGTCAAATAAGAGGCAGGACTAGCTGTCTCAGATTAGGCTGGAAAGTGGACCTCGAATTCCACAGCAAAATTCTTGGATCGAACCTGAGTAATATGATTGGTTACTACGTCATTTTTCTTAACCATTCTGAAGCATACCGAGTGCGTAAATATTATTTTTACTGTGTTCATACAATTCTACTGTAACTGACTGACAATGTACATCCCAAACGATTACGCGCAGGAAGCTGAAATTTGACTTGTTTGGTCTTTGGGCACCATTTAAAAGGGATTTCCCTAAATGCCCACGGGCTTGGGAAGATACAGTTAAATTAAAATTAACTGTTTTCAAGTTATCTTAACAAATAAACTTTTTGTAATAGATAATTCCTAGCCATGCTTTGTCGACACTCGACACAAGGCCTTACTATCACACAGCAGTAGTGCAGATCAAAGCGCAGTAGCCATTATCCTCGACCACTTGATGCGCTCTTCCGCTATGCAAACTGCTGAAGGAAATTTTATTATTGTAAAACATTGTTCCAATATAATGCAAACTGCAGCGGCAAGTGGATAAAGAAAGTGAAACAATGTGAAATTGAAAGATAAAGCAAATTGCGAATTAATTTTTACTCCAGTTGCTATTTCAGGACTTGACGATATTTTTTATTTCTTTTTATTTGGAATAACTAACAGATATACAATATATAATACAAATTTGCATATCATTTACATTTAAGCAAATGTGCACTCACACTGTTATTCACAGATTACTTAATAGTGAACTATCAATTTAATTTAATTATTTTATTACATATTTCCAATATAATTTCAAAAACTTAATTATTTATACAATTCAAATTACTGATATAAATACAAAATTTATTCAACGAAGCTATTAATAGTTAAGATTAGACTATTACGAAATTTATTAGCAGGCAATGCAAACAAATCGAAATCTGTAAAAAAACAAATATAGTTATGACACAAACGACGAAGAGGTGCGCGAATTCCAGCGTTAGGGGGGCAAGAGGTAACGGCAAAGACAGGATGTGCTCGCACCTCCCGCCGAATGACAGTTCTTGGTAGAAGACAATTTGTTGGTGATGTCAGAGCAGTTATATATCTATTATTACAAATATCAAATAAAAACATCGCTTCCAGAAACAGACGTCTGGACTTAAGGCTCATCAGGTTGTAAGTATTAAGTAGCTCTTCATAAGTGACGAATCTATAAAAACATCTGTAATGCATTGATTTAAGGAACTTACGTTGCACTGATTCTAAACTATCCACGTTTTTTTATAATATGAGTTCCATATTGTTACGGCATACTCCAGTTGGGATCTTATCAAAGATTTGTAAAGGTGACAATAAGTGCTAGCCGATTTAAATTTAGTTGCGGACCTCATTACAAATCCATATAAACAATACGCGTTCTTTGTTATGGCATCAATGTGTTGGTCAAGATGTAACTAACTTTTCTTAGTTCGAGACCCCGAGGTCTCGGACTAACGTCACCCTAGTTAAAGATGAATTATCTATGTTATAATTGTTATTAATAGGGTTTTAATTTTTCGTAAATGAAATCGAGAAACACTTAGAGATACTCAAGTACAATTTATTATCAGAGCAGTAACTAACAAGCGTATTTAGATCCTCTTGGATTAAGACACAATCATAATATGGACGTTTAATAGTCTTATATATATTTCTTTATTATTATTACTAAACGGTTTAATTTATCTTGACCTGTTTATTTGTTTGGGTCAAATTTAGTAATTGGAATTTTACCCTCTGCCAGGTAACAGATTGATCTGATGTTTGGTACACACTCTTAATCTTGATGACAATACAACATAATCTATTCTTTATAATTGTCGCCAAGATAGCCGCCGATACAAAATGGTGGATCACATATTACTTCACAACAACCTCAATATGGGTATTAAATGATTGGTAGAATAGAGCTCAATATGAAAAATCCAAGATGGCCGCCGATACAAAATGGTGGATTACATATTTCTTCACAACAACCTCACCTGGGTATCAAATGAAAGGGCTTGATTGGTAGAATAGAGCTTACTATGAAAAATGCAAGATGGCCGCCGCCACAAAATGGCGGATTACATATTTTCCACAAATACCTCAATATGGATATCAAATGATAGGCCTTGATTGGTAGAACAGAGTTCACTATGAAAAATCCAAGATGGCTGCCACCACAAAATGGCGGATTACATATTTTTCACAAATACCTCAATATGGGTATCGAATGAAAGGGCTTGATTGGTAGAATAGGGCTCTCTATGAACTAACAACAAAACTTAGATTTACGACCTGTATTTTGTACAAACCTATGATCCACAATAGAGATATTGAAATTGAATTGTTTTTGTAATTCTTAATGGCGCTACACTTGGTGCCATTAAAAGTAACTAAAAGACTAAATAGAAGTGGTTGAACAGAACTAAACATATTTAAGCACATATTATTACTATGAATAAAGCTGTCGACAGACTACAGTACGTTAAAATTTGCTTAGAGTATTTCAATTGAATATTCACTCGGTTGAAATTCTAGAAAATCACTCTATTCGTTTGAACTGTTTTCTTTGCATACAGATCTGCCTCTTCAGTCTACGCGTGGCTCTGAGCTGTGCAGCGCCGAGGGAGATAGCAATAGTGAACAATATTCTATGTCTCTAGTCTTTAGGAAGAAAGTAGCCAAGAAAGATAAATATATAATTATAATACTAGCTTCTGCCTACGGCTATGCCCGTGTGGGAGTCAGTCATCGCTATGCGAGCTATGTTATTGCAAATTGTCATCAAAATTCGTTTAATAACGTTTTTACGTAAAAGAGTAAGAAACTAACATCCATTCTCACAAACTCTCGCGTTTATAAAGTAGCACGACCGATATACAAAGATATGGATTATTTTTATTCAGATGTTTGCCGGCGTGACTGACACAATAATTGAGACAATGTGTTTACTAGAACACTCAGTTGAGTAATAGTAATCCACTCTTTTAAGCAAAGCAAACAAATAACCATATACAGGGTGTCACAAGACCCATCACCAAGCCGAAGTCTACTCGTTTTGCACATCATGCCAAGTCATACTACGCGAAAATAAAACCTGGGAAACAAAAAAAATTTTTAAGCTTAAAAAAATTTACAACTTTTATTACCAGCAATGTATAGCGTGCGTTTACAGACATCGTACCTACGCCGGCCGTATCTACCTACACCGTGCGTCGCGGTGGCGGCAGTTTATGATCACGTGGTCGCGCGTCCGAGGCCAATGACCTCGCAGCTGATTGCTGGTACGTATACACTAAGCTTCGGGAACTTTAAAGCCGTTTATTTTAGGGAAATATTGAAAATTTTGTTTATGTTTATTTGGCAGAAAGTGTACATTTATCATTCTAAACACGATTTTGGAATAATTCGAAAAAAATATTCGTGACTTTGAGCCTCAATATCTCCTGAACCAGTAATTTCCCAGGTATGGTGCCGAAGTAAAAAATGATCGTAATAATTGGTACTATATGGGGTTTCAGTTTTCGTTAAGGGTCTTTTTACACTCTGTATAATGCAATAGCCAGTGGTTAAAATAAGCATGATCTAGCAAAAACATAAATAAATTATTATAGGCACTTATGTGGTTTGAAAATTTGAACTGAACAATATTTGTCATAATAGTACTGAATATAATCACACCAACAACAAATAAAGATTTAGGCGTCTTCTGTGATTTGTCCAAGGCCTTTGATTGTGTAGAACATGATACATTGATCCGGAAATTACATCACTCTGGTTTAAGTAGTTCTGCTCTGCATCTTCTTACTTCATATTTGAGTTACAGGATTCAGAGAGTTGATGTCAACGGGACGCGTTCACATGGGTCTGTAGTCAAAATGGGCGTCTCACAGGGTTCAATCCTCGGTCTTTTTTTATTTTTAGTGTATATTAACGACTTACCACACCTCGTTAATGACAAGCACGGGATAGTACTGTTTTCTGATGATACCTCACTTTTATTTAAATTAAAACGTCAAAAAATTTATATGGACGATGTAAACATTGCTATCTCAAAGGTGGTTCGCTGGTTTGAGGTTAACAACCTGCTTTTAAATAGACTTAAAACTAAATGTATTCGATTTTTGATGCCTAACGTCAAACAAGTGAACCTCAGTAAAGGTTAAGGATGATGTGTTAGATCTTGTGGATAACACCAAATGACCATGCCCATCTGTGCCCCAGAAATGTCCAGAGAAAGTAAATTACAAGATCGTCCTAATAAATTAAAACTAGAATTAAGTTGTTAATTTTGAAACCTATCAAGCACTGGATAAAAAAACGAAAAAAAAAGACTTGTTTACTTTGCAGTACCTATGATAAATAATGTTTCATTCATTCATGCACTAAAAGTGCAGTTTATTGCGGTCTATAACCACGTTCTTTAGCCGATTTATTAATTCCTTGTGATAGTATCGCGGTTTTACGGAGTACTCTTTCCATGTTATTATTTATTCAAGTACCTACTTAAGTTTTGTATCTAACCAAATTGTTTTCACATTTATATAGATGGAGATGCTATGGAGACAGACTATATAATTCCAAATAACTGAAATGTTTACAGACATATAAGTATATAAATGAACACTGATTTGGCCTAGCTTATGTGATGATTATGAAGTGCCTAGTGGAAAACTAATAGCAATGCTGTTTGTAAACGATAAAATGTATAAACAATAGGCGTTAGGCAGTTATCATGTCTTGTTTAACGTCCAATAACTTTTCAACCAGTGCTTTATATGACATTAATACTAGATATCATAGAAATACTGTTAATAAGTTATCGTATGACATAGAGTTGCAATTTGGGAAATGCCTAGCATTGACGGCATTGCTGGGTTTCGCCTCCATACTAATATGGGCATGGTCCTTTTATGCATTATATTAGATTCGAAGCTGCAATGAGAACCACATATTAGTAAATTGTCGAATAGACTCAGATCTGCAGCATACGCAGTCAGGAAAATTTGCCAGTTAACTGACCTTGACACAGCCAGGCTTGTATATCATAGCTATTTTCATAGTATAATGTCATACGTTATTCTCTTGTGGGGAAATGCTGCCGACATTCAGACCATCTTTATTCTGCAGAAAAGAGCTATTCGAGCAATTTATAATTTGGATTATGGGGCTTCGTTAAGGAATAAATTCAAGGAAATAAACATTTTAACAGTTGCAAGCCAGTACATTTATTCCAACCTAATATATTTATTCCAAAACAAGGCCTCATACTCAAAGAAAAGTGATATCCACAATGTGAACACTAGAAATAAGAGCTAACTAGTAGTACCGGCTACCCGGCTAGAGAAAATAAAAAAATATTTTCAAGGCCAATGTGTGCGCTTTAACAATAAAGTGCCAAGCAATATACGAAATTTAAGTTTACATAAATTCAAAAAAGTTATAAAACGTAAACTTTGTCAAAAAGGGTACTATTCGGTGCTAGATTATATTGAAGACAAAAATGCTTGGGATTAATTTGCTCGGTCCCACAGGCTACTTATGTTTGATTAGTGTTAAGTTTCATGTGAGTGTGAGTTATTGTGTCTATATTATGCTAGTTTAGTACTTTTATATTATTATAAAAAAACCTTATTTATTGACAACAACTTTATAGACACATCCGCTCATATACCTATGAAAAATTCAATGTAGTTACTAAGTGTTTAAATTGTATAGAATCAAGACGAAGAAAAGAGTGGCCCGGAGTTTCTTGCCTGATTCTTCTCACGATGCTCTACTTTCTGAACAGGCATTTTGTTTCAATGCTAAATTATGTTAAATGCATTTAAAGTTACTTTTTTATTTTTTTTTGTATGACCTTCTGACATGTCCAAAAATGTGAAAATTTTTATGGAAATAAACATATTTGAGTTTGAGTTTGCCAAGTCAAGTCCAGTCTCAGTACAGTTTTAATGAATGGAGTTTTAAACTTAGCCGGTGTATTACGGAAAATACCCCCGGGGGGTATTTTCCGTAATACAATGGCTGCGTCATACGGCTCAGCCGCACGGCTGCAGCGTACATATACGGCCCAAGTTTTGCGGCTTTAAAGCAAGGCTTGTTCTGTTCTGCGATGCGAAGTGTACTTAAATAATGGCTGGAATCATTGTTTTATTTGAAGAGGAAAATTTATCTGTCTAATTGTTCAGACGTTATCATATCAGATAACGTCTTCTTAATTCACAATGTAGAACCGATTATCATTGGGTATGTAGTACTACCAAGAAAAAAATCGTAAAAATACTTCTACTTTATTACAAGTTAAGCTAAGCTAAAGTTAAGCAACGCTTGCACTGGTCAGAACTTGGATGGGTGATCGCTTGTGACATTACCATTAGATTGCCTTGCTTTGAAAGGCCATCTTTGGTGACGTCGTTTAATGGCCACACAAAGGCTCATCGTGCTATCCAAAGCACGATAGCGCTGTGAGGTAAATGCGATAAAAAATTTAACGTACTAATAGTGACCTCTGCTAACGTACGATGAATTTAATCTGAAGTATATTGGAGGACTTTCAAGCTGATATTCTGTCAAAACAAGTTGGACCAATATGCGGACCTCGGATCTCTATACGGATCTTGGGTGTAACTGAGATGACGATAGGACAACGTTGATAATGTTGAACTTGACAAGTAATGTATATAGAGCCTGTTTATAGAGGTAAAGTTACAGTATCTAGACTGTAATGTTTCGTTCGGTGAGTGAGAGTATCAGAAGCCCCATCCTCTTTGTTTGCTCCCTCATCCCGGCACTCCTATTCTTTTCCCCATGGGGCTCTGGCTGCGGTGCGTGTGTAGCGGTAATCCACCTTCAGGAGATTAGTTTGGCCATTTGCCTCAATCAAAAAACGTGTATCCTGAATAAATTGCAGTACTAGTAGTCACAAGCTTGTCAACAATACTTTTATGTCATAGCACCGTCCATCCACTGGCTATACATCCATACCATTTTTAATTAACATGTAATGCTATCGCGTAACACAGCGCGCTCTTTGAAATACAAGAAAACAATAATTACGCATTACCAGGTATATAATAATGCATTGTGATTGCAAGTAATTAGTTCAACTGAAATTACGCTTGTAATAATGGACGGTCTGCAGCATTATGAATAAACCCATTGTTTAGTTGTGCGTCGTTATTATTAGATATTTATGCGTCTATTTGATGTTTTGACTAAACTGTTTTTGGAGCCATAATAATAGGGAAGTTTCCTGCAAGTCAAATAAATTACACAAGTATTTTTATCTAGTGAAATATGTCAAAATAATGGTAGTTTAATTCATCAATTAATGTTCAAACTTTATTTAAAATTTTTCATCGACAATTTATTTTCTAATTCTACAATTTGCTGAATAGTCGCACGATAATAGTTTACGATGTGTTTTATATTACTCTAGTGCCATTAACAACTTTGTATTGATTTCTATTACATAGTCGATCATGTATCTTGAAGATAAATGATTCAATATAGTTCAAGTTTTTACAGAGTTTTAATTAGCCTGAAGGTTTAGTTGTAAGTGGCTCTGACTGCTAAGCTGATGGTCGTGAGTTCGATTTCCACCCGCGTGACGCTCTTGTCCAGAGACAAGAGCAGAGAACAACTTAACGAATCCTTCAAAACACGGTAAAACTGTGATATAAATATCTCAACAAGCGGTCAGCCATCCAAGAGGTCACCCTCTACAGACGCTGCTTAACTTTACTGATATATTATGAACGGCAGTCATGTCACACTACACTAGCTTGCTATAACAATTCTATAGCCATCCTCCACTGGTTAGTTGTAAATATATACTCTATGTGTTACCATGTAGAGATCCTTTTGCGGTATATCAGAATTTTCCTGTTTTTTTTTAGTGGCGCCTTCTTACTAAACAAAAACATAACAGAATCGTAAATATTGCGATGCGTGGATTACAACATATTGATGTACGGCATGTTATGTTACTGTATTATACTAGAAGAATAATATTTTTAATAAAAGAACTCACGCATAAGACAATTAAAAGAAATCATTTTATTTCATTGTGTTATGTTGGAACTGCCAGTCAGCTGTTTTAACAGTCGCACGTATGACTCAGGCTGCCATCAGATGGATTACATTGCAGCAACATATATTCAACTGTTGAATGTAGTTGTACTTTCAACTTTGTTCAATCATGATGCATCATGATGCTGATATAAAAATGTATACTGCTACGGCATCCTTGACTAATTTAATTTTAACTAGCTTCTGCTAGCAGCTACGCCTAGATGAAATTTTTATAGATTTTTTGAGAGTTTTCATGAACCATTAGTAAAATACACATCTAAATCGATTCAGCCATCTTTAAGATGACCCCCGAATAAA
The DNA here is from genome assembly GCA_944739405.2 of Euclidia mi. NCBI lineage: Eukaryota > Metazoa > Arthropoda > Insecta > Lepidoptera > Erebidae > Euclidia > Euclidia mi. The sequence goes on along the minus strand of OX123196.2, from coordinate 61,186,655 downwards.
TAGACAGACCCGACAGACAGAAAAACAATCTAAATAAATAATTGCGGTACTAACGGGTTAACAACAATATGCAATACAGTTAGTTTGAGATTACAGACAGTTTGATTATTTCTTTTTATAGTCCCACGCCTGTATCCCCGAAGGGGTAGGCAGAGGTGTAATATTACACCCAGATTTCGCCATGTTGCATATAAGGTCTCACGTAATAGGGGGCGAGCCTATTGCCGTTACCGGGCACATTGGCAGACTCCGTGCTGCTACTGAGAATTCGGAAAAACTCAGTAACACTTTTGCCCGATCCGGGAATCGAACCCGAGACCTCACGTTTAGACCCTTACGCTATCCACTGTACCACGGAGGCAGTCAAATATTACTTATTTGTATTGTATAATCTGTCTGAATATAAAATATTTGCGTTACTGATTGACTGACAGACATGCTACAGCCGAAACAACTGAGCGCAAGTAGATGAAATTTAGCATGAAGGTTCCTTGAAATGTGTAGCTCCTACACACTTCAAGGAACACTTAGACAGGAATTTGAAGGGGTTAAACTGGTTGTCAGAATTTGTAAACAACTTTTTATTTCCTCAATGGATTAACTTCAAACTTTGTATAACTATTGGTTCCTCAAATGAAATTAGTGAATACTAAGAAAGTCATTTTGGAAATTCTTACTCTAAGTGGATAAAAAGGGGAGTCATAATTTGCATAAAACCGTTTATACCTTCAAGGGATAACTCTATACTTTGTTTATTGGATCCGCAAATGACGTTAGCGAACATATACACATTAATTTTGGAATTTTTTCCCTAAGAGGGTGGGGAAGGGATTCAGAGTTTGTGTAAAAACTTTTATTTTCTCAATGGAATCACTTCAATCTGTGTTTTATATACACAGATTGAAGTGTCTTTTCGTTACTGACTGACTAACAGATATATTACAGCCGAAATTACTGGGTGCAAGAAGTTTAAATTTAAATTTGTATGTTCCTTGAGGAGGGAAGGGGTGTTTGTAAAAAAAATATTTCTAATTGTAATTTACGCGTGCGAAGCAGCGGGCAAAAGCTATTAGTGTATAAAAGACTTACTAGCTATGACCTAATAACTAACTAACTAGCTATGACCAATGGATGATGATGCGGAGGGTATTGAGTTTAAGGTCGGAGTACTCGGAGTCAGTCTGTGGTTGTTACACTCCCTTGCCTCAGAATACATGTTAAGCCGTTGTGATATCTGAATACAAATTGGGGTTTGTTTTGTTTTTATACATTCAAGTCTTATCTACTCGAGGAATTGCTATAGCATTTTGCATAAGTACATACTGAGAGAGGTACATTATACCAAGGTACAATACATGAAATACCGTTTATTTAGAAATAGACAACGCAAACAAAACCGCAGAAAGCAGCTAGTGTTTCTATAAGTCGCTAGCCGGTTTCCTACATCAAACAGAACCAAGTAGCATAAAACAAAGGATGAATTTTCACGTTAATCACGAAATAATTCAAGCAAGAATCTAATACAGCCAAACGACTATTCGCACGGTTTATGAATAATGGCTATAATAAAGAAATCTCATGGAATTATTTTTTATATTTCTTTAATTAATTAGCTGCCATCAACCACCAGTAAAAGATAAATCAATTGAACGTGAAGTATATGAGATTCATAAATATAACTGGCATTGGGTGGGTTGGTATTATAACGGTTTAGGATGCTTGTACACGGTGCATGTAGCTTGAGCATGTTGAGGCACGTGCGCGGGTTATATGCACCGCAAGCATATCGTTTAAACAAATATGCGGGTCTAGCGACTCGAGCATGTACCAAAGTGAGCCACCCGCGCGTGTGTTCGGTCGTCTTCCTGCAAATTTGATAATTCCGGCAAAATTACATTTTTAACATATGATTTTAAAAGAATTTTCGTTCGTCGAGACATTTTGCCGCGTTTGAAGTCATAAAGCTACCGCGCGTGTAGCTCTTGACCACGAACAAAATAATAACTTATACATACAGCTTGCGCAAGTAGACCGTGTCTTTGCCAGCTATTTGCACCATGTACAAGTACAAGCGAGTAACTTGAACTAGTAGTTTGCGCATATTACTCACGCGTGTAACCCGCACCTTTACTTACTCCAGCTACATGCACTGTGTACAAGCACCCTTAGGTATATGATAAAGTCTGCGTGTTGCAGAGAGATGAGCGAAACGAGGCTATGAAAGAGAAAGATGTGATACTCACCGCACAACAGTCTAGCAAATCTCAATAAAGCCTTATTTTTGTATTGTTTTGAATGATCTTCAGTCCAGAATATTAAACTATCCTTCAGCTGGCAGCGGCAAATCGACATTGCATGTGACAAAATTTCATATCTAGTTTGGGCATCAATTGTTTAGTTCACCGTGGCACAGGATTTATTCCCATTACATGCTTGCATTTGCCATTATTTATTTTACAAAAAGTAGTAAAACGAGAAAGAAAGCACAAAAATATCTTAGTATCGCGATCAACATTTTACTTTACGGTAACACTTCTAAACAATATAAATACCGCATTACCAAAACGTCTAGCAAAGCTCGTTATACAGTGATGCAAAATATTGAACTAAAATCTAATATCTGTGCTCCTGTGATTAACTGTCGATAGTTTGACGTTTGGCTAGCACTATAACTCTGTGGTGCAATTTACAGCACTTGCCGAGCGCGGAATATTGAAATAAGATGATAAACAGCCGAAACTAACATATAAGTTTGAGACGAGCATTTTATCAACTGTAGCCTTGTTTATTGAGTTTCCTGGCTAAGTCATTGCAAGATTGGTCATTGGATGCCGCAGGGACTCGACTGGGACCCAGACGTGATTCTGTTACTTTTACACAGCAAATTGCAGACGTGCTTACCACTAATGCGTTATTCAAGTATATGTACTGTGCAATAGATTTTTAGAGAGGTTGTGGGATAGTAATTACATGCTAGTAATATAATTAACAATACCAATATTGTTGGTGTTGGAGTTGAAGGGAGTTGGTGTAAAACTATCTGCGCAAATGAATGAGTGTGTAAAAGAGTTTGAATGTGTAAATGCTAGGCTACTATGGATGAGAATGAAAGTAGGACTGACTCGTGTCTTTATTATAGGGGTGTACGCCCCGGTCAATATTGTTACGGTTAGGTCACAGCAAGAGCAAGACAAAAGGCAGGAATTTTGGGAGAGTTTAAGAGATATTTTGAGAAACTGTAAGGATAACGAAAGATTGATTTTGTTAGGGGATTTCAATGGATGGGTGGGAGTAAAGCGAGATGGATATGAAAGGGTGTTAGGTGCATTCGGTGATGAGAGTGTGAACGAAAACGGAAAAGCACTGCTTGAGGTTTGTTTGGAGTGGAGCCTTTGTGTGACAAACACCATGTTTGATCACAAAGTATGATTGATTTTGTAATAGTAGATGAACGACTGAGAAAGAATGTGATGGATACAAGAGTGTATCGAGGGATCGGCATCCACACAGACCACTTCTTGGTGTTGAGCCGGATAAGTAGGCTCTTTAAAGGATGGCGACACCGAGAGCATAATGAAAATAGAGTCTTGGAAAGAATAAAAGTAGAAAATCTGCAAGAGAAAGATGTGAAGGATGAATTTAAACGAAAATTGATAGCAAGATTTGAGAGGTGCGATGGCATAAACGATATGGATGAATTATGTCAGTCCTTTAAAGAAGAGGTAGAATGTGTGGCGTCTGAAGTATGTGGTGTGATCAAGAGAAGGAGAATACGAAAGGTTAAGAATACATGGTGGGACAAGGATGTACAATCAGCAGTGTCAGAGAAGAAGAAAGCTTGCTTAGATTGGTTGGCTGCCAGAGTAAATGAAAAAATGGGAAAAGCAACGAGTGAGGACATAGATGAAGCAAGAAAGGAGTTTGTTAGGTCAAAAATAATAGTGAATGAAATGGTTAAAAAGAAAAAAGAGGAAAAGAAAGATGAGTTTGATAGCAGACTATCTGACGATTTCCAGAGAAACATTAAGTTTTCTGGAAATCCGTTCGTGCAGTTCGAGGAAGAACTCAATCCTCAGAATACACATCGATCAGAGACAAGAATGGAAGGATAGTGAATGGTGAATCGTGCGTGCTGAAGAGATGGAAAGAGTATTTTGAAGGTTTATTTGAAAGAACGGCGGTGGAGACACCCATCGATGAAATGAATGGTAGTGATAGCAATGATGAAAGCGTTATTGGCGTGGATGAGATCATGAAGGCACTGGGAAGTATGAAAGTAGGAAAAGCTGCAGGATATGATAGGATTACAGTCGAAATGCTGAAGGCTGGACAGGGCATCATAATTGGTCAGTTGCAGCGGTAACATAACTTGTGCTGCAGCACCAGCCGAGTACCTAATGACTGGGCCACAGCTATAGTTGTGCCTCTTTATAAAGGAAAAGGCTCACAACAAGGCTGCAAATACTATAGAGGCATTAGCCTTCTCAGCATTGTTGGCAAATTGTATGCAAAGGTACTGATTGAAAGAGTTATGAAAGAAACCGACAAGAAAATATGGGATGTACGAGCGGGATTCCGAAAGGGTATGGGATCTACGGATCAGGTTTTTTCCTTGCAAAGCATAGCCGAAATGTTTTTGGCCAAAGGTCAAAAGGTCTATTGCGCATTCGTGGATTTGGAAAAGGCTTACGATAAAGTGGTGAGGAATGAAATATGGTCGGTGCTGTCAATGAATGGGGTAGACAGCAGCCTCATTCGAGCTATGAAATCCCTTTATGAGGATTCTAGAGCTTGTGAGGATAAACGGGGCATACACTGACTGGTTTACCATCGAGAAAGGTGTTAGACAAGGATGTGTAGCGTCGCCGTGGCTGTTTAACCTCTTCATGGACAGTTGTTTGCAAGATTTAAAACATAGTGACTGCGGATTAAGGATGAATGGGTTACTCGTCAAATGCTTCTTTTATGCTGATGATCAGGTAATACTTGCGTCTTCAGCGGAGGAGTTGCATGAGATGGTAACTATCATGCATGGTGCGTTAGAGAGGAAAGGAATGAAAGTGAATGTAAGTAAAACGAAAGTTATGGTTTTTGAAAAGCAGGAATGCGTTACGGCTTGTAATATTTTGGTCGATGGACAGCAAGTGGAACAAGTGAATGTGTGTTTGTATACTTAGGGACATTTTTTACAAGAGATGGTAAGAATCTGAAGAATGAAGAATCAATAATTGGTACCCGTAGACGTTGTCCCGTCTGTTCTTTATAGAAAACTTGGTAAACGAAAGCAAAGCTAACCAGGAACCCATTGAATAACATTTACATTTTATCCAAATGCAACATACAATGCTAGAGCCGTTTAGGCATTTAGGTCACAATCACAAGTATAGAAGAATTATACAAACATAAAACATAACATAACTTCATGCCCTTTATCCCCGAAGGGGTAGGCAGAGGTGTTTTATTACACACCCACATTTGCGCCAGTTATGTTAAGAATTATACATATTAAGATTATACTTGTCCTGACCGACTAATTATCGTAGAGCCCGAACTAATGACGCTAGAAGTTTGACATTTGGACAGACGGATCCTTTTATGACGGTGGCATCTACCAAAGAACAGTTTTAAATATTCCGTCCCATATTACGGGACAGAAAGTTGGTTGAAAATAGTCTGATTTTCAAGCTAGCAGCTGTAAAATCCAGGCAACAGCTAGTAGTGGTACGGAATTTTGTAGTGCACTGCTCAACTGTTTGGCTCATTTTGTTGATACTTAGCTAACTAATGACCTGTGAAGCGGGCACTCAATTTTTACTGCATTGATTTTATACGTATAATCAGTGTGTTTAGTATCAAAAATATGGTTTTGGTGTAGTTTTCAATGGAATTTTCACGTCAAGTTGCGTTATTTTATTTACATAACGCTAACACTTCATTAAGTCAAGACTCCAACTTAATTATGATTAAATGATTATAATACTAACTATATATGTATGTATTAACTATTATTTACGTATGTATATCTATGCATGTATAAGTATTTATGTATGTGTATGGTCTTAATATTATATAACCTTTATATTTTATACATCTTTACTGGAACGCTTACAACTACTATTTCTGTCCTACCAATAGATAATATTGACGACCGGTTGGCGCAGCGGGAGTGTAAGCGACTGCTACGCCGAAGGTCGCGGGTTCGATTCCCGCTCAAGTCAAGCATTTGTGTGCATGAACATGGATGTTTGTCTTGGTCTGGGTGTTTCTATGTACAATATGTACATATTATGTATTTACAAAAAAAAAGTATAAATGTATGTTTATCCATTAAGTAGTACCCAGAACACAAGCTCTGCTTAGCTTGGGACTAGATGGTGATGTGTGTATGTGGTAAAAAAAAAAACTCCATCCAAAATTTGCCTGGTAAAAATCGCTTTTAGCGATAACGCCACCCATTGTAGTATATCTTACATATGCAAAATTTCTTTAAAATATTTGTATAAGTGTACAATAAAGTATTAAATAAATAAATAATATAATTAATTAATAAATACTGGGTACTGTTTGATACATTCAGTTACTTAAATATGCATGATGGCAGGGCGGTGGGTAGGGAACAGAGTACAGAGAGTTACAGACTGCTACACAGAGGGGCTTGGGTTCGAATTGACATTTTAAAGCTATGTGCGTACTAAATTGTTAATTATAGTCTATTAGTTCCTCCAATAGGCCATGACTGACTGACTTTTTAAATATGGTCCGTATTTATTATAATATACAAGATTTAAACTTGCATATAGCATAAACTTTGTCTAAACATTGTATTACGTAAATTCACGAGCTCGTGAATACGGTTAATGTATTGAAATGACGCGCAATGCATCGTTTTATGAAGCCATAAAATCAAACGCATTATGCTGCTGAGTGCACTGTACTGTAAACGTCATGGCACATTATACAGGCAGAGAAACGGCACCGCTCTAACCCAGCAATTTAACTATAAAAGTTGTATGTAGAAGAAACTAGTTTTTGTTTTGCAATTCTCCTGCCTCCAAGGTCTAGTGGATAGCATATGCGTCTGCTGATCGGGAGGTTTCGGGTTCGATTTGCAGGTCGATCAAAATTGTTACTGAATTCTGAGCATGGAGTCTGGTAAAGTGCCCGGTAAAGGCAATAAGTAGGCTCTACCCTATTACGTGGGACCTAAAATACATGACAAAATGAGGGTGTATTATTACACCTCTGGATTATTCGTTCGGGAATACAGGCGTGAAACTATAAAGAAGAAAATAATACACTTGCAATATTTTCCAAAATAATTATAAGTATTGTTGGAGTATAATGTTGATATTTATACAGCTAGGGATTTCAAAAGCAATTTGGAAACAACAACTGAACTCTATCTCCTGAACAAGCGGAGCATAGTAAAGTTTACGATACGCAAACTTCTGTTGCTTTATGATACGATAAGCAAGTTCTTAACACGTTGAGCGCCATGTGTGTCTTTCACGAAACACAAAGTACTAACCTCTGAGGCCGCGTGTTTCCTTTAGGATACACAGCCAGGTCAGGTCCGTGTGGTGACGGATTAAGAATACGAAATGTCACCACCCCATATCATCCCATGGGTGTCGTAAGAGCCGACAGAGGGAACACATTATGCAGAGAACAACACTGCAAGAGAAGGAAAACTTGATACAAACCCTATAGGGCTCTGTTTTGGGCCCCATATTCTTTATATTATTCATAAATGATTTGCCTGCCTTCGTTCAAAATATTATGCCGGATATTAGACTGGTTCTTTTTGCTGATGACACTAGTGCGGTTATAGCCAGTAAACATATACAAGACCTAGAATGTAAGATCAACAAGTTGTTGTCAATTTTTGAAAACTGGTTTTCTGCTAATAACCTTATAATAAATATTAAAAAAACAAAATGCATGTTATTTAAAACCACTGTTAGACAAAACGAAGTGCTAGAATTGGTATCTTTACAAAATAAAGTGGACATAGTAGAAAATTTCAAATTTTTAGGTGTAGAGATTGATTGTTTTTTGAATTGGAAGAAAGAACTTGCAGTAATTACAAACACGTTAAGTAGTGCATGTTATGCCATACGAACGTTGAGAGACGAACTCACTGTGTCACAAATTCGTCCAGTCTATTTCGCTTTGATAGAATCAAAATTGAGATACAGTATAATGTTCTGGGGTAACAGTTTCATGTATAATATATCTGCAGCATTTGTTATGCAAAAAAGGGCAATTAGGACTATGCTCCGAATTGAACAAACCGAATCATGCCGAGATCACTTCATAGAACTACAGATTCTTACTGCACCGTGTCTATACATTCTTGTACTGCTGGTCAATTTGTTTAAAAACCTTAATAACCTTGAAACGATAGGGGATAGAACAACTAGATTAGCAACTCGAAGAAAAGATTTACCGAACTCTATACAGCACAAATTAAATGTGGTCAAGCACTGCTCACGCGTACAATCCATTATTCTCTTTAACAAGTTGCCAATTGAATTTAAGACTATACATAATTATAATATTTTCAAGTACAAATTTAAGGCTTATTTATTACAGAAAGCTTATTATAGTGTGGATGAGTACATTAAAGACAAGCATCATTGACATTGATTTTATATACTTACAATTATTATCTCAACTATTTGTTTTCCAATGTTTTTTGAATACCATGACATTCCAACGCAATTAATTTTTATATTTATATAGATACATATTATTAATAGTAATTTTAAGTTGACTTGTTGTTATTGATGTAAATTCTTGGGTTTGACTTTGAAATTTTTTTTTTCTTTTTGACATTTGTAATTGACATCCTATGCATTATTAATATCTTATTTTTATATTATTAATTATATCACTTTGTCTAGTTCAATGAGAATCCACAAATTTATATCAAAAGTACTATTGTAATAAATAAATATTTTTTTTTTAGGTTTATAACAATGTTCGACACAAATTAATTTTGTAATGAATAAATGAATAAATAAATGAATAAATAAATATACGAACCCGTTTGGCCAGCGTGATATAGTAGGCCAATTCCTCCTTTCAAAGGAGAGGCCTAGTCCAGCAGTGGACTAACAAAGGCTGATATGATGACACAGCCATTGCTTTATTTTGAGGCCAGTGTATCTGTGAATATACACGTTTTCATACATTTTATTATGAATTCTAATGGCTTTGGCCTCCACGGTCATTTCGGTCCGAGTGGGTATTTTGTGCGACTTTTATTAGCGTTGTTACGACTGAAAAGTCAAAGTCAAAGTCAAAGGACAAAACAGGTAAAATTATAACGAAAGGTCATTGGGCATATCTGACCCGCTTTGCGAACAGTGGCGCACATGAACCAAAATAGTTTTAAACAAACGGGAATAATATGACCTTTAATTGCATATAATTGTTTGATTAAAAATCGTCGGAGAAAAATGTACAGGATCCTTTAAAAAAGAACATAAACGGTATCAAAGGTTTTTATTTCATCTTATAAAGGCATAAAACACATATCGAAATGAGCTAATGTTTAGAGATATGTGTTATACGCTGTTTCTTTCGCACATTGAACGGGTTTTTTTCGCACATTAAATAGCTGCGCCCATATCGTTAGCATTGTTTATTATCTGTCTTGGGCCATACACCAGGAAGTAACAGACGTACCCGCTGCCTTTTTAAATGATCTTATGATTGCTTTGGATCAAATTGAATAAAGAATATTTTAATGAATTAGCATTTTATTTTTCTTACCTATATCAATTAATTAGCGGACTTCGTCGGCCTCATTCAGTGATCCCGTGGGAATATCAGGATAACAAGTAGAAAGATTATATTTCTCATGAATGTGGCTATCACACACAAAAATATTTTTTCAAATCGGATCAGGAGTTTAAGAGATAAAGAGTATGGATATATACATAAATAACATTTTTTGAGATTCCCGTAGCTCACATTGATGCGACTAATGCCATAGTAGATGGGAGCCATAGATGAATACAATCTGCTATATTTCGTTTGTGTCCGCCATGGGTATGGTTTCCATACTAAGGTGCCCATTTACCTTTAGTGGAGCTTTTCAAAACACTCCTTATACAACAAAATTTGGCAAACTGAGCAAATTTTGCTCGTTTGTTTTGCAAATTTGAGGTTGCCATCTATATTTTTCCCTTTTCTCCCGTATTTTTTATAGCATTCCACACACCGTCCCATGCACTTTTTAGGAGGATTTCTTTTTATATTCTTCACGTGTCTATGAAGCTTATTTGGTGCTGGTCGCGGCGTTAGTAGAGCAGATTTCTGATAAAAACCAGTTCAGGGGCCCCGTGTGTCTTCTAGGCACACGCGGAAAAACTAGGCAAAATAAAATAAAAACTTAGTAAATGAATTTCTATACTATTATAATAACATAAGACGGATCACGCTCAACGACGTGTTAATTGACAGTGTTAATAAACAAAAGAAAAACACGTTCGTAAAAACTTCTTTTGTTCATAGTACAGTATTTCATCTAAGGAAAATTAAAGCGATTGCTGATTAATATTTATAAAATCATCCTGAAATGTTGACGATTCGGCAAGGTCGCAGTGCAGTCGTATGCATTTCTTGAGTGTCTTGACAATGCACTGGCTGTCATAGTCAATATCCATTTGTACAAGTTTACGTTTACGCTACTTTTAACAAGTCCGCATATGACGAACTAATTTACAAAATGGCTCTCACTGATAACCTTATTTGAAGGAAATTTAGGTAAGTTTGGGGCGCCAGGGGGTCGCGTTAGCATTCTACCCTGGTAGACCGAAGGCCACAACCTCCTTGGCGGCGGATAAAGGTGTTGGGCTCCGCCGCTAACACACCCAGCGGCCGCAGTGGATAGGGAGGACGGCAACCTGACAACACTGCATCTCCTCTTCCTCTGCGTTCCTACCGCGACGCATCGAATGGTGCGCCCCCATTTGGTCGTGGGAGATAGGGCGCGCGGCAACGCAACATCGACACGCGTCTCCTCCCGCGATCACACTCGCCTAGGAGGGATAGACAGAACTGTCCCCCGCACTCGCACCCTTGGACGCATCCAGCACAGGCCCCCTCCAAGCTTCACCGTGGGTATCCAACCCACGGTTACGGAGCCCTCCCCCCACACCACCTTAACCTTATCCTTTATCAGGAATCACACTTCTTTTCTCAAGGTAGTAGAGCCTTGCTGACTTCAGCATGAATGGGCCGGCTCGACCGGGGAAGTACTACCCTCTCACAAAGTAACAGTACCTAAACTGTTGCGTTTCGTTCGGTGAGTGAGAGTGCCGGAGGCCCTATCCCCTATTCCTTATCCCTCATCCCACTCCTCATCCTCTCCCTTTACCCAACCCCAAGGGGCGGCAACGCACTTGTGACTCCTGTGGTGTTGCTTGTGTCCATGGGCGGCCGTAATTGCTTACCATCAGGCAATCCGTCTGCTCGTTTGCCGCCTATTAACATAAAAAAAACACTATCTATTTGTAAAACTTAACAAAAATCCGTTCGGTAGTTATTGAGTTTATGATAATGCCTTTTTTATTTACATAACATTTCATTTTATTGAGTTTAATGTCTTCATACATAAGGACTTCATTTTATAATACGTGTAGATACATCTAGTACGTATTAAGAACTTGCCTATCGTATCATAAAGCAACAGAAGTTTGCGTATCGTAAACTTTACTATGCTCCGCTTGTTCAGGAGATAGAGTTCAGTTGTTGTTTCCAAATTGCTTTTGAAATCCCTAGCTGTATAAATATCAACATTATACTCCAACAATACTTATAATTATTTTGGAAAACATTGCAAGTGTATTATTTTCTTTTTTATAGTTTCACGCCTGTATTCCCAAACGAATAATCCAGAGGTGTAATAATACACCCTCATTTTGCCATGTATTTTAGGTCCCACGTAATAGGGTAGAGCCTACTTATTGCCTTTACCGGGCACTTTACCAGATTCCATGCTCAGAATTCAGTAACAATTTTGATCGACCTGTAAATCGAACCCGAAACCTCCCGATCAGTAGACGCATATGCTATCCATTGGACCTTGGAGGCAGGAGAATTGCAAAACAAAAACTAGTTTCTTCTACATACAACTTTTATAGTTAAATTGCTGGGTTAGAGCGGTGCCGTTTCTCTGCCTGTATAATGTGCCATGACGTTTACAGTACAGTGCACTCAGCAGCATAATGCGTTTGATTTTATGGCTTCATAAAACGATGCATTGCGCGTCATTGCAATACATTAAACGTATTCACGAGCTCGTGAATTTACGTAATACAATGTTTAGACACAGTTTATGTTATATGCAAGTTTAAATCTTGTATTATAATAAATACGAACCATATTTAAAAAGTCAGTTATGGCCTATTGGAGGAACTAATAGACTATAATGAACAATTTAGTACGCACATAGCTTTAAGATGTCAATTCGAACTCAAGCCCCTCTGTGTAGCAGTCTGTTACTCTCTGTACTCTGTTCCCTACCCACCGCCCTGCCATAATGCATATTTAAGTAACTGAATGTATCAAACAGTACCCAGTATTTATTAATTAATTATATTATTTATTTATTTAATACTTTATTGTACACTTATACAAATATTTTAAAGAAATTTTGCATATGTAAGATATACTACAATGGGTATGGCGTTATCGCTAAAAGCGATTTTTACCAGGCAAATTTTTATGGAGTTTTTTTTTTTACCACATACACACATCACCATCTAGTCCCAAGCTAAGCAGAGCTTGTGTTCTGGGTACTACTTAATGGATATATGGATATATTATTACACGTAAGAAAATCAATGCAGTAAAAATTGAGTGCCCGCTTCACAGGTCATTAGTTAGCTAAGTATCAACAAAATGAGCCAAACAGTTGAGCAGTGCACTACAAAATTCCGTACCACTACTAGCTGTTGCCCGGATTTCATAGCGGCTAGCTTGAAAATCAGACTATTTTCAACCAACTTTCTGTCCCATAATATTGGACGGAATATTTAAGCTGTTCTTTGGTGGATGCCACCGTCATAAAAGGATCCGTCTGTCCAAATGTCAAACTTCTAGCGTCATTAGTTCGGGCTCTACGATAATTAGTCGGTCAGGACAAGTATAATCTTAATATGTATAATTCTTAACATAACTGGCGAAATGTGGGTGTGTAATAAAACACCTCTGCCTACCCCTTTGGGCATAAAAGGCATGAAGTTATGTTATGTTTTATGTTTGTATAATTCTTCTATACTTGTGATTGTGACCTAAATGCCTAAACGGCTCCAGCATTGTATGTTGCATTTGGATATAATGTAAATGTTATTCAATGGGTTCCTGGTTAGCTTTGCTTTCGTTTACCAAGTTTTCTTTAAAGAATAGATGGGACAACGTCTACCGGTACCAATTATTTTTTAATAACAAAATTAATTGAGAGTGTGATCTCGCCTAGTTTTATACTCGCTGATTCACGTATTCTTGGACGTTACCGCTTGACCTTTGACAAACAAAACGAAGAAAAGGGTTCATTCAAAATCCTGATAAAGCTATTTTTCATGCGTCCTATAATTGATACTCAATAAAAGGCTTTATCTGAAGTAAAGTCAACCAACTGCAGTTAACATTAAATGCCGGCAACATTACGTAACAGGATGATTGTAAACGCATCGTTCTCAACGTCGCTGTAATACTGGCCAATTGACGCAGGCCAACGCAATTGCTGATTGAATGGACGTTATCGCTTCACAATTACCTTTAAGCTGAACTCATGCGCGCGTTTACTGTAGTGTACTTACGGGCTTTATGTAAGAATTCATATTTATGATAAAGTAGCTGAAAAGGCAGACTTTGGATAACTAGCTTATGCAATGAACTTTGTATCGCCTTGTGGTATCCCAACACGGGAACAGGCACCATACAGCTGCCCATGTGAGAAGGATTTATTTTCTAGATTGAGGCCGCATAGACTTATAATCTGTGATTTATTTTTTGTCATAGCAAATGAAAACTCCACTGGAAACTGCAGTCGTTTAGACTCAAATGGGATGTTTGAGTTTGTATCATTAATGGGAGGTATCAACATCTTCACCCTTATAGCTTCCCTTTTAAGCTACTGTTTCGTCATTACATTGTGGAGTATTTATCATTGCTAGCCGTGTGCCGCTACAAAGACGCAGTTGTTTGATATCTTGCAACAATACGTGCATACTTTTAACTGTCGATTTTAAGGGTGCAATCCCGGCAAATCCAGCGACTTCGAAAATTCTGGATTTAGTTGACAACCTCATTTTGGTTAGTATCGCAGTCTATTCCATAATATACCGTTATATAAATAATATCCTTTATTAATCGCAAATTTCATTTGGCATATAGCACGTTCGCTCAACCAAATACGACCCCTGTAATTTTAAACAACATTATGAATTCCATTTTAATGAGTTCTCTGTTTAATTCAGTACATTGACAAAACAATTTCAGGAATCGTAATTTTACACGGTTAGTCGAAACGGCTACACGTATTTAGCCCTTTACCAATGAATTGTGTCACCAAATATTTCACCGAGTTGTACGTACATTTTGTATTTGTTATTAAATGGAAGTACGTGTTTTTGCCTTAATTTAGTGTCTTCAGGTTTGCTCACAAAATATAGGTCATTAAATATTCATTGAGTTCATATTTCCAAAAGTCATGCATTATAATGAACGAAAAATAGACCATCGCAACTGTAACAGCTCGATTAGAACTTGCAAGATTATTTTCTAAAAAAGCTCTGTACGTGTTTGAGAAGTTCAAATCCTTTCTAATTAATTTTTTTATATCATTGCAATATTTCGAATGATTTTAGTACGCATATTTTTATTTGGTTAAATTTTACTTGGCAAAATATTACCAAGTATAATATCATTATGGCATTTGGTCTTTAATCAAATGATTTATTACAGCAAACAATCTGCAGACAATAAACGGTTGGTGAAATATCACCAAGCGTTTGTTTTCTGAAGATGATTAACCTACTCTAACTACTTCCATAAATAAACTAATAAGTTTATTTATGGAAGTAGTTAGAGTAGGTTAATTATAAAAAAAATGGTAAGGTTACGTTAGAATTGTGACCTCCTGTTCCGCGGTAGTGGTAAAGAGATGGAACTGAACTATTTAGATTAAGATAATTATTGATTTTGCATAAAAAATGTTATTCCAACTGAAATATTTGACTGAATAAAAAATGTTAAAAGTACTAGTTGGTAAACAAGTTATAGTTTAAACGTTCATTTCCCAAACATAAGGTTTGCGTTACAATTTTTTGTGAATAAAATTTTTGCTAAGTAATAATTTGGCAAATGAAATTATACGAAACATTTTTTGGAAGTGAAAATTTGTCCCTTTGACCTTTCGGTCAAACGAGGGAGACCCGTCTTCAGCACAATGTCAATGGGGAAAAAGAAGCAAGTCTGTTTAGTTCGTTTACGAGAAAACTACAACACTAAGTGATTATAGGTACCTTTGCATTTAGGCAGCTTCGACTAGACATGAGAAAGATTGAATTTAAATGAAAATACTATTTATGTGACAAAATTAAAAATAAATTCGCATCTATTGGCTTGGAACTAAATTCTAGTAAGTGTGAATTGTTTATAAATACAACAGACTCCACAAAAAAACATTCGATAATATCAAAATTTTATAATTTGGCATCAAACATCAAAATTATTGATAAGACCTCCCTTCGCCTCCTAGGTTCTCCAGTATTTGAAGAATCTTTCGGTTCTTTCTTAGACGAAAAGAAATTTCACATCGCCTATTCAAAATTAATATTCATTCGGCCTATACTATTATTCGTTATTGTCTTTTCGTCCCAAAATTCCCACATGCCTTAAGATCTTCCCAACTTTGGAAAAATCAATCACTTTTAGAACAAATCGACCAAATTTTCCTAATTACTTTAAAGAGAATTTTAAATGTGGACTTGGACGACCGAGCCTGGCTACAAGCGTCTTTGCCCATACGTTTGGGTGAGCTTGGCGTTCGCAAAATTTCCAGTGTCAGTTTACCGGCGTTTCTATCTTCGGTTCACAGCACGGAAGAGTTAACTAGGAAAATTTTATCACCTACACTAGTTAACTCAGAAGTGTTGTGCAAAACCGAAGCCATAAACGCCTGGAAAATGGCTTGTCCAAGCACTGATTTACCTACCAACCTATTCTCCCAAAGACTGTGGGATGCGCCGCTTTGTAACATAGTAAGAAAAAATCTTTTGGATACTTCTTTAAATGTTACAGAGCGTGCTCGCTTGCTGGCTGTGGGAGGGTGGGAATCCGGTCTATGGCTTCAGGCACTACCATCGTCCAACACTGGAACCATGTTGGACGATGAGACATTCCGTATTGCCATTTGTCTTCGTTTAGGTGCTCCGTGTGTTTCTCCGCATCGATGTCATTGTGGAGAAGACATCGATAGCCTTGGCCACCATGGGCTATCTTGCAGCAGAAGTGCTGGTAGAATTCCTCGTCATGCCCATCTGAATGATATAATCCGTCGTGCTATTGTCGCGTCTGGGGTACCAGCTGTACTTGAACCAAATGGTTTGGTGCGCGACGACGATAAGAGACCTGATGGTATGTCATTGTTGCCATGGAAAATGGGTAGGCCTTTGGTGTGGGACGAAACCTACGTAGACACCCTCGCGCCATCACACGTTCCAAGCACGGGAGGCCATTTTGGCGCTGCTGTTGCAACTGCGGAAACCCTCAAACGGCGCAAATACAGTAATTTAGTAAGTAATTACGTGTTTGAGCCGTTTGGGGTGGAAACGCTAGGCTCATGGGGTCCGAGCGCTCGTTCTCTATTCCGGGAAATTTCTAAACGGTTAATCGACGTCTTACGTGACCAGAAGGCTGGTTTATTCTTTGCTCAGAGAATCAGCATTGCCATCCAGCGTGGCAATGCTGCCAGCCTTCTGGGCACGTTACCCGATGACATTGACGCCTAAACCATGTAAATATTTTCACTTTCTAAATTTGTTTTTATGGTTTTTGTATTAGATTAGATTAAGCTTCACTTATATGCTACTTATAAATTATGTTACCTACTTTAATGTTTTAAATTAAATAAAAAATAAAGCAATATTATAGGTACTATTAAAATAATAATTTTGAACTGTGAAAAAAAAAAATTATGTGACGACTGCTGTTGGTGGTGAAAAAAATCACCTACCAGTAGTATGATTGCCTTTGGTAGCCTCGCTCACTCATTGGGTACAGGTTTTCCTCATAAATCGCTTCACTATCTCCCACTTCTTGTGGATAGGCGGCTTTAGAATGTGTCTCGCAGATAATTGACTCGACATATTATGAGGTCAGGTTCAGCGGGGTGCGTCTGTTTCACACCGTGAGATTTATTATTAGCTTTGGAAGTTTTAATAGCTTTTTTTCAAACATCTTTGTAACAATGACTATATTTAGATATATTAAAGAAGCTAGATACATTACGTCGTATATTATTAGTGAAGCCAAAACTAAATAGGTAAGCATATTTGCATAACATTCAATTTGTCCTTCTGCGAGCCTGGTTGCATCCAAAAATTGCGATTTTAAGTCCATGGTTCGCTTTCCAGTCTAACCTGATAAGATAGAACATTATTACACAGAACGGCGGCCGTCTAATACCTGGGGCTCAAAAGTTAGTATTTTCAAGGTTACTTATTCCTCATTACGACTGTGAATAATCTTCAGGACAACCGGCTTAAAGTAATAATTACCAATTCCATATCTATGCACCTAACTTCAAAAGACAGTGATGCGCACCGTGCATTTGAACTTGATACCCTCTGCATCGCAGTCTGTTGGTATCTCCGCTAGGTTATCGATGCTTTTATAAACATGACAATATTAAAAGCGGTGAAAATTGTTGTTTACTCCTGTCGATGCCGGCGTTAAGGCCACTCGTTGATACATATTCCTCATAACATCACACTGTTTAAAGCAGAATCCCTGTACTGCGATGTCGCGCTATATATATAAGCAGGGAAAAGGAAATAGTTTCCATTTTAGCTTTTACCTACAAAATGACAATTTGTATATAGACAAGAAACGAGTTCTTGTCTCAAGGCAAGAATATATGGATTATTTTTATATAATTGAGAGGAAAGACAAGCTATAAACTCCGACACCGGAGTTGACGGAGTTGGCCACACTCACATGCAAAGAAGAAAAATCAAACGTCACTTAATAACTGTTACGCAAACGCGTTTTCCAGCTCAAATCCTGAGTTCAAACCCCTGCACATGGAAGAGAAGATTTAAATAAAAAAATGTGCGGGCGTAGTTACGGTTGTCCTCTAGTCTAATCAAAATAGATACACTTCACTGATACTCCCGGTATAACGAATAAGTATTGAGTTCATCGACACTAAGCCAGTAAGGCTTTATCCTCTGAGTAATGTCCCCGCATCCATCAGTCGCGCCATCACTCCGCTTCTTAGTGACGATAGTGCGCATTTGTCCTTTATCTCCTTCCCCCTCCCCCCTAGGGCTACCACTTTACTCAAGTACCAAGTACTTACGTAAATAAAGCACTAAACTTCACTTCAGGGACAGTTGTCATTGCGTTACCAGGTTTATCACTTACGCATCCCTGTGGAGAGTTTCAAAGTTATTTCCAGGTGTTTAAGGAAATAAATATCTACTTTTAATCTTTCGCCATACTTTGGGTCTTTTCTCTTTACACATAACTACAAATATTGAAATAAATAAATAAGATTAACATTCGCGAGATTTATACATACTATATTTTAATATAATATTTATGTAACAGGTAGTCGCCATGGTTGGTGTAACCGACGCTGAATCGTCGGGGCAAGTTAAAGGTCTCTCACATTTATAATTTAATATTAACGCAATTTCGATCCGTTACATAAATATTGAAGGACATTTTTGAGAGCAATGATTGCGAAAAAGGTTTCAACCACTTTATGGTTTTGTTGTAGGTTTGATCCTCACACGGTTATCCAAAAGTCTCATATAGGAATTTGGAATAAATATTTCGCTCCTATTGAAGCTCTTTATAGATCCATGTATCTTCGTCCGACATTTATACACTTGTAAAATAAAAGCATATCTGAACCTTGCTATGTTATCTACTGCAGAAAAGCTTTTATCTACTGAAGAAAGTCCTGGCAATTTGGCAGCCCTACACATTCGATCAACGGAACTTCTCGCGATCAACGTAATTGCAGTATCAAGACGATAGGTAGTTACTTACTGTACGAAGAGCTTCTCTGAGTCTGGCTCTGCGCCAGAACGCACGTCAATATGTGCACTCTTTCCAGGTAGTGCGAAACGTTGAGAATGAATTTATCTACTGTGGTGTTTCACTAATCGTGTCTTAGAAATTTTTGTTATGGAGCTACTAGACTTACTAAGTATTTTCATACACCATTACATAGATCCGATACGACAAGAAAGAAGGACAAACGAACAAACGCATAATAATTGTGATTATGAACAAAAAAAAGAAGATGAACGATCATGAATCTGCAACCAAATTCAGGTAAGAAAGGGTGGTTCATGAAAATTTAACTCTAAATTTGATCAGGCAAAGGAATTAACGATCTTAGACTCTAAAGTGGCACATATTACACATTTAACATCATTTGCAGATCCGACAGTTGGCAAAGTGATGATTACTGGAACATTGCGGACAATAGCTGGATACTAAAGATTTAGATTTAGACAAATTTAGTCAAACGGCATTCACTAAAGGAGGCGCCCATGTCAAACAATAGACAACCACAAACTGATGATGATATTAGTATGGAACATAATAATTATCCTCATAATAGGCATTTTTAAAAAGCTATTATGTACAAATAGTGAAAAAAGTATATAACAAGAAACTTACCTAGAACCGCTTTTATTCATATTTGCGCTCTCAAACGTATATCTTAAAGCGTATCGTTGGATTAGCCCCTTTCGTGAAGTATCTAAGTGATCGGCACTCTTTCAGAGAATTAAACGTTACCCACAATTTACAACGAGTCTTCCGCAAAGAGAAATGAACCGAATTAAATAAGGATTTCTTTCTGTTTAAGCGATTAAACGAGGATTTAGTATAAATTATTTTGTATTTGAGCTTTTGAAACTTTTACACAGCTTAGAAATGGTTATAAATGATCTGATTTAAAACACAACATTTAACTGAAGGGGTATGTAATATGTTATATACAGCTGTAGCCCCTTATAGATTAACTTGATTTGTTTTACGATCGACAAAGTTAAACAATGCTCGCACAGCTCACCACTTGAATGGTGTTTGTGATATTTACATCAATGCGGTATCTGTATCTGTTCTTGTTGTCTTATACACAATTTATTTCAAGTTATTAGGCCATGTCGATGGCCTTTAGTCAACCTAGACACTGCGACACCAGAGATGATCACACACTCACACGATATAGAAGAAAGTATGTACAGATGTAGCCTCACCTACCCGATTTTATTTATTAAATATATCTCCCAACTTTAAACATCAATACACGGATCACCTTGCATAAGTGTTGGTCCTTAATGGACTCAAACCAATCGTGCTTGGCGCAATTCTTCAAGAGGCACGGCGGTGCCATACATGTGAGTTGTATTTGGCACCTTATTAAAAAGCCTTTTCTGTGCGATCAATATT
Organism: Euclidia mi; assembly: GCA_944739405.2. Lineage (NCBI taxonomy): Eukaryota > Metazoa > Arthropoda > Insecta > Lepidoptera > Erebidae > Euclidia > Euclidia mi. The sequence goes on along the minus strand of OX123196.2, from coordinate 61,165,940 downwards.
TCCAATCCCCAAAGCTTTCCAACTATTTATATAATATGACAAAATTAATATAATTTCAATATTGAATACTTAATCAATATTTAGTAGCGTTCAAATTGGATTTGCGTCAGTGTATAAAAAACGCGATTTAGTATACAGGGAATAAATGTTTCGCTGAACTTATTATATTTAGGCCCACTTGCACAACGATTCTTAAATTGAATAAAGATGTATTTAACGAGAAAAAAAATATTAAACACCACTAGCGTCTTGCACAACGAAAAATTTGTCGAGTAATATGATTTAAGAACTGTCAAAATTAATTACCGAAAATCGGCTGTTTAGTAGCTAATTTCATTTAAGAACTGTCACACTGATGTTGGCATCTTGTCATTAGCGACGAAAATTATCAATAATTGTATAACTGGACCGGACGACGCAGCAGGGGGAGGCCTATGTCCAGCAGTGGACGTCCCTAGGCTGACATGATGATGATGATGATATAACTGATAACAATGTACCTACTTGTGTTATTGTTAACCCTAGAATCCTACACTATTTGGCGCACATGTTATTCTTACACTGGGGTGCTGGAACACCCCATACTAAAATGACTGTAATCCTTAAAATAAAATAAAAACAATTCATGAAAATACGTTTTATTAAACATAATCGGTAACTTGAGATCACAAATCAGCCTTATTACACAAAGTTAAATGTAGTTTGAGCAACAGCGCTTGTAGGATTTGGTCCTTATTGAGGATCACTGCAATGGACTAAGTTGGCATCCGGTGACGGTCCTCCAAATGTTCATGTATCAGTTCCAAACCTAATTTCAAAACTGTCTGCTGAAACTTTATATTTGGCTTATTATTTGATCTTGAACACTTGTAAAGAACCCAGGCATTACAACTGGTCCCAACTTCTATTTCTTCCTCGCCAGATTTGTGATCTAGAATAGAGCTTATTTCTTCGTAATTCAAACCTCTGACAGCCATCCGAAACAAAATAAATAAACTTCATTGAATGTTACATTCATAATATCTAAAAATATCTGTATTTAATTCATATAAGACTATTGTTTTAATAAATTTAACGAGAAAAAAAATATTAAACACCACTAGCGTCTTGCACAACGAAACATTTGTCGAGTAATATGATTTAAGAACTGTCAAAATTAATTACCAAAAATCGGCTGTTTAGTGGCTAATTTCATTTAAGAACTGTTACACTGATGTTGGCATCTTGTCATTAGCAACAAAAATTATCTATAATTATATAACTGGACCGAATGACGCAGCAGGGGGAGGCCTATGTCCAGCAGTGGACGTCCCTAGGCTGACATGATGATGATGATGATATAACTGATAACAATGTACCTACTTGTGTTATTGTTAACCCTAGAATCCTACACTATTTGGCGCACATGTTATTCCTACACTGGGGTGCTGGAACACCCCATACTAAAATGACTGTAATCCTTAAAATTAAATAAAACAAGTTATGAAAATACGTTTTCGATGCGATCACAAATCAGCCTTATTACACAAAGTTAAATGTAGTTTGAGCAACAGCGCTTGTAGGATTTGGTCCTTTTTTGAGGATCACTGCAATGGACTAAGTTGGCATCCGGTCCGTCCTCCAAATGTTCATGTATCAGTTCCAAACCTAATTTCAAAACTGTCTGCTGAAACTTTATATTTGGCTTATTATTTGATCTTGAACACTTGTAAAGAACCCAGGAATTACAAGTGGTTCCAACTTCTATTTCTACCTCGCCAGATTTGTGGTCTAGAATAGAGCTTATTATGGTTGACGACCGGTTGGCGCAGCGGTAGTGTAAGCGACTGCCACGCCAAAGGTCGCGGGTTCGATTCCCGCTCAAGTCAAACATTTGTGTGCATGAACATGGATGTTTGTCTTGGTCTGGGTGTTTCTATGTATAATATGTATGTATTTACAAAAAAAAGTATATATGTATGCTTATCCATTGTCTAGTACCCATAGTACAAGCTCTGCTTAGTTTGGGACTAGATGTTGTTGTGTGAATGTAGTAGAATACTATATTATTATTATTATATTTCTTCGTAATTCAAACCTCTGACAGCCATCCGAAACAAAATAAATAAATTTCATTGAATTTTACCTTCATAATGTCTAAAAATATCTGTATTTAATTCATATAAGACTATTGTTTTAATAAATAATCAAATTTAATAACTTGTTACATATAAATGCATCAATCGTAATAAATAAATAATCTTACGATTTTACTACACTGAGGTACTGGCATACCCCACAGCACTTATACAGGCGACCACACAACGCGGTCCCTCGTCACGGTATTGACGTAACGCGAGCGGTTGACACCAAACTATAATAGTCCGACTCGCGAATTCGTGGATATTAAAGAAATTGAGCTATTTAGAAAACAAATCGGTGTGGGGTGCACCTGCACCCCATGTAGGGTTCTAGGGTTAATGCTCAAAAGTTTCTAGTTATTATTTGTCAATTGTCATTTCGTTGCTAGGCGACGACAATGCGTTTTGTTTTATGCTCAAAGTATATATAGTCTAAGGTTTTATGCGAAACCATACGCATAACATCGTTAAAATCGTAACAAAAAGGCTTCATGCTATGAAACAAAACGTAGAAACTACTTTACCGACCTCATAAAATGTTTAACTAAATCTAAGCGTTGTTGTCGTTGTGCAAGAGGACGCTAAATACTTTTAACTTAAATTATTTTATGATGTTAATTCTGTTCAACGAATTTAAATTAAGGAGTGACTTAAATCAAACGTTACGCAAGTGGGCCTTAGTATTTAGCAAATATTTAACTATTGATGATGATGTTCAAGACGCTGCACTGGAAAGGACGCGGTATTAACATAAACGGCGAGTACCTCTCACACTTAAGATTTGCAGACGATATCGTTATCGTGGCTGCAAGACTTGCAGTATATGCTGAGCAGCCTAGCTGATTCTTCTGCTCGCATCGGTCTCCGGATAAACTTGGATAAAACCAAAATAATGTTCAATGAACATGTCTCTCCGGAACCGATTATCCTAAACGGGGTCCCTCTCGAAGTTGCTCAGGAGTACGTCTACCTTGGGCTAACCTTGCAGTTAGGTAGAAACAACTTCGAGAGGTAGGCTTGCAGAAGAATACAGCTTGGCTGGGCGGCATATAGGAAACTCTGTCGAGTCTTTTCATCATTCCTACCGCAAAGCCTTAAGACAAAAGTCTCCAACGAGTGCGTCCTACCCGTTGTGATTTACGGCGCCGAGACGTGGACACTGACGGTGCGACTAGTCCACCAATTTAAGGTCACTCAGCGAGCTATGGAGAGGGCTATGCTCGGAGTTTCTCTGAAGGATCGAATTCGTAATGAAGTGATCCGACAGAGAACCAAGCTAATCGACATAGCTCAGAGAATTAGCACGTTGAAGTGGCAGTGGGCCGGTCACATCTGTCGCAGAACCGATAGCCGATGGAGTAGCCGTGTTCTAGAGTGGAGACCGCGCCTTGGCAAACGTAGTGTAGGACGCCCTCCGGCTAGGTGGAGTGACGATATACGCAAAGTGGCTGGCAGCGGCTAGATACGAAGAGCCGAAAATCGGGCTCAGTGGCGTGCCATTGGAGAGGCCTATATCCAGCAGTAGACTACGGCAGGCTGATAATGATGAACTATTGATGAAACGGATTTGCTGGAATAGGTAATTTTTTTTAAATCTTGTTGTAATATGAATTTCGTAATGATTTGGTAGGATAAACATGAATTATTTTTTTACTCAAAAGAGTTTACTCAAATTAAAATTTTTGCATCTTGTCTAATCAGAAAAGTACCTAAGTTGGTGATTTACCTTATTTGTAGGTCAAAAGCCGATATACTCGTATGTAGAGTCGAAGTCATGATCCTGTCATGTTTTCACTCTTTTCGTGTAAGTGTGTACAGTGTAACCGATGTGGGTGTCAGAGTTATAATTTAAATTCAATTTTTTTTATTGTTACAACTTTAGGACAATAATTATACACATTACATCAGTAGACTAAGGAACTAGTGTGAATGGGACAGGATAAAGGGGAAGACCTAGGCGGACGTTCTCTGACCGATTGGAGACTTCCTAAAAGAAGGACAGGTCAGAAGTACCCTTAACAGAAGAGTATGCATGAGAAACTTGATGGGAGTGAATAAAGCAAGAGAGGTATGTCAGGATCGTTGCAAATGGCGTTCCGTAGTCTCTGCCTACCCCTCAGGGCAACAGGCGTGAAGAGCCCGAAGGATTGACCAAATTGTCAATTGTATGATTTGGAAAACTTAGTTGCATTATTGTATGCAAACCGGCCATCACCAGTCCTAGTTACAAGAAACCTGGTGAGAGTATAGTCTTCGTGGCTTTGACCCAAATACAATTAATTTTGGACCTAATACGTATACAATGTCGGGAATTGTCACTGCGGCGATGTTTACAATTAGCTAGTGGTCATGACTATCCTTCTTTTTTTGTATTAGACGTTGCTCCCTTTGTGATACTTAACTTTCCATTTTAATAGGTCAGACGGTGGATAAATTTCGGTTGGTGCAATTCCATTCAGTGGCTCCAACCAGCAGTAAATACTACGCTATAATCTATTCCCATCATTGCTATTATCCATCATTGACTCTGTAGCGAACAGCTACATAACACGGCACCATCAACCTAGTAACAACTATCGCAAGCCAAGCGGCATACATACAAATTCCAAAGTACGTCCGTCGGCCTGCAGGCCACCAAGCATGACCACCCAGCTTGGTTAGAGGCTCCTCCCTCTAGTTGGAGGAACACCACACCTTTATCGTCCACAACTCTTTCGGTGATTGTAATTTTGGTTTGTCCGATATAAGAACTATTAATCGAGTATTTCAACTTCATCCATCTTCACATCTATAATACAGCAATGAAAAGTAAATTGCAAGGCAAGAAAACTTTAGTACAATAAAAAAAACAAATGATCTTTACGTAAAGCTGTATACCAACTAGCAGACTCCCCAGAGTAATTGATTGACTCCATACATGATAATGATCACTCACCAGCTTAATTTTTCCTTAATATCTGCATCAGAATAAACATTTCAATATGTATGTAGTAACTAACACTGCATATAATATTATTTTTGCAATAGATCCATTCGTAAGTAATGCTGTGTTTCTAGTAAGTAATTTATTAAGACAGTTCCCATACTAAAAATATGTAAATCACAAATTCAAATTTAAATTCAAATTATATTTATTTTGTTAAACACAGGTAATAAAAAGATCTTACAAATAAAAGTACAGTGGAACGCTGTGTCTTGCCAATACTATCGGCGTACAAAAAATTCATGGATAAAAAAAAAAAAATTAAAAGTAATAAAATCAATTAAAAACATTTTGAGACGTGTCATTTAGAAAATCGGTAATCGAATAATAGCATCTTTCACATAAAAACATATTAAGCTTTTTCTTGAAAAGTTTTAAATTTAATTTTTTGTATGCCTCCGGTATCTTGTTATAAATCTTTGGAGCTAGACAAAACATGCTATTCCATAATAGGGCAGTATTAGCTTTTCGAATACATAAATTATTTTTGCGCCTATTACGTATGATAACATCAGATAAACTGGGAAACAAATGAGGATTTGCTTTAACAAATAAAGCTACTTCAAAAATATACAAAGACGGAAGTGTTAGAATTTTGTGTTTGATAGAATATGATCTACAGCTGTCAGTCACTCGAAGACCAAACATAGCCCTTATACATCGTTTTTGTGCTTTGAACGCAATCTCCCTATGTGCAGAGTTGCCCCAAAAAATTATTCCGTATCTAAGTACGGATGCAACAATGCCATGATAAGCAGTTAGTAGAGCTTCTGTGTTAACTGTATGTTTGAGTTTATAAAGAGCATAGGACGAACTACTGATTTTTTGCAAAGAGTCTCTATATGTTGTTTCCAATTAAGCTGATTGTCAATCGTCAGTCCAAGGAATTTTGTATTATTTGTTTCACATATATTATTATTCTGATATTTGATATTCATTTGATAACAAGAGCGTTGTCTTTGACAGAAATGCATAATTTGAGTCTTGCCTAGATTTATCTTCAAATTATTATTATTCAACCATACAATTATTGAGCTGATTGTGGTATTAATATCCGATTCATACGAATTGGGTTTATCACAAGCTATAGTCACAGTACTGTCATCGGCAAATAGTGTTAAGGGATGTTTAATTGCTTGAGGTAAATCATTTATGTATATGATGAACAACAAAGGCCCCAATACACTGCCCTGGGGCACTCCGAATAATACTTTACGTTCCTTAGATAAGTATATATCTTGTCTTTTTGTCTTGAAATTTAACTTATTTATTGCAATTACCTGTTTTCTGTTCGTTAAATAAGATTTTATTAAATTATTTACATTGCCTCTTAAGCCATAAGCGTCAAGCTTTTCAAGTAGAATATTATGATCGACGTAGTCAAAAGCTTGTGTCATATCACAATAAACGGCACATACAGGTATTCTTTTATCAACTTTCATCATTACCACATTTAAAAACTCATATATAGCCATATTTATGGTGTTATCTTTACGAAAACCTTTTTGTTCTTTACATAATATATTGTTTTTTTCAAAGTATGAATATATTCTGTGATTTATATATTTTTCAAATATTTTTAAAAAGATTGGCAGAAATGAGATCGGTCTATAATTATCAATAAGCTCTTTATTTTCTTTTTTGTGTAAAGGCTTTATAATCGATACTTTTAGTTGGTCAGGAAATACACCATGGCAAATACATAGGTTTAAAATGTAACTGAGATGTTTAGATATTAAATCTCCAACAGATTTTACTATTTTGGTAGAGATTTCATCATAGCCCACACTATTTTTATTTTTCAAATACTTAATAATATTAAGTATATCGTTAGATGTACTTGGTATCAAAAACATTGAATTTAAACATATGTACCCAGTCACAGGGAACATCACAAATGTCAAATAAACAGATACAAAATAACCACTACGCCATAGAAAATTCATTACATACACATCCACTACTTCTTACAGCTTAGTATAACAAAAAAACTGCTTGAGAGGTGTCAAGGGACACCCGGGTGCAACGAAGTTCCTTTCGATTAATTAGTGAAGGAATTGTAAAATTTTATTTTTTTAAGTTATAATATTTGTTTTATTATTAACAAATATAATGTAATATAAATTTAATCAGTAGGCTCAATTTTAGTAATAATTGTTAATTTTACAAAAAATGTACCGCTCGCCATCTTGGATCCCCAAATAAATGTCATTTACGTTATCAGAATGCATGATAGCCCCGAAAATTATACCCATATTAATTTTATTAAAAATGTCCCGTCCGCCATCTAGGATTCCCAAACAGATGTCATTTTCGTGAACAGAAAGCATGAAAACCCCAAAAATGATACTCATATTAATTTTATTAAAAATGTCCCCTCCGCCATCTTGAATTCCCAAATAGATGTCAATTTCGTGACCAGGTCGGATCCATAAAAATCTCGGAAATGATACCCATATTAATTATATTAAAAATGTCCCGTCCGCCGTCTTGGATTCCCAAATAGATGTCATTTTCGTGACTAGAATCCATAAAAACCCCGAAAATGATACCCATATTAATTTTATTAAAAATGTCCCGTCCGCCATCTTGGATTCCCAAATAGATGTCATTTTCGTGACCAGAATCCATAAAAACCCCAAAAATGATACCCATATTAATTTTAATAAAAATGTCCCAACTGCCATCGTGGATTTCCAAATAGATGTCATTTTCGTGATCAGAAAGCATGAGCATGATGCTTGCCATTGAGATAACATAACTACTAGAGTAACAAACTCAGAGAGGTTAGACTAGTAATAGAGACCGCATTAAAATAGCAACCTTAACCAAAATGCACTTCACTCTGACTTATGATTTTTTTCTCATATAAGAGAAAGATAAATATAGTCCGTTCACAGTTATTTTACCTCTAGCTGTTAGATTGGCCAACCTGGGCGTAGTGTTGCTATATTTAGTATATAATAATCCCATTTTAAATATACATTATTGCTAAAAATGTACTTATTTTTTCGATCGTATAAAATATTTGGCAGTAATGTTTGTAACAAAACCTCTTGATATTGGCAAATCTATATGCATGTACATTTATTTTCTTACGAAATAACTAATTTCCTATGAAGATAAGTAGCTATAATAAAAATGTTGTCTATTTAATATATAAAGGTAAACGCATCATAATTACGCCAACGTGAGGTTCTAATTATCAAATACAAAAACTGCAAATTTAACTTTCATATTTATTTTGAATAAGAATGATGTGGGTGTAATATTACACCTCTGCTTACCCCTGCATGGAAACAGGCGTGAGACTATAAGAATGATCCATGTGGACTGCCAATGCTATGATGATTCGTAACTGCTGTCATATTCTGTATCAGACTCGGAATTTAATTCTATTATGAACCTGTCCATTTCAGCATCCGTAGACCCATCTGTTTCACGAAGCTTGTCTTCAATGTGGCGCTCATGTTTGCATTGTTTTTGTCAGTCTTCTGCAGTGATAGATTGAAAAGCTTCTTCAGCTGAATTCACAATATTGGTTGCCTCTTGTCCTAAATTTTTGCTTGTGACTCGCCTTTTAATGAGACTCCACATAAGTTCAATTGCGTTTAGCTCGCAGTGGTATGGCGGTAATCTAACCACTTTGCGGCCATGAGCTTCAAGCATTTGAATTTTTGAAGCATTTCCACTAATATTGGGTAAAATGTTATGCACGGGTAACCCTATTTTACATTCCTGTCATCACAGAGTACAATTCCAACATAAAGAAAATAAACACCGACATCTGTCAGAGGTAAAATAACTGTGAATGGACTGTATACATATGTCATTTCGAATCTTAGAAATTGTCGTCAATTTTAACTCGACTAGTGATGTCCTTACTCAAAATTAATGTCGATAAAATATCGATAATGTTTGCAATAAATCCTTAGATTTGGTTTACTTACAATGACTATATTCTATTGAACGTTGATAAATCCTCAGATAAAGTAAAATATATGAATAAATCCAGCTTATACTTAAACACTAGTAAATAAGTTACGATAAAAATTTATTTTGAAATTACCTTTTAAAGGTGAATAAAGCAATTGATATTCATAATACCACTAATAATCACTACTTATGTGCAAGAATAGGATCAATGACGAGATCATTACCACGTAATGGTTTTCGAATACAAAACCACGTTACGTATTTCAGACTTTTGGAAGTTATATGCATATTATTTAGAAAATTATCACGATCGTCAAGTGTTTGTCTGAAATCTTCCAAACTAAATTAGGCCTTCTCAAATTGAAGGTAGGCACGAGCCCAGTATGTTCAGTTACATAATTATATTAAATCACCAATCGAGAGCAGGCTGCAGTAATAAGTGAGTTAACTAATAGATTAGAAATTAAAAAAAAATACTTCAGGGTCAATTTTAAATAAAATATTTCACACAATGAATCACATTTATTTAAGGTAAAATAGAAAAAGTCACTGACTGTGTCATTGGCTTAGTTAGAAAAAAACATAAATCTTTACAAAATCATATTATATATACAGGTCAAATTAATTACGCCCTTATAGATATGCCTAGGTCTAAAATAAGTGAGAAATAAAATAATTTAAAAGAATAAAACCAGGAACCCCCATGGTGAGTAAGAAAGAAAATAAAATTTTATGCGTGAAGTACGCACAAAATTTTATTTTCTTTCTTAACTGGCACCGAACTCAAAAAGTGTTGTTGTTAAAAATATTACTTTTTCTGCTGCCTAGTGCGAGCATCTTTAGATGTTGGTAAAGGCTCTTGGTGATTAGTCCATTTACTGACACAACTATCGGCACAATGATCGCCGAGTTCACATCCCACATATCGACAATCTCTTGAGCTGGGCCCAAATATTTGAACTCCTTCTCTTTTTCTGCTTTTACGAGATTACTGTCATGCGATATGGTTATAACGTCTATCAATGCGAGTCGATCTGCTCGGTCGATAACTACAATATCACGCTTATTGGCTACAATAAACCTGTCTGTAATGATAGACCTATGCCAGGACAACAACGTGCGGCTATTTTTTCGAGAACTGGGTCGGGCACATATTTGTATCTGTAATACGGTGAACCAATGAGATTAAATTTAAGGGCTAGTTGCTTATGAATTATCATGGCCACTTGATTGTGTCTGTGCAAATATTGGCCATTGCCAAAACTAGAACAACCGGTTACTATATGTCTGAGGCTGGTGACATGCCCGCCATATGTCAATCGCAACGTCCCTCAGTATATACTACCGGTAGTTGTTTGTCATGACAATTTCGTCCATAATTATGAAGACAAAACATTTTGTTTCACCGAAGAGAATAATAGAAATAAGAGAATAGAATAAAAAATAAAAAAATATAAAAATATTACACAAACCTGCAGTACTGCAGGTTTGTGTAATAATTATTTTTATAAAAGTAAAAGACAGAGGAGGATTAGTCTCACCATCAAAATATGTATTTCATATCTTTAAAGTTACAATAAAGGTTGTACGTGAAGGCAGCGATAGCATGTGTGCGATAGCTGAACGTTTGTGATGATCGATGAAAACACTTTTCTTGAGATATATAATTGTATTCAGGTATACTTATTTTTGAAAGAAATATTGCAGTATAACTTCTACATCACAATAGTGCAAAGGCTTCCTTTTTTTTGCAATAACTGTCACCTACATCGGCGAATACGTGGGTCGAAGCTAGTCTGTAAAATAAAAGTATCGATAAAGTTATAACGTCACTATGTTTATGCGTCACAATCTTTATACGAATAAATCAAAATGTCTATGAACGAAGTATCAAATGAAGTTCTATTAAATTTTGACGGGTAATGGGGCCCAACGCGGTGTCCTATGTCAGACCTTTGAGTGATGGGATTCCTCCGTCTATTTACATAATATATATAGTCTAAGAACAAACTCCTACAACCGAATGACGTTCGAAATAGCGTGGCAACCAGCCGAGATAGACGACGTAGCTTTGAAACCAATATGCACATTAGAAAAAACCTATATTCATCTCTTTCACTTATTCAAAAATGACGTTCCAAAACGTAAATTTGAATGAGACAACAACTGAACGTCAATCGTGAAATACGGTGTTCTCCAGTTGTAAAAATGTTTTACCCGAAAATATAACGGAAAAAATAAGCACCCATACATACATTGTTAAATAAATGAACGCTAAAAATATAACACATCTTTTTTGAGCAGTCGTGTGAAAATTGGTACCGAATTGTGTAGGAATCCAAATGAACAAAATAAATGTTCTAAATAAAAATATTTTTAGGCATTTTGTTGTTGATTGTATCTCGTCGATATCTCTTTAAAAATAAAGGAATTAAATCTATAAGAAAAAATCGGGAACAAAAAAGATAAATAATAATTTACTGCTTAGTATTATAGGAGGAAAATGTCTTAATAGGAAACAAGGACTAAACAAGTTACGAAACTCCCGTAAAAAATGGGAAATTAAAATTTTTATCTATTGATAACATTGGGAAGTTCAATGATTTTTGCGATTTTCATTGTAACTTGCAACACAAAGTCGTGATAAACAATTAACACGAGCGTGAAATAAAATATCCTGCCTCTTATATCAACGTTGCAAATTACGTTATATTTCACTGCGTATCTACCCTTTTTACGATCGTTGTCTTTTGTATCGACAAATTTGACACTTGAGGACAATGTGACAGTATTAGGTCCACGGACCTCTAGTTGTTATATAGATCAATGATGCTTGCTTTGTATAAGAGAGAGAGAAAGAGAGACAGACAGAGAAACATGCGCACGCCGCACGGCTTACAATAGCTTACTATAGCAAAAATTGTCGTTACAACTTTTCGTCTTAATTTTTCCGTCTAGCCCCCTTTTGCTCAAAGTTCGTTCCAAAACTCCAACCTTCCTGGATATTTTTTGAATTTTCGCGCCATTGCATATAGAAACTGAACTCCTGTTGTCAATACTCGAATATTAGCGCGCCACCATAACTCCCTGGGCGAGACTAAGATATTGTTTTAGAGCTACGAAGAATCATGTTCTCTTAGTAACTGGAGTGATTACACACCCTGAAATCTATATATATAAAGTTACACTATTTATAACTCAAGAACGGTTGAACCGATTTGGCTGAAAATTGGTGGGGAGGTTGCTCAGAACCAGGAAAAACACATAGGATACAATTAGTTGCAAAAATAATCTTGGAGGGATTTTAAAGAGGGTTGAAGTTTGTAGGGACAAACCCACTACCTATTGACAGTAGGAACGCATCCGCTATAATAATTGAGTGCTGCGCATTGTGCTATCGTACATAGCCCAAAGCTATGCTATCGTATATCTGTCAGTACTGTCACATTATACATTGTCATATGGTGCCATTGGTGCACTGTCATTAGGTACTTCGTTCGCTTACTTATATAAACTAATAATTATTGTAACAGCCTTGGCTAATCCCTACTAATATTAGGTAGAAATGCAAAAATGTGTATGTATGTACCAATTTCACGCTAAACCGGCTGAACCAATATTCTCTACTCATAAATGCGAAAGTGTGTATATAGATATATCGGACCATGGTTTTGACATTTGACTGTATGTAAGTGATGTTGTTGAGCACCTTTCGGTAGATAATGCCATGAATACTGACCAAGTTACTTCGTACCCTATAGAGTTTCTGAACTCAATTGTGTAGGTATACCGTATAGTTACACAAATATATTTTGGTTATCGCCATATTTATGGGTAACTCCGACGGCCCAAATACGTCCACATTTGCCGCTGCGTTTACCGCTACTGTGGGGTCGTGGCGTGCACGACGCTCTGCCGCGCCGCCTGCCGCGACGCTCGCCGCTTAGACCGATCTCGTGAACAGGCCCTTACGGAAACATAACTCCAGCGCGGCGGCAGCTGGCTACGTTGTTGTTAACATGTTAATCGTCTACTACGCATCTATGTCCTCCTAGTACCTGTGGATAGATTACTTTTACGCCCGTATCCCCCTTGAAGATCGCGCCAACAAATAACCACTACAAGTTTATGCGACCCTGGTATCTCTTCTTGTATGCTACAACACCTACGGATATCACTCGTCTGGAATTTTAAACGGTGTTGAAAAGTTAATCGACTACTATGCTTATGTGAAACTGGTGATGTGAGTGAGTGATCTGGTCCGATCGGTTTCAGTCACGGCGACCGCTTTACAGTCTCTGTTGTCTTTGGTGAGCCCGCACGTGGCTGATATAGCAAATTTTATTGGCAAATTTTCTGGTGCATTGCGGGCACATGAGCTCACCATTGACAAAATTATAAGAAATTGCCGCAGGTGGACGGGCTTTTATTTCATCACGCTTGGCATCAAGCTCAGAGCGCCGTTGAATCACAAAATCGTGGACTTTGGTTTGCACCAGTGTCCGCCACTCGGGTCGTTTAGCAGCCAGCTGCTCCCAGTGAGACGGGTCGCTGTCGCATCTCTTCATATGACGTCTAAGCACATCTTTGAACCTGAGAAGTTGTCCGCCATGCTTTCGCTGGCCCTCCTCAAGCTCAGAACAAAAGATGCGCTTCGCCATCCTGGACACATGGCCACACCACCGGAGCTGACGACGTATTATGTAGGACTCAATGCCACCTACATTGGCTCTGCGCAGCACCTCAGTATTCCGCACACGATCAGACCATCGGATTCTTAACATCTTATGTGAACCTGGTACAAGACCGCACAAGCCATACTATTCAATAAGAAGACATTCATTCATCGTTGGGGCGAGACTAAGATATTTTTAGAGTTACGAAGAGTCATGTTCTCCTAGTAACTGGAGTGATTATACAACCTGAAATAATTTTTAAATATTTTTATTAAAGTACGCGCCAACAAATAACCACTGCAAGCTTATGCGACCCTGTTATCTCTTCTTGTATGCTGCTACAACACTTACGAAAGAAACATCATGCGGCGGCTGGCTACGTTCTTGTAAACAAGTTAATCGTCTACTACGCATCTATGCCCTCCTAGTACATGTGGATAGATTACTTTTACGCCCGTATCCCCCTTGAAGTTCGCGCCAACAAATAACCACTGCAAGTTTATGCGACCCTGGTATCTCTTCTTGTATGCAACAACACCTACGGATATCTCTCGTCTGGAATTTTAAACGTTGTTGACAAGATCGACTACTACGCACCTATGCCTACACCCTCTTAGTACCTGTGGATAGCAAAAAGTGTCGTTACAACTTTTCGTCTTAATTTTAGTGTTATTTTTTTCCGTCTAGCCCCCTTTCGCTACGCGCGATAACAATAATACTTATAATACAAACAAACCTTTATAAACAGCCGAGGTCATTAATTCGTACAATATTACTTCACTACAAAATGAAACAATATCAAATTCTCTTCCCGTAAAGCTGTACGTATGACTATAGACATCGCACTGCGTTCCCGCCACGCCACACTTGCCGCAACGCAATACATCACATTCTCGATTCCATATCGCACCCGTTCAGCAATTTCTTCACTGTTTTATTGGCTTAGTCGTTAATGCCACACTCAGAGATTTATGCGATCTGTAAATATGGTGAAAATGAACGTGTCTGGTTATTGAAAAATGTAATTTACTTTTCTTTGAGCTGAATGGAAATACAGTAGGAAGGAAGATAAATCATATTATTCGTTGATATTTATTTATTTTGATGTTTTGTAGAATAAGTATGTAGTAAATAAATAATACATACATACATAGAGTCTCGCCTGTTTACTGTTTACGGTAGGCAGAGACATATTAAATGCCCACTTTTCGCCAGTGTTTTGATCCCATGTAATAGGTGGCGAGCCTATTGCCGCTTATCGGGATATTATATAAATAAATAATGAATTCTTGAATTCGATCTTTCGGGTGAAGTACAGTTATCCATTATAAATAAATCAAATTTTAGTAGAGACATGTTTTTCAAATATTGCTGACAGTAAAGTTTGAAGCACTCTGGGCAAGAGACATCAACCCGTGGATAAATGGAACTTGGGTATAAATTCCAGATAATTACAGATGTTGAAAAAAATTTTAACAGCGTAGGACGATGCTTGTTAAAACTTGCAATGCGAGAAATATATTAACAAAGTTGACACAAATTTTCAATACGTACCAAGCCTAAACGAATATCACACAAAAAGTATCATTCAGTAATATTTACAAGTACCTACGTACAATCGAGAAATGTATTGTACAAATGCATTAGTTAACGACGCGTTAACTAATAAACTCGTTCTTTTTCGCCATGTACTTGAGTTGCTGCTAAGCGTCTGCGGAGTAGTATTCGTCATGTGCTAAACGTTAGGTTCAACTCACACCGAAAGCATTATAAGCTTTATGTTGGTACTTTATATTATCCGTGTGCTGATGGATTAAGGATACAAACTGTCTCCACCCAAATATGTGAGTAAGAGGCGCGGAAGGAAAAATCAGCCTTTCGAAAGAGATGGAAAACTTGCCATCAGACCCACTGCCAGTACGTCTAGACTAGTCATATCTACCCAAAGCTGTACAATACTATTGTGTCGTAAATTGGTAGACTAGTAGAATTCAAGCAGTGGACAAAAGCCTGTGTGATGTATATTAACATAATATTTTTTATGTAGGAGTTAAAAGCGGGGAAACGAGCGTTAGCTCGCGTGGAAGCTCGACGTGAGCTAACGCTCTTTTCCCGCTTATAAAAGCCTTTAACTAGTGATGACTAGTAGCGGGTCCTGGAACATATTGCATATAAAATGTCATCATAGATATAATCATCAATATAAAATGTCTTGTTTAAGGTACAATAATGTCTGTGATACATTTTAAATTGGGGACTTGATCCTTTCATATTGTTGCTTTCAGATGTTAACTTTAGTTGTCAGTGAAAATTAAAGGAAGAAAGAGTCAAAGGTATCTTTTACATAAATCCATTGCAATTGTACATATATCATTCTTCGCATGCCAAGGAATGTTTAGCCAGTATGTATAGGAATACGCATCGTTCATTGTTTAAGCGTTAATATACACTTTGAAATTTTAAACATTTAAGATTGAACTTGTTTGCCGCTAAAACTGCTGCTGTTTTGCCTTTTATTTTTTACTGCGCTATCGCTCTTATCACTTAAACCTAAGCCTGACTGCATAAGAGTTCAGATCAGTGAAACTGTGCTAATAGAACCAATAGAATTGTATGATAATAATAAGATTTTATGCCATCCTATCGCTTTACTAGCTCAGGTCAGCTCTGTTCCGCTCCAGTATAAGAGCAGCTTTAGTCCTGCGCTCCTAGCATTATTCTTCGTCAAAAGCACGCGACTGGGAAACTTTCTCAAGTGTTGCTGCATTGCATCTATCTTTATCATTGTGATATTTGAAAATATATAGTAATGCAATAACTTGGAATAAAGGAGATTCGTTCTAAAGGTGAACAATCCCTAGATTCCTTTTAATTTAAAGCTATTTAGATTGGTTGTATTTTCTTGTAAAGAATTTGTAATATTACAAGCTGATCCAGCAAGCACTGTTTCGCCATTTACTTGTACTAAGGTTAAATGAAAGTGCCTGCAATCTTCTGTCAGACCTACCAAATGTACACAGAAAGATCATAAAAATAGGTCAAGCACTGCGGGTGCTATTGTCCGTGTGGTGACGGATTAAGAATACGGAATGTCACCACCCCATATCATCCCATGGGTGTCGTAAGAGCCGACAGAGGGACCATACTATGCAGAGAACAACACTGTAAGAGAAGGAAAACTTGATACAAACCCTATACCAACCCGTTTGGCCAGCGTGGTATACCTAGTAGGCCAAGTCCTCCTTTCAAAGGAGAGGCCTAGTTCAGCAGTGGAATGTTAAAGGTTGATTATACTGCGGGTGGAGTTCGGTAACAAACACTGTGACACGAGTTACTTAATATATTTATGAAAAAAATTGCGGTTAGGAATTATTCGTTGACTATCTGTAAAAATAATTTGAGTGACATAGAAGATTTCGGAACTGAAATGAGGTTCACAATCTTGTTTGGGATGCTCTGATGTATTGATGAAGTGACATTAAAGCTTTAACTGGTAACCAACGCAATTCAGTTGTTCGCGGTACAGACTTCAGTAACTAATTTATGTAGAGAGTAAAGTTAATATTGATTTATTAGCTTCTGCCCATGGTGTTGGCTGATGCGTTCATAAGTACTTGTGTGGAAGAGTCATCAAAATTTGTTCAGTAATTTTTGAATAAAAGAGCATCCTATCAAACTTTCACGTTTATTATAGGTAATAGAATAATAACGACGTGACTTTGGTGGTTTTTAATTTTAGTAGAACAAGCGGAACTGGGAAGGAGCCTATTCTAGAGCAAGTCTTATCGTGTCAATCTATCCTTTTTAAGATATAAATGTTTTACTTTTATGTTTCTGTAGGCTTAAAACTGTCGTGGTGGCAAGGTCCGAATGCCGAAGGAAACAGAAGTGATTATAGTTTACCTATAACTAGGTAAAGCGATTAAAGGCTGATTTTTCAATTGTCAGATAAAAGATATTCAACAGTTAACTGTAACTTAGCTGAATAAAAAATTGAAACAATGAATCTTTTTCCAAACAGTCGCAGTTTTTAATTTGTAAGTGATGTATTTAATTCTGTGAATTAATTTTATCTGCCTATCGAAAAACTGCCCTAAGATACATCAAAGAAAGTAAAAGTCAATGCACACCGCGAGAATTCCCGGGTCGGGCAAAGTGTTATTGGTTTTTTCCGTTAGGCAATTCTCAGTAGCAGCACGGAGTCTGGTTATGTGTCCGGTACGACAATAGGCTCGCCCCCTATTACGTGGGACCTAAAAATTCATGGCGAAATGTGGGTGTAATATTACACCTCTGCCTATCCCTTGGGGATACAGGCGTGAGCCTATATATAAAAATCGCGAAATTTTTTATCGATTTTTTATATCTCAAATGTTCAAATAAATTAACTTTTCTAAATATTCTCCAGTGACCGAGTTGTCCGTCGTCTATGAAAAAAAAATCGGCCAAGTGCAAGTCTGACCCGCGCACCGAAGGTTCCGTACGCATTTTACCTTGTTTAAGGTTGGTGCTAATTACGCTAGTCCTCTAAATCCATTTTACCTTGTTTGAGGTTGGTGCTAATTACGCTAGTCCTCTAAAGCTGTATGAGTGCCCATACAACTTATAGGACTATCTTAAATGGAGTCTACTATGTATGTATAGGAACACCCTTAAATTTTCCACTTTTTTCCCCTTTATTTGCGCTGCTTTTGGCCAAATTTCGTGATTCTAGTTCAACGGGAACTATCATATAGGTTTTCAACCCAAAACCTATAGGGTACTTACGGTTGACCTAGAATTGTCAATTTTGGTTAAAACCAAGGTGTTATAGCACAAGTAAAGGAAAAATTCCGAAAATTAAAATAAGTTGAAAATTAAGGTTAATTTTGGTACTTACAAGTTTTCGCAAAAATCTAATTTTGACCATATCTTTTTATCGGGTTGACCCAGGACTCTGATTTATACACCTAATAAGACCCATAGACCTCAGTATCTGGTATAAATTTCAATTTGCTGGGTCCACCCGTTCCTGACAAAATCGGTGGTGACACACGGACAGACAGACAGACAGACGGACAAGAAAATGATCCTATAACGGTCCCCCCGTAGGATCTCCACGTTGTCGTGGTGGGGGGGCTCAGTAACCGTGGATTGGACACCCGCGGTGAAGCTAAGAGAGATCCCACGAGGCTCCGCGTGGGCTTAGAGGGGCCTGCGCAGGATGCGTCCAACGGTGCGGGGGACAGTTCTGTCTGTACCTCGCAGTCGGCCGCAATTCATAAATAAATTATGGAACCTAGAAAAGCCATTGTATCGGCAATATTATAGCCTCAACATTTTCGGCACTGAAGTAGTCTCTCGTTATTATAATAAACACTAAGTTCAATATAACATTATAAATTAAGAATAACTACATACGCGTCACTTAGATAATTTTAAATTCCAAAGACTTTATTGTTAACAAAGAAATTAATTTCTGTAGAACATTCAATTCGCAGACACATCGCTACTATGCTGACATTCAAAACCGAACACTATAAGTAGTGCTTGTTCTTAGCGATTATAAACATTGAAATGTTTAAACAATTTCGTGACAATGCCCCAAATTTCATATTTAAAATTACATTGCTCACTTGCATTGTATTTGCATGAGTGCACATACATGCGGATATAACCCTCTTTTCACTACCTCAAAATGTGGCAGTAAGCTATGCAGCAATGTAACACAACTACCCCACGCTCACAAAGGCAAGTTATATCTCTAAATCCTTTACAATTTAACCCAAATTCTTATACTTTCGTTTTTCGTGCATTTAATATTCAGATGAAAATGTCAACTAAGTAAATACTACATAAACGAAGCATTCCGTGTACTCAGTCAGTTTAGCTGTAATGATTCAAATAAATCTTTAAACCAAAGACGAAACATAGATATGGCGTTTGAAGAATGTGTAAACAATCTATAAAGACTTTTTTTATGTTTTTTATGCTTTTTGGTTCATACTTACGGAGCGTACGTACGTAAACGGATGAATAATCTAACTGAACCAATTATGGTTTTGGATGATGCAAGACACAGGAACCCTTATTCAATTGCAGATAAAGTAAACTAAGGCAAATGTAAATAAAACAGAAGGAAGGGGAAGGGCTAGGCAGACGATATCTGATCAAATTGGTGACATTCTAAAAGAAAAACATTTTAGACGTACGCTAAACAGAAGAGCATGTGATAGAAAGTTTCTGAGAGAGTATGAAGTAAGAAAAATATATCAGGATTGTTGCAAATAGTGGTCTGTACTCTTACTTTACTACAAACATACATAGCCTCATGCCTGTTTCTCGAAGGCAGAGACTAGCCTTCGAGAAACAGGCATGAGGCTATGTATGTTTGTAGTAAAGTAAGGAATAGATTTTTAGAATGCAGAAGATTGCTGACTAACTGAACTGTCATGTAATAAATAGGGGTTGCCTGATGCTGTTTTTGTGCACGTTTTGAGCATCTTGTGAATTTCATCATTGCAGATAAATATCGAAATATACGTACTAACGTACAGATAACACAAAAACCTATCTTACAGAAGGTAGGTTTCGACATGTCTTATTTAAAATTGTGTTTGTGATGGCTGACTTACACAAGAAGGTAAGAGTCGTATATTGAGGAGCATGAAGAATCAAAAGTTAGCCTCATCATCATCGGCCCTGTATAGAAACTGTCCCACTGCTGTGCACGGGCCGCTTCTCACTATTATGAAGGTAAGGCCATGGTCCACCACGCTGGCCAAGTGTGGATTGGTAGACTTCAAATGTCTTTCGAGAACATTATGAAGAACGCTCAGACATGCAAGTTTTCTCACGGTGTTTTCCTTCACCGCTAAGCAATAACTAAAACTATAATTAATTATTTAATACGCACATAACTTAAAGATGTCATTGGTGTGGCCACAAGCCGTGAATTCAAAGACCTCCAGCAGTCTGCCAGCCCCTCCACAAGAAAAGTAAAAGTAGGCCACAAGTTTACTTACTTATTAATTACTCACCGTAGAAAATTACAAGCAAAAGCACAAGTAGGTACTTATATTTTGCGTAACATTATATTTTGCGGGAGTAGTACTTCCTTGATAGAACCTGGATATTCAATTATTCATATAGGAGCAAAGTGTGAGTATCCTCATACTCAGAGCCATACGTCGTCGTTATAAAAGCGAAATATTAATCCAAGATGTCAGAAATAGTGTATAGTAAGGACTCATTAACACGGGATGTGTTGCCGACGGTCCGTCAAAGAACATGGTACGTCACTACGGATAAAACTTCATATTGCATACACAGTCGGGTATTTCACATGATTCGTGATAATATCTGAATTGATGTTTAGATTCGTTTCCTGATTCAGTTGCGTTGCTGACGATACGTCAAAAGACACCGTACGTCATGACGGATGGAACTTGACATAGCATACATAAACATGTTTTCACACGATTCGTGACAATATCTGAAACGAATTTAGTTCAGATTTGTTTTGTGAATTAGTGCTGCATGAACTACCGAACACGTGCCGTCACTTTTGATTCATATGTTCATAATTATACTCACGGCATTTGCCCTTCGAGGTAGGTAGATACAACAGAACGTTACTTGCTACGAACCTTAAACACCTCACTCGCAGTCTTATAAAAAAAAATAGGTTTTTGACGAATATTATTTTAAAGGATGATACATGATTTAAGACGAGTCTATAATTTTACCATATCTATGATGTGTGAGCCAGGCAATCGTGATAGGAACGTATCATCAAAAACACGAATCACTTTTGTGTGAAGGAGCATTTATATACAGCTCCGCTAACTATCTCCGATTCAAGCCGAGCTGCACCACTCACTACGGAATTCTATATTCGAAATATAGATAGATCTGTAGATTTTAGATTCGTTTTTGACAGTTTTTGACATAAGCTCCATACAAAATATGTCAAACACGCATCTAAAATCTACAGATCTATCTATAGTTCGAATATTGAAAATGGCCGTCATTCTATTCGGACACCGAACAATTGATATTGTGTATATTACCCCTACTTGACGTTTTAAATTTACTTATCTATAGTTGCAGTCATATGCGTCGTAAATTAATTACAGTTACAGTAATATAATAAAAGAGAAAAGGCACATTTTGAAAACTATAGAAAATAGAAGAGGAAAAATTTTAGGGCACCTGATAAAACATCATCTTCTTGCCCTGGTCCCAATTTTTTAGGATCGGCGCGGTACGTTCTTCGCTTCTATACTTCTCTGTCGCCCTTCATCTCATCAGTTACCCCTTTCTCTGTCATATCTATCCTCACGCAGTCCATCCATCTTTTCCTTAGCCTACCACTCCCTTTCAATCCCTCTACCTTCCACCTGTACTTTCTCGTCTATAGCCGCCACTTGCAGATTAGCTCTCACGTAGGGTACTTAACACAACATGACACTTTTATAAAGAACATCTTGGAAGGAAAAATAGAAGGAAGGCGATGACGGGGTAGACTCAAAAGGACGTATATAGACCAAGTGAACGAAAAAGTAAAAGTAACGTATATCAAGTGGTGCGGTAGTAGGGCCATTATGCATAACCATGTGTGTGTATGACTTTGTACATAATATATGTTACAATCATGTATGTGAGAGATAGATCTATGACACAATAATGTTTGCTATTGTGTTCGTCGTTGGCGGACTGAATAGTGTGACAAAAGTGATGTACTTACAACATATTTTATGTATTATTGTACTAGCGTAGTGTTTACTTATTATACCAGGTTTCACTCGCAACTATGCGAAAAGCAATTGTTTGTGAGAAATTGAAAGATACATTTGAAAATTTAGGATAAGATTGACTTATACTCTTGCTTGCGGTGCAACAAACAAAATTACACTGTGCCTCTTCAAATATGGCTCAGAAGTTCAATCTGCTCTAGTAAGGCGCGCACTATGGCTTGTCGAACTCAAAGATTTGCGTATAAATTGTTAATTAAGGCTGTATAAACGGCGAAAGAAATCATCGTACGGAAACCTGCAAGTTTGAAAATTCTCTATAATGTTCTTAAAAGACATGTGCAGTATGCCAACCCGCACTCGGCCCGCTTGGTGGATTATAGCCTTACCCTTTTTATAGTGATAAGAAGCCCGTGCTCTACAGCAGAGCTGAACAGTTTATAAACAAGGCTGAAATCATTATACTCGTAATACTTTGAATTTCCCTATAGTTTTAGCAAAGTTATTTCAAGATGTAATCACAATATTTAGTATGTAACAACCCATATTCTCCACTAAACAATGTTCAAAAGTTTGAATGATGTTTCTAAACTAGAGGACGGTACTTATTTAAGCAGAACATAGATAAAACTAATTGAAACACGATTAGCTGAGATCTTTTTATGAAAGGAGAAGGACCATTTGGCCACACATTATGGGCTTGGCAAGGACAAACACGAAATCATGTGTGTTTTGAAGATAAATACATATACATACATAACTACTCCATTACCCTGTATTTTTTTTTAAACTAACACTTGGTGGAAATAAGACGAGATATTTGAAATGGTAATAATTCCACAACTAAAAATACCTTAAAATTGAATTTTAAAATAAATATAATACCTAGATGTAAATAAAGGAAAGTCTTTGTGTCACATAGAACAAAATCTGCATTAACAGAGGCAAATAATAATGACTAATCACCTGTGTACTAGGGAACCTCGTACTATACTCGTCCAAAAAACTAACCACACTCACCGCTGCATATTCTTAGCATGGGTAGAAGGTAGTGATCATTATTATTGAATTTATATTCAATTACATTACAATTAAAACCGCACGAAAACACCAATAAATCAGAGCATAACATTTACGATGCGCAGTA
This sequence comes from Euclidia mi, assembly GCA_944739405.2. Taxonomy (NCBI): domain Eukaryota; kingdom Metazoa; phylum Arthropoda; class Insecta; order Lepidoptera; family Erebidae; genus Euclidia; species Euclidia mi. The sequence goes on along the minus strand of OX123196.2, from coordinate 61,142,343 downwards.
GCAACACGAATGACATAACAGATAAAAAATGTGTTGCAAATGGTTTGAAAAATATTTATACTATAGATAAAAAAAACAAACAATTTTTACCAAATAATTATGGAATATATAATAAATTATTATAATGTCTTGATCCTTTTTACAAATATATTTATAAAGTAAATAAAAGATATTGTTTTCTAATATAATAATAAATATATTATTTCCTTAAAAACTATTTCTGCTTACAATACTTCATTTTATTTTTAATGCTGGCAACATGAGACATTCATCCGCTATTGCCATAGCTTATAATTCAAAATAATAATCTTTAAAAACTGAAATCTTTCACCGAAGTTCGATCAAAAAACTAAATTTAAAAAATTAAACGTTTGATTTCAATGATTCACAACTTACTGGCCGCTACAGGCCGTCTTTGGTATTTCTCCTTTACCTCGACATAGTTCGGACTTTGGTGCCAATATCACTTTAGTTTCAACCCGGCAATCTAACCCGAGACCTCATGATCCGCTTACACTACCGCAAGATCACAGAGGCAGACTTGATATTGTGTACCTAACCACGGTAATGAAATCTATAGATACAGTATTTTATCTTTATACAAACCTAATCTACTGCATACCAAACTCAAGACATTAGGGTGCATAGGGTTCCCACCAAGAACTTAGGGTCCCAAGCCAACCTCACCTGCAAGTGGTGTACCTGCCGATCAACAGACGAGGCTCTGGCAAACAAAAAATCCCGATAAGCGGCAATAGGCTCGCCACCTATTACGTGGGATCAAAACACTGGCGAAAAGTGGGCGTTTAATATGCCTCTGCCTACCCCTTCGAGGAAACGGGCGTGAGTCTATGTATGTATGTATGTATGTACCAAACTCAAGGCGCTTTGGTATACATACGGTAGGTACTGAATGCGTACACTACTGAGCCGACGCTTGTAGGTATTGTAACTCGAGTTTTGAGTTAAAATACGGAAAAGATTATGTAAGTAAGTGTGATCTAACTAACTAGGTATATGCACTTCTAAAAACTTACTTAGGTATTTTGAAATCACAGACAGACACTTCAACTTTATTTATACTGTATACATTTATGTAGATATAGATAACATGCAGTCGTTCCAATTAGCTAGCCTAACTAAAAATTCTAAGAATAATAACATTTTTATGCTGACTCAGCTGCGGCGCTAGTCGCCGCGACTACCGCTCGACGCCGTTGCGTGCGCCGTACCAAATCATATATTTGTTTTGGTTGCGCCACCGGTCGTGCGACTCACCGCAGCAGAGCTCGGTGCAATTCGCCAGTCGCCTCACCGGTCACCGCTGTGCGTGGCATGTTAAGAACATTTCTATACATTTGATTCAGTCACAAGTCGCGTCGCCGGTCACGTCGCGTGAATTTTCGCTGCAGCGAATTGTCCGTGGCCAGGCCGTAAAACCAACTAATGCTACTAAAACTTAGGTAGACGACTAGCTTTTAATCCTTTGGTTTATTTCAACTTAAAACAAATAACAACTGAAACTGCTTAAATACTAGCAAGTTTCACTAATTTAATATGTAGCAAGCTTGTTGGCCTACAACTTGCCGTTGATAAGCAGATCACGCAAGACGTTAATATTCCGTAGGGTGTCGATACGCGACGCCAGTGACTCGCTTTAAAACCGTTTGTGTTATGACAAAGTTTGTAAGTTTATTTTTGAAGGCAAGCCGTGTGATGAATAATACATGTGGGAGAGAGTACGGAACGTAGAGCCGTAGTGTCGTGTCGAACAACGCTAAGTTTATTTAAAAGATAACAAGTTAGGAATGGTTAAATAAAATGGTGGCGCGATCTTAGAAGTCTTGCAGTGGAAGTAAATTGTACAATAAGGATTAATGGGTGTTTGGAAGTTAATCACTTTTAAATTAAAATTGCATGTTTTAGATATATTCCTTGTTAGAAATACATGTGCAAGGATATTGGCATTTTTCAAAATGTTTCCCGAACTCTACGACGACTACGAGACGATTCCGAATGTTGTTATTCTTAGGGATGTAAAACAGTAAATATATACAAGTGATATAGAAAGTGTAACAGTTGCAGCACCTTATAAAATGTAAATTATTTGTATTATGCAAAACCTGGCGATGAAAAGAGTGACCGTGAGTTATAGTGCCTGTTCTTTCTCATGGTTCTACGCCCTTGCTTTGCGAACGTGACAGTAAATGTAAATGTCTTTAAGTAATTACTTTATAAATTTATTATTTTGACGTGCATAAGCGTCACATTGCTACCCAAATGAATAAAGGATTTGACTTTGATGAAATATTATATAATTCCAGTTAAAATATCACGTATCTACAGGTATACTCAATATAAAACTCTATACCAATCCATCTGTTCAGTGTGGTATAGTATGCCAAATCCTTATAAACGTATCACCATCACCAACCTGCCCAAGTCCACTGCTGGATATAAGCCTCTCCAATGGCACGCGCACTGAGTCCGATTTTCGGCTCTTCGATGCGATATTATAGGTTTGACACATAAAAATAATAGGTGTGACAACTCCGATATAAGAGAATATTTACGCCTTATATGACGAATTGGATGTTTAAAGATTCCGCGCGACCGAAACCGCCAAAATATACTGACATATAAAAATTTAAACAACGACGGCACGCGAAACGTACACTGAAACCAACCAACCACCACATTTTATTTCTCTCTTCACACTCAAATGGCTGAAACTGATATCCACTTTGTCAGTAATTTAATTTTATTTTATTTTCCGCCGCAATGCAGAGCATTATTCAAAATAAACGTGTCGTATTCAACGAGTTGGTAGATTGCTGTTGACGTGTTAATGTAGTGATAGGTGATTGACATGAAAACACTCGTGATATTCTATGATAATTGTAGAGTAGCGATAGCCTAGTGGAGTCCCATCATATGGCAGATACAGACTTTCGGGTTCAAATCCACGGCACGCATCAATGGCTTTTTGACTTTTTCATAGTTACGCTGGTTCCATGCCTCGAAAAGCACGTTAAGCTGTCAGTCCCGGCCTGTGGCACCAGCAGAGAATAAATTGAGACTGGTCTAAACAATGAAATATCACTATCGCTTAATGTTGCGGGGGTAAGACAGCAGACACTCTCTGGAAAAGTAATATCCTGTAAAAACTGGTTATATTATAAACGCACCTCGAGCTTTTCGAGGGTTTCGGACGCTGTTGGGATAGCTAGCTTGGATGATGATGCAAGTATGATATTCCTCCAAACACCCACTAAGCTGGTGCTGGTCGTAAATAGGCCTCGATATTTAAGGTCCCATACCTCCTTCGTTATTCTAAATTCCAATCATTGTCTCTGTGTAGTAAAAGTCTGCTAGTATTTCAACATAGAGTATTTACAAAGGTGAATTAAAAAAAATCTTTGGTAAAAAAATTCACGCCAAACGAATACTTAACAGGATGTAAACTACAGCTTACAGTGTTTCGCTCGTTAATAGAATGTTAATAGAGCGGCCGTCGAGACTAGCCTTAATTGTAATGTCATCACGCACAAACAGCATGTGAACTAGCCTTTAGACACAAATATAGTTTTAATAACAGAGTAGTTTCATGATTTAGTTTCATTCTAAATGTGCTGATAGACCTGAGCATTCACTCCAAATAGAAAAGCAACTATTCGCCGTTTTTTGTTTTGTTGAACTGAACAACGAACAGAGCCGAACATTGCTACGAACATTTTCACGATCTTTCTAGCAAACGCTCTAATCAGCAAAAAAGACAAAGCAAATTTAATGTCAATACGCTCTAGTGTATTGACATTAAATTTGCTTTGTCAATTACACATACATTCTAATTTCAAGTACATTCTAATGTTCACCAGAACGTTCGTAAGAATGCTCACTAAAACACAGTCGTCTGTTTTTCTGTTTTATAACAATCGCAAGAATGCTCAAATTCAGGTCACGTGACCGAGATGTAGCCCCGTTAAGTGAACATCTTGCATCATTCTAAGGCATCATTTGTTTAGCAACTTCTTTATTCTTTTTTGAAGAAGACATTGGCCGCACTAGCAGACTCTGAGTTCCAAGATGAAGATCTTGGGTTGCAACTGGGGCAGCGCTAGGATAATGATGATGATTCGCGGTACTAGGAATATGTCCTCCATCTTAGGGGACTTTACAAATATTTTTTCGAGTTCAAAGTACTTCGAAACTCGAAACATTAGGTAGCCATAATAATATAATGTAACCTGATATTGGACAACTCTAATTGTATTTTTTATTATATCCAGGCAGTTCATTAGCACAACGACCTCAATAATTAAAACCTATCCTACATAAACCGCTTTTTTAATGTCCACGTAACTACATTTACCACTTTGTTCAATCAAAACATGTGACCGCGACCTAAGCTGCGTAAATTATCACTCGATTCCGCCCGTGGTACTTCCCGTTTGGAAAGTGTCTATTATGACAAGACTTCCTCTGAGGTCTTGCGGTTGTGTTAGCGACTGCGGATCATGAGATCTCCGGTTCGATTCCCGGGTTGAACAAAAAGTGATATTGTGTTATTCTGTTAGAAATTATCCAATGGCAGTTCCGAGTCAAGGAGTTGGCGGTGTCACACCCCCGTGCCTCGGAAAGCACGTTAAGCCGTTGGTCCTGTGCACAAGCTCTCTCCGGTCTTTTCGCTTGTGGCGTCCCATCGGATAATGAGAGTGAGGGAATAGAGAGTACATTTGTGTAATTGTGTATGCGAACACACTAGTTCACTATAATACGACCGGTTTAGACGACCGGTTGGCGCAGCGGGAGTGTAAGCGACTGCCACGCCGAAGGTCGCGGGTTCGATTCCCGCTCAAGTCAAACATTTGTGTGCGTGAACATGGATGTTTGTCTTGGTCTGGGTGTTTCTATGTATAATATGTATTTATTTACAAAAAAAAAAGTATATATGTATGTTTATCCATTATCTAGTACCCATAGTACAAGCTCTGCTTAGTTTGGGACTAGATGGTGTTGTGTGAATGTGGTAGAATATTATTGTTATATAAAATATGTCCTGGGCAGATGGCAAGTCTCTCATATAGGCAAGCCGCCGTAGCCGGAATCGGTCGGGAGAACATTATTATGACAAGTATTTATTTTTAAATACAACAAACTAGCAGGCAGATTGCCCGATGGTAAGCAGTTACTGCCGCCCATAGACACAAGCAACACCAGAGGAATCACAAGTGAGTTCTACATTTTGGGTTGAGAAAAAGAATAGCAGGATTAGTTCCTTTTCCCATGTACCATGAGGGAGATAGAACAGGGGATGGGCCTTCGGCACTTTCACTTATCGAACGGAACGCATCAGTGTAGCACTTTCTAGGTCGAGTTCGCCCACTCACGCTGAAATCAAAAAAGCTCTACTACTTTTCGAGATAAAGCCTATATATTATTCTCATGTCTTAAACTGGAGTTTCGTCACTATCTTTTGTAATTTTTGAGTGAAAAAGTAACTTACATCTATCCGTCCAAATATTATCTATCCCCATAAACTTTCATGTTTACAATGGTAGTAGATTTTTCAGTTAAATATTCAATCCAGAGCAGGATACATAATAGGTGTTACAATATGTACAATACAGTGGATGTAAGTAACTATCTTAAGTGCCTAGGTGTCAAGTGCGCGCTGATATTACAGGACTGCAAGAAAGGTTTTGTGACAAATAATTACAAATAATTATGACATAGGTCTCAATCAAATGGCTAACAATAATTGTTTGCTAAATCATGCATTAAAATAATTATTATTTTAATGCATGATTTAGCATTGGTACCTAATCAGTCGTGGTTACAGGTTGACAGACGTTTCGGCGTATACCAGCTGTGCCCCTGGTTTAATAATTATGTGGTTGAGAGCCGTTTTATAAAAATATTAAGTAGAAAATTCCCAGACATTTCAAAACCTTTCATTGAATCACAAAGATAGAATTCTAGATAAACTCTTTTTGAAATCTATTTCATCGTAACTCGTTTTATATTTCTAACATAGCTTAGATAAATACTTCAAAGAATAAAATTGAAACCCTTTTTAAATTTTCTCGTAAATATTGATCAGATTTTTTGTTAGACTTTCACGATGACACGTGCTTAGGTGCCGATAAAATTGAGGATTCACTTGTAATAAAACATCAAAGATTTGCCATTTTCATAATAGTCGAAGTGAAAAACGAACAGTGCCAAGCATAGAGTCAAATAATGCTACGAACATTTTCACTCGAAGCAAATTGTCCATCCTTTAGCTGGAATGCTTGCCAGAACGTGCGATAGAATGTTCCTTAGTGCGCTCTAGGTGATTTTCTGTATTCTAACATTCGTATAAATGCTCATTACTAGTGAATATTCAAGTTTATCAGCACCTTAAGAGTTCACAATTTACTAATACTCTGGTATGATATTAAACAGCAAAATAAATCCAGAAGATATTATTTTTAAAGCAAGCAGTTGCCTATTGGAGATACGCGCACCTCTGACTTTTTAAGTTATATTTGTATTACTATCGCTTGCCCCGTGCCTCGTAGTCTAGGTTAAGCCAAGTCAAGGTTATCATGAAGATCTCTGACAGTCGTTATAGGGTAGAGAAAGTCATAATATTTTTAGACTTAATTTTCATCTATCATCCAGCTGGGTTTTTAGAAAAGGTAATTAAATGAATACATAACATATTCAGTGGAAATTAATCAATGATGTAACATTGATATATACATAATCATAATTAATACATTATAATTATTGTAATAAGTTTCATGTTACTGTTATGAAAATTAAGCTCAACGTAATTAATTATTAAGCTTAACATTAATTATATTAATATCAAAGCTTGCTGTTAAGTCTGAGGTCTTGGGTTGGATTCCCACGCGGGACTTTGTATGATGAGTATGATTATTATTAGTCCTGAACTGTATCATCTATCTATAAATATTATAAATTTAAGTTCCCGTCACATCCTGTCTGTCTGTATGAATATGATAAACACAAAAATCTCCGTGCGGATTTAAATCCGGTTTTCAACAATATATAGTGTTCTTCCTGGGGAAGCTATAAGTATATAATTCTACTTTATAAAATATTTCTATTTAGACGTCATAACTCGGTCTTGTTTGGAATTTCTTGAACTTGTATGTGTTGGTTGGATCTTGGAAATATATTTTTATCAAAAGTATTCTTATAATTTTTGACGCAATAATGAAATATTATTAACAAACTTTGATGTAGCACTTGGGCCCCATGACCCCAACGTTTCAAGAACGCTCTGGCTTCAAGCACTGCCATCGTCCAACTTAGGTACCATGTTGGATGACACGACCTTTCGACGCATCGCTTCTTGCCTCCGGTTAAGTGCGCCATGTGTCGCTCCACATCGCTATCACTGTGGTGGGGCTGTCGACAGCTGTGGTCACCATGGCCTATCATGCAGCAGGAGCCCACAGCAACCTGAATGGCATTCTCCGTCGGGCTCTTGTCCCGCTGGCGTTCCAGCCCAACTTGAACCTCAGGGTTTGGCACGCAACGATGGTAAAAGACCAGATAGAATGACTCTACTGCCCTGGAAGTTGGATAGGCCTTTGGTGTGGGACGCAACGTGTGTCGATGCCCTTGCACCATCTCATCTTCGTAGCACAGCGGGTTGTGCGGGCGCTGCTGCTGCCACAGCGGAGTCTCTAAAACGGCGCAAATACGCTAATCTCGTAGGGGAGTACGTATTTGAGCCGTTTGGAGATGGAACGTTGGGGTCATGGGGCCCAAGTGCTAGATCTCTATATAGAGAGCTTGCGAAGAGACTTGTTGACCAGAAGGCTGGTATGTATCTAGCTCAAAAAAATAGCATTGCCATACAGCGTGGCAATGCTGCCAGTCTTCTGGGCACGTTTCCAATAGACGGCGATGTGGAGGACTTTCAGGACGCCCTTTGAATTTTTTTTGTTTCTTTTTTTTATTTGTATTGTACCTATTTTAATATTTTAATTTAATTTTAGTTGTGAGTAGTATAAGAAGTTATAATTGTTTTATGTTAAAAATAATTTAATTTTGTTGTATATAATAAATCCCCACAATATGCGTCAAAAAAAAACTTTGATGTAACTTTCCAGTAATAGAGTTACCTTATGTCTCGATATATTATTATATTTCTGATATCTATGTAGGTGGACCCGTGGGTTGCAATAAATGCTTGATCGTCATCGAAAACACGTTTCAGAATAAAAATAACGAATTAAATGAGTCAAAAGAATCAAAATCACAGATAAGTGTAAATTTATGCCACGCGACTAGAGACGCAGTCTGTTATCTGAATGACTTTGATCTTGAAATGGGACCCGAACACGAAAACATTCAATGCTAGGCACGTCTGGAACTTTGACATCGGTACATTTGCAGGGCATATTGATAAAGTGTCTGGTTGAGTTGCTCTGTCGTGACTAGGTTATGACGTACGTCAGAGATTTAAATCGTAAAGGCGACCTCACGTGCAGGCATCGATAGCCTCATGGAGATACCAACAGACTGCCATGCAGAGAGTATCTAGTTCAAATCCACGGCGCGAACCCATTACCTTTCGGAGTTATATGCGTATTGAATAGTAAATTATTGCTTGCTCCGTGCCTTTTTTATTTGTATTGTACCTATTTTAATATTTTAATTTAATTTTAGTTGTGAGTAGTATAAGAAGTTATAATTGTTTTATGTTAAAAATAAGGAGAGCACGTTAAGTCGTCGGTACCGGCTGTCATGAAGATCTTTGACAATCATTATGGGGAGTCAGTACTTATGAATAAACTGACACTAGTCTAAGCCATGGAATGTAGATATCCCCTTGGTTTGCGGAGGTTGGACAGGCAGTCACTTAGTGGAAAAGCCTATATGCATTCAAATCTAGTTAGATTAGTAAGCGGACCCCGGGTTCTAACTGGGATAACGCTAGGAAGATGATGAGGTCGACCTTACATTGGGGGTGCGCGTATCTCAAACTGGCGCCCAGGGTGTGTCCAGCCTGAGCTCGGCGTTAACTCTGTAGTACAAAGTGAACGCCGGATGCATGCCGCGTGCACGCCTAGTAAAGCACGCTGAGTAATGTCCATGCCCAATGTAAGGTCCGCCTTAGTTGTGCCCATACCATACACGTGTCGCACGAAAACGTATCTTCGTTGCTAACTCTTCCCGTCATAGTTACTTGCGTATCGAAAACTGCGCGCCCGTTGGCAGATGGACTTAAAACGTAGATATTTTTTGGAAGCGCTGGGTACATATGCCACTATAGACCTCTTACGTACCATAAGTATGGTACTAACAAGCGTACCTAACACGCTCAAATGCAAAAATTCTATTCTTGTCTTGAATTTTTACGGAATCATATTAGAATGTAAACATTTTTGCAATTAGTAGTAGTGTATAAAAAAGATGTATTAAAAAGTACGGAAAAAGGAAATTGTATCTAAAAGCATGTTAAAAATTTGTAATTAAATATGTGAAATAATATCTGGGACTGAGCTGCTCTTTTTCAAAGAATTTCAATAAAAACAGAATAATTACAAAAAAGGATTCGCATATTTCTTTTCACGAAATAAAGATATTATAACATTCTGCCACATTCACATAACACCATCTAGTCCCAAACTAAGCAGAGCTTGTACTATGGGTACTAGATAGTGGATAAACATACATATTCTTTTTTTTTTTGTAAATACATATTATTCAAAGGAACACCCAGATCAAGACAAACATTCATTTTCATGCACACAAATGTTTGACATGAGCGGGAATCGAACCTATAAATATAATATAAAAATATTAAGTAAGTATATTTAGTATTTTTCATACTGATTTCTCCGGTTTAGTAGTCAAGGTGACTAACCAATAGACCAAAAGGACAGTCATACGTATACGTCATACAGTCGTAGTAAATCTGTTTCGTACTTAAAGGCCTCCCTCACATTGGTCATGAGCGTTCGGCGTGCGTCTGGCGTTCATTTTGTACGACAGAGTGAAAGCCGAGCGTACGCCCAGCGAGCGCTCGGCTTTCACTACACACGAGGAACGTGTGAGGAACCCTATGTGAGGTTGGCCAAAACTTTCATTAATGTAAGGTAAATGTCCCTCAAAAATTCTAATTTCATTCTCAATTCAATAATGCTAAAAGGATTACGCCAAAATATTAGCCCTCAATTTAGATTACCTATGAAATACTGAGGTCTTTTAATATGTTTTTTTATTATATCGAGTATTTACAAAGACTCAGAGATTACTGATATTAATTAATTTATTTATTTATTTACCATTTGGAAAACCAACAGCTATAACAATAAAGACAAAATGACTGAAATTTGAAGCAGTAAGCCAATTACAGGTTCTCACGGATAGTCATAGAAAAGCACTGTTACGAGTCAACAATGTTATGAAATTAAGATAAAACTAAGGTCGAAGAATTTAAGATTTAGCTCTCTGCGCGCCACAATGCATTTGGTATTAAATGGGTCTAAAGAGTATTCCTTACATATTTGATTGAAAACTTTGATTGCTCGCACCATATACGTGTTTCGTCTATAGTTGGTTGATGAATTTGCTATACTATTGAAATAATAGGATAAGTAAATATTAATTTATTTTGGTGATTTTAATAAATGGTTTTCCTTTGCTTAAATTTCTGGGTGGCTGTCTATCGTAGCTCTGAGTAATAAATCGTATGTGCGTATATACGAACTATTTTAATCAATATTTTAAAAATATTTCTCCTTCACCGCGAAACATTTCTGTATCGCGATGGTCAAATATTAAGAAATTAACACATAGAACTAGGATCCAAAACAGCAGTGTGTAGAACACTCATGTAGAACAAAAATGTCTTTAGTTGATATTGAACCCACCGGCACACCGATCACACCAGCAACGTACGACCACTCAAGCCACTGCTACGCTACACAACTCAAAATTAGTTTCAATTGTATAGTAGTTTTGCTGAAGATATATTTCGAATGTCCTGGCCTTATCCGAAAGCTGAGGGTCACTCAGAGGGCGATGGAGAGAGCTATGCTCGGAGTTTCCTTGCGAGATCGAATCAGCAATGACGAGATCCGCAGTATAACCAAAGTAACCGACATAGCTCTCCGAATAGCCAGGCTGAAGTGGCAATGGGCAGGACACATAGCGCGAAGAATCGATGGCCGCTGGGGCAGGTGGGTTCTGGAGTGGCGACCATGTACCGGACGACGACGCAGCAGGGGTAGGCCTCCCGCAAGGTAGATCGACGATCTGGTTAAGATCGCGGGAAGTGGGGCGGCTCCAGATCGGTCTGTGTGAAGAACCTTGGGGGAGCCTACGTCCAGCAGTGGACGTCTCTAGGCTGGCATGATGAAGATATCCTCCACTTTAAGAGAAAAAGCGATCTGCTAAGAGCATATTTACGTAAAAGTACACCTAGTTAATGACTGCTTGCTTCTTATCTCTGTTAGACGACGGAGAGGTGAAGCAGGGCTCGAGAGAGATTGGGGTAGTGTGCTTGGTTGCGATTAGCTGCTACTAATTAACGCTATTCAATATTTGTTTGCAACGAAAAGGTTCATTACAACACCCGACGTCCTAACCAAATACACGAATTACGAACGCAAACAAACAAATAGTATACAGATGGGTTTTATCTTATCGTCGCGTCGCCGACTACGATTTGCTTGACTGACTGTCCGTGAGTTGTTGAGATTTTGATGTGAGCATGTTTTGAGGGAGGTCTGCGTGTGTGTATAAGTAATTGTAGGGTGAGTGTGTGAGTCGTGTTTGGAGAAATAGATCTGTGTGTGTTTTGTTGAGCAGTGTTGGTTTGCGTGTGTGTTTGTAGAATGTGTGTGAATGTATTTATTGCCACTTCTGCTTCTTCGTCCTTTCGTGTGAGTGGGTGGTCATCTCTACTCCCTCGAAGACCTCCACCCTTGTGATTCTGTATAGAGGCAATCCGGGATTATTCTCCAAAGCTCTCTCTGATCCTAAATTATAACCTTGGATGGGTTAACGTCGTTAGTAAACGTCACATAACTTTGACTCCTCAATATATCCGCTACGGGACGTCGAGGACACCACGGTGGTTTTAATGGGTAGGTCCCAAATACCTACAGTAAATAATTTTACATACTACTCTACTAACTTTGAAAGGCGGCTGGCAATACAACCAAATTGCCTTTTTACCTAAAAGTAAAAATATATTACCTACTTTAAAAATTATTTTGTTGTTAAAGTAGTCTTGCTACTACATTTACTTTGACAACTGATGCTATTTGTATAAACTTAGAATACTGCCCCAAGAAAATGTTCTGCCACACATTTCTTGGTAAAAAAGTGAAGACTTAGTATTGTCGCAGTATTATAAGGTGTAGCACCTTAGAATACTGCGACAGTACTAAGAATAAGGCAATATTAGCTCTTTAAAGCCTTTCTTAGAATATAATTAACACTCAGATGTGCATTATAAGATAAGATAAAAACACTTTATTGTACACCAGTAAATACACAATATTACAATAGATTAACATAAAAAACCTTAAAACTAGAGGTACAAGGGCGGTCTTATTACACATTGCGATTTCTTCCAGGCAACCTAGCATTATCTTTCTGAGAAGACTAGATATTCGTTATCTTTTAGGAAAAGCTCTACATTAACGATGTTTTCCTAACAAAAAACTATTTACAATCTTCTTCTTTGTATCATAAATACATTTACAGCCTTTCGCAGTTGTATGCTGGACTTTTAAGCAGTTTGTTGTAGAGGTAGGAAGTAACAGCCCAGTGGAGAGACCAACAGTTTGCTGCAAAGAGGTTACCAACCCACGGCGCTCACAACAGACTTTTTGAAGTGAAGCACGTATTATATTGTTAACTAGCTGATTCGCCGAACTTTGTATCGCCATTGTATTTTTTATACTTTTTTTTCATGCAATCCTAAAGGTAAACCTTGCTATATATACAATAAAAATTATACAATTTGATGCAGTCCTTTGCAAGTTATGTGCGTACAAACATTTTGATGACACACTTTTATCATCTTTTCATACTATAAGTAGCCAGCGATAGCCGAGTGAAGGGACCGGCAGACTGCTATGTAGATGGTCTCGGGTTCGAATCCACGGCACGCACCAATGACGTATTCAATTGTTAATTATCGCTTGCTAAACGGTGAAGGAAAATATCGTGAGGAAACCTGCATGGCTGAGAGTTCTCCATAATGTTCTCGCAAAACATGTGATGTCTGCCAACCCGCACTTAGCCAGCCTGGTGGACATAGGCCTAACACTTCTCATAGTGGGACAGTATAAAAGGGCTGATGATGAATGACATACTATAAAACAAAGTCTGTCTTCTGTCTGTCTGTCCCTATGTATGCTGAAATCTTTAAAACTACGCAACGGATTTTAATGCGGTTTGTTCAGTAGACAGAATAATTCAAGAAAAAGGTTTATTTGTATGATACATATATATTGGTACGAAGTTCGCCAGGTCAGCTAGTTTATTTATAATATCGCTTAGTAAATTAAAGGCGAAGGAAAACATCTTGTGGCAATCTGCATGTATTGTGGAGTTATCCGTAATGTTCTTAAAATATATGTGAAGTATAGTGCGCTTTGATAGCGCGGTGGACAATTGCCTAGCTCTTTTTATAATCAAAAGAAGCAAGTGCGCAGCAGTAGGACTGATTATATGATGATGGTGACTGCAACTTACATGGCAAACTCATAATGCTCTGCTGAATTGTTATGTTATATCGACTACCTCCGTGGTCCAGTAGACTGCCTTCGTGGTCCTGTAGACAGCTGTTTACATGGTCAAATGGGTAGCGTATACGTTTGCTGATCGGGCGGTCCCGGGTTTGATTTTCGGGTCGGGCAAAAGTGAGAATTCTCAGTGGCAACGTGGAGTTTGGCAATGCCCGATAATAGTAATGGGCTTGCCTCAAAATGTGGGTGTAATATTAAACCTGTTCCTACCACTTCGGATACGGTCGTGCGTGAGTTACTCTCAAGTGCGTCAAGTTATCACTTCAGTATGAAACATAATTGTAACGGTTTTCCCCAGGTATTATATTATGTACTAGCTGTGCCCGCGACTTCGTGCGCGTTAATGTTGGAATTTAATTAGCATGACATTTATGCCAGAAGTATATAATATTTATAACTTTTATATGTACATTATATACCTAATATGTATCTTTAGAGAATTTCTTTAAACACAACATTAACTGTTTTACCACCTTCACATAGAATATGTAAATTATTTTTACCGCTCACTCGTGAACTATACTACATATATACACATTAAACTGACCATGTGAAAAACAATATGTTCGGAGGTCGATTTTAGCTGTTTCAAGTGTCTGTCATTGCGATTTATTTAGAAAATACACACAGAACTACGAATATCCAGCCCTGCTGAAAGTAAGATAGCCCCGTTGAGTAACTCAAGAGGTATCTGAATTCAGGCCTAAGTCTCCCGCTAAAAGATTCCCACGTACGCGACGTGAGGAGTGGGAAATTGAGACACCTGTAGGTATATGAACAGAACACGAACGAATGAAAGAAATCAAAGAAACACAATCACATGCAATTATCAAATATTCAAAAGAAACGACAAAGACACCAATCCAAGTAATCTCATCTCAACGTCATCTATGTTTACATATACAAACCGACCGAGATAGAAAATAATGTGGTCTAATCGACAATTTATTGAAAAAAAGATCTATAGCCATTGTATTTATCATGTAAAATAAAATGAAACGATTATATAACTATTAAATAAACATAATAATTTTAATTAAATGAGATTGACCGTTTAAATTAAGTGGATATTGTAATAAATTTTGACACAGAGACTTTTTGTTTATGAAAGTGTCGAATATTATACTCTATTATTTTTTTAATAAGAGAAAGATACCCGACACATAATAGAATAGAATAGAAGAATAGAATAAAAGTTTATTGGTTTCAGTATTACAGCAAATTTGTATAAATTACAAAATAAACTATAATACTGAAAGCAAAAGGTTTAAGCGTCAGCTTATGCTTGGATTACCAAGCGCTGGTTTTCAGCTTAAACCTTTGACTCCCGTTTACAAAAAAATATTAAAAGTGACAAAAAACGTGTAATCTATTTAAAATTAAAAGAAACCATACATTACATACAGTTAAAAATTGATGTTACGATTCTGATTTATTACCAGCATATGCGGCTGTTTCAATCTTATATCTCTCTCTAAGGGGCTCGCCCCTTATTACGTGGGACTAAAGTATATCTGGCGAAAAGTGGGTGTAGGAATACACCTCTGCCTACTTCTTCGAGGTTATAGGCGTGAGACTATGTATGTATGTATGTATGTAATAGCACATAGTCTATAAATGTAACCTTTAGATCACTTTATTATTTGAACTTATAATAATCTAGTTAAGTTCTTTTGGGCTTCAAATATAAACTCTGTACATTTATTTTTAAATTTAATTAAACTTTTTATATATTTTACATTATTGTCTTTTTTGCAAGAAACATTTATTTGGCTAGAAAAAATATTTGAAAATAGTGACATCTATCGGTTGGAAGGATAACTATAAATATGCTCGGTTCCAGTAATTTATTTATCGAAAATACATAAAAATATACTGACGAAATTAATAATCGCCTCCTTTTTTAAAGTCGGGTAAATAGCCATAAAAAACTTTAAGGGTACCTATTTAGACTAACTATAATTTTACTAACAAACTTATAATGATCATAGATGGCACCACGTAAATAACCAGTTTTGGATGATACCTGTTTTGTTTGGGACTACGTACAGAGGAGAGGTCAAGCTGTACACCGAAAACCACTCAACCGATTGTGATGTAACATATACTATTTTATAGGTTTGAGTATCCTTTGTACATGAGTGTAACTTTTAATGAAATCAATGTCGCCCTTTTAGAGACCTTTAGCAACATAGGGAAAGACAGACAGACATAAATTCTAAAAAATATCAAGTATTGCTTTTTAGCATTTTCCTAGATTTTTTAGCTAATTTTCGTCAATGTTCAGACTTTTTCACCTCTGCAGTTTTATTATAGTATAGATAGATTATCGGGACCACAACTAAATAGGACAAGCGAAATCAATTAAAAGTTTTCACGTAAAACGACCTCACCCGGTGCTCGGCTTGTCACCGAATTAAACGAAACACGAATTTAACGAAGCAAGGATTATATTATCTACACATCTACACATATAAATAAAATTGAAGTGTCTGTCTGTGATTTCAAAATAGGTATGTTTTTTCAAGTGCATATAGTTATTTATACGATTCTAAGTCCAAAACAATCCTTTTTAACATTTTTGTCCGTCTGTCTGTCTGTTTTTCTGTTTGTCCGGGGTAATCTCTGGAACGGCTGAACCGATTCAAATGAGACATTCACTGAGAGGTAGAGGACTTTATAGCGCTACATTTAAGCTACAATTTGACTCGGTATTTGGCACTGTTTGTCGCCATAACAAGTCTTTACTTATTTTTCTCATCTATACATATAAATACAATTGAAGTGTCGGTCTGTGATTTCGAAATAACTATGTTTTTTCAAGTAAATATAGTTAGTCAGTCACACTCGCGCGAGCACTCACTAAGCACGTTACGTTTGTCATCGCCCTCGATCAGCGATTCGCAACCTTTTGTACTATTCCTCCGCGTATTAAATCTCATTAATATGAAGTGTGCAGCTTGTAATACGGAGTTTAACGACGGTGTTTAGTGCGGTATATGCAAGAAACACTATGATTTTGATTGTGTCAACATGACTGAAGCAGGATGGAGGAAACTCGGAACAGATAGACGAGCCTTGTGGAAGTGTATATCTTGTCGGGCCACCTCTCCGTCACCCAGTGCGCGGTCCGCATCTAAATCTGCGTCTAACGAAATTATTCTTGCTGAGATCCGAGATATGAAGGCGCAATTGGAGAGCTTCAAATCACTTTCAGATGATATACGGAATATTAGGGATGAACTCGGGGACCTCAAAAAGAGCTTGGAATTTGATAGCGGAAGGATTGATGACTTTGCAGAGAAGTTGGATAAATTCGAGTCCAGAATAGCCGGCCTTGATACTCTCCGGAATAACATGCAGTCTATTGAAACTTAAATTGAGAGTATTAAATTTGAACTATCTGCTCATGATCAAAGGTCAAGGTTAAAAAATATTGAAATTAAAGGAATTCCCCTCACCAAAAACGAAAATTTATATACAATCTTGAAGAATATCAGTCAGAAAGTTAACTTTACGTTACCTAAAAGTCAAATTAATTACTTATCTAGGATACCACTATTTAACTCTAAGGAAAAATCTATACTTGTAAATTTCCATAATAGGTACGTAAAAGAGAATTTAATTTCTGCTGCGCGTTCCTACATGGGCTTAACTACTCAAGATCTAGGGTATAAAGGCCCTTCAATCAAGTTTTTTGTCAATGATCATCTCAACTCGACTTCTAAGAAGCTGCTTAACAAGACAAGGATGTTGGCGAAGGAAAGGGATTATAAACATGTTTGGGTCAAGCACGGGCAAATTCACGTTCACAAATCAGATGGATCTCATGTATTTATAATTATTAACAAAAAGGATTTAAACAAAATTTCTTAATCTGTTACATCATTCTGATTTCAATTTGTTGTTACTATTTTATATTAGCTTCTCATATCTATCATAATTATATTGGTATTATTGAATATTAATTACATTCGCTTAAGATTTTGTAAAAGGTTTAGCTTCCCTGCCCTACACGTTGATGCGTCACTTGACTACTGCTTGTATTGTCTTGCTAATTGCGCTGTCCCTTACACAGCTGTATCGTTGAATATTATTATCTTGCTCACGCTTATAGCATTAATATTTAACTTGAACTATTGCTCGCTCATTTACGCTCCTACTTATCACTTACCGAGGAATTATATCCTACCTGTCTTTGAACTAAAATTAATTATTCTTTACAATTTATGTATGTTTACTTGTGGCGGCTCAGGATATTGTTATGCTATTTATGCAAATGATATGCTTTTTATTATTATCAATAATGACTAATAGTGTTATGAGGAACCTACAAATGTATTACCAAAATGTACGTGGGCTTCGAAATAAGACTGATATTTTTTATCGACAGGTTTCCCTTATGTTGTGTGATGTGATTGTTTTGACGGAGACTTGGCTAGTGAG
Source organism: Euclidia mi (assembly GCA_944739405.2). Taxonomy (NCBI): domain Eukaryota; kingdom Metazoa; phylum Arthropoda; class Insecta; order Lepidoptera; family Erebidae; genus Euclidia; species Euclidia mi. Next base: position 61,124,101 of record OX123196.2, on the reverse strand, counting down.
CGGTGTCTCAGACTCAGAGTTATTTGGTGATGATTATATTGTGTGGCGTCGGGATCGCGATTATTGCCGTACTGGTCAAACGCGCGGGGGTGGCGTATTAGTAGCTATAAAGAAATGCATATTTGCAATGCCCCAGCCGATATTTCATTTGACCGCCGAAGATTTGTGGGTGACGGTAAATTTGCGATATCCTTACACTAGAACTTGTTTTAAATTAAATTTATGTGTTATTTATTTATGTAGTGAAAGTCGGGGTTATTCCTTTTCAGAACAATTGGTAAACATTCTAAATAAGCTGAATAACTTAGTCTTAAATAATCCTAATGATAAGTTTCTGATTATGGGCGACTTTAATTTAAGTGGAATTTCCTTGCAGTCGTCAAATAATTTGCTGTTATCTACGAATGTTAATAGTGAAGACGAGCGAATGTTAATAGACGAGTTGGGTGTCCTAGGTCTCAATCAATATAACGGAATATTAAACTTCTACGGGAAAATTTTGGACCTGATATTATGTAACGATGTAGTGTCTGTTAGAGAATCTATGTCACCCTTAGTACCTGTTGATAAATACCACCCCGTTCTTTCGATAGAGGTGAGTTTTGCGGAGTGTACACATTTAATCTCGGTGCCTTATACCCGCTATTTTTACAATAAAACGGACTTTGATGCAATCAATAATGAAATATCGGTATTAAACTGGAAGGACATATTTATGCATCAATCGCTTGAGGACTGTATTAATTACTTTTATAAAATCATAACAGCTGCTCAAAATAAATACGTTCTATCTAAAAATATATGTTATAACTCCTTTCCAGTCTGGTATAACACGTCACTTAACCCTAGAGTGGTCGCGTGGATGACATTAGTCATCTTTGGGTATGATGAAACCTTTTGCTAGTAGAACAATGAGTACTGATTGTATACTCAAGATTCTCAAGCTGAAAATAAGCGATTTTTTGGGTATTCCATTCGAAGAACAACCACAAGAAGCGGCGAGTACTCCTCGTGGAGGTGCGCGTGGAAGAAAACGTAATAAAATCATGCGTATATCTTGCCAATTATGCGGGGAATTCACTTGTTCCGACCATTGCAAGTATATGTGCAATAGTTGTTATGAAAATCATACCTAAGAATATTTTTAGTCTCTCATAATTATAGTTAATATCAAAAGTTGCTCTCAGAAGCAAAGAAATTATAATTACTCGTTCATATGTTCAAATATGTTCAATGTAATTTTAATTAAACCCTTCTTTTTGTTTTTTTTTTGTTTTATTATGTAGCTGATTTTATGTCTGTTACTTTTAATAAAAATATGCACCCAAAATATTGGTATTATTATTATATATCATCATTGGCAAATGGATGACATACGTCATCCGCGCGACCTCTTATGGTATATTTATATGCGCGACCACTCTAGGGTTAAACGCTTAATTAAAGAAAAGTATAAGTATCTACGTAAATTTAAGTTATATGGCAGACTTGCTGATAAATGTACATACAAACTTTTACGTGATAGGGTAAAAAAGCTTGAAGTGGAGTGTTATTCTAATTATCTTGCATCTACTGAAGCGTCTATTGAGAATAATCCCAAATAGTTTTGGAGTTTTGTGAAACATCAATCCAAGTCCAACTCAACACCTAGCTACTTTAAATATGGTGATCAAACAGTCTCTTCTGGTGATGCAATATGTAATGCGTTTTCCTCTCATTTTCATTCGAACTTTCTTGATCCTAGTAACGCCGTATCAATGGGCTTCAGTTCTTGCGGCTCCATCACTTTATCTAACTCAAATACACTGTGTGATATAAATTCAGTTGTAGTTGATATTGAAACTGTCACTAAATTACTACTTAATCTTGATCCATTTAAATCAGCTGGCCCTGATCACTTGTCACCGAGATTTATTAGGGGAACTGCTAAAACCATTGCTGTACCTGTTTGCCTACTGTTTGAGAAATCGCTCACTACTTCTTCTTTCCCACAGATCTGGAAGTCTGTTTACATAACGCCTGTGCATAAAAAGGTTCTAGAAATGAGATAGTTAATTATAGGCCAATTTCTAAATTATGTGTTTTGGCAAAAGTCTTCGAAAGACTTGTTTATGATCAAGTTTATGCCGCGTTAAAAAAATCTTTTAGCCCTTCGCAGCATGGTTTTTACGAGGTCGTTCCAAGGTGTCGAATCTGGTCTTGTTGAATGACTATCTGACTGAAAGTATGGATGGTGGGGCACAGGTTGATGTCGTTTACACCGATTATAGTAAAGCTTTTGATAGGATCGACCATAATATTCTAAAATCTAAGCTTTTTAACATCGGAATAAGAGGTGACCTTCTCAGATGGTTCATTTCTTATTTGGAAAATAGATCTCAGGCGGTCGTAGTCAGCAACTATATTTCTAGTTGGATTTCTATCCCTAGCGGTGTTCTTCAGGGTTCCTTAATCGGCCCTTTGCTCTTTATTATATATGTAAACGACATCGACTCTTGCTTCCACAATTCTAGCCTTCTGTGTTTTGCTGATGATATGAAGATTTACTCTAAAATATCGTCAGCAGAAGATATAAAGGCTCTTCAGGAAGATCTGTCGCGTCTTGATGTCTACTGCAAGGTTAATAAGCTTGATCTTAACCCGGCTAAGTGTTCAGTGGTGACCTTTACCAGGAAACGATTCCCAATATCAACTTCTTATGCACTAAAAGGTCAAGTGTTAGAATTTCTTTAAATCTTGCAACTTAAAATAGAAGGCCCACAAAACAGAGCTGCGTCAACTAAGATTATCAAATAAACTAGCCATCTTTCATTCTATTCTCTTGCATGCTTAAAGTGAAAAGTCGACGACGACGATTGTAAAATTCAGAATCGTTCAAAGTATCTGCGACATAATATATATTACATTTATCTTCTTTTTTATCGAACGTCCAGAAAAATGACTTAAAACCATCGTTGTATAATTGTGGTCATCCCATTCACAGGCAAAGAGCGCCTTAATTCCTTTTATTTGTGCAGTTTTTTTTCACTCTGTCTGTTTACAATGAGAAAATCTGGCTCTTTTTAAACGGGTGAATTTAGTCTGCCCGGAAAAATGGCGACAACTTAGAACAATTTATGGTCACTGGAAAAGATCGGCAGGCGCCCAAGAGGACGTAGTCCCATAAGATTGTCTGACCAGGTCCGCACAGTCGTGATCACCAAGCAGCTCAACGCTCACCATGATGCCAAGGACAGACACAAGTGGTGAAACGTTGTGAAGAAAATAGTAACATGCCAGCAGGGTCACGACCCTCAGTCATGAGAAAAACGACTCAAGGAGGAGGAATCTACGTGAGAGTGCAAAACAGAAATGCAATTACAAACTTTCATCCATTTTTGTCTTTTACCTGATGCGACGCTTCAGTAGCTCTACAATTAATGCCTAGCGCAACAATATTGATAAATTTTCAATCGCAAAAGCTGAGCTTTATAATGGAAACGTTCACCCAGCAGTGTGGCATTTTCTCCGAAATAGTATTGCCACTAGATGGCGTTGTCCCGTTTGTTATTCAACATACACCGCGAGGTAATTGCTCCCGACGCGTGAGTGTCATGACGTCATATGTCGCGTCACAGCCTAAATAAAAAAAAAATGTTGCTTGCACTGTGTTACACAGAAAAAGTTACGATAAAACCTTGGTTGTAGTTGGATTTTTTTGAAAACTTCGCTTGAATTCGATAATTACTCGACACCTATGTTTGACTGATGGCTGTTCCCAGAACTTTATATAGAATGCTTTTTGTTTACTTTGAAAGCTTTATGTATTTTTATGTACATACTGTGCTCCGCGGTTTTATCTGCCACATCTCGTTAATTAAACCTACTCTCCCCATTATATCGTTATCGTCTCCAAAGTACCTCAAGTCCTATAAAAAATATGTAAATGAATTTTCAAAAAATTTTGAAACAAACTTACTGTTTAACATGTGTTATCAACAGACAATAATGACAAAAAAACACAGTCTAGGGTTCTCTATTGAGCAACCCCTCTAACACGTTTCACGGATAAAAAAAAAATGGTATAATCATAGTATACAGTTCAGATAACTTTTAAGCCCGGGGGACGAGTCATTGGCTCCAAATAATTATCCGGAGCAGAGCGGAGCTGTGTGGAGAGAGCTTTGTGTCTGTTTTAATTATACCCGCCTCGAGGCATGCCCTAGCGCCTCGGCTCACCCGTTCAAGGTAAGAAAAGCCCAGGAATCGACTCGTTAAAACACTCCTCGAGGCCATCTCCCCGAATTCACTTTAATGAACAAAATCATTAACTCAAACTGAAACGTCTTAATTATAATTATCAGAACATTTTATTTCAATGATACTTGCGAAAATTATATTTTTTCGGCACTACGACATTAATTTGGACCTGCGAACATATTGCGAGCAATAAGCATTGTGAACAAAAACGGAGACGAGAGAACTACACAAGGGACCGTCATTCTTCTTGCGCGGAAAACTTTACTTATATCCCAAGGAGTTTCTCGGTAAAAAGTGCGCGTAGTGGTCTACGAGCTACGAATGGCTATGGAGCTACGGTGCTACGGCACTCTCAAAGTCGAAAGTTTTCAAAGTGGTGTATGTGTGGATTGTTGTAGCCCAAAGCGTTACCATGGCTGCTGGCAAACTTGCCAACATTCAGGACTTTAGCTCGCTTACTTGTTTAAGATAATGGTTAGTAAATAGAGCGTGGTACAAACTGCCCCGTAGGTTCGCAATTCCCTGTAGTTTTACCGCCCGTATTCTAGCTCGGATGTTATCTAACCGTGATCGTTTTTGCTTCCTGCATCGCTGCGTTTCGTAAGATATCTGTTGTGGGATTACTCGAATAGTTATTAGAAGTAGTTCACAAAGGCACAAGTATTTCCTGTTATGAGATACGCTTAGTTTACAATATCCTAGAATAGTAGATTTGAGACCAGAGTTGCTCTTGATTGGGTCTTTTATATCCAACCGTAAGACAGAATCTCAAATTTTCTGAACATGCATGCTCTTGTAATCTGCGATTTAATAAATTTCAATGCTTTTAGGAACTTACTTTTCGGATATATGCATTTTGCGGACAAAATCGATCTATTCCTGTCGTAAAACTCAAATATTTAGTTGATATTTTTCAGTGATTTTGTGTTTTTTTGTCTAAATTTATAAGAAAATCCAAATCAAAAGGAGTCTGAACTAATGAGCATACTGAAAAATATAGTATAAATAACGCGTAACGCAGCTGCAGTTTTCTTTATAGTAAAAAATTAAATTAAATCCCGTTTTGGAGTTAATACTCACGTGTAACAACACTTGTGAACTGTTTGAATATTTTTCCTTACGTAAATACAATACTATACGTAAATAAAATATGTACGTCTGTTTAAAGGAATTTTCTGTATTTTTTTAGTATCTACTAAAGAAAAACGAAACGATTCAAATATAAGGTTTGAGTGCACCAAACAATTTACGACGACTCAATATACCATGCGTGCATCCAAGCACCAGCCAAATAACTTACATAATTATGTAATTTCTTTGTGTAATTATCTTATTCTATAAAATCCTTGCGTTACTGACTGACTGACAAACACGCTACAGCCGAAACTATTGGGCGCAGGAAGCTGAAATTTGGCATGTATGTTCCTTGGGGACCGCAGGGGTGCACTAAGAAGGGATATCCCGAAATCCTTACGGGATCGGCCAAAACGGGTAAATTTAAAAAAAATGCACGCGTAGCTGCTGGCGTCCTCTAGTAATGATATAATATTTTCATTAACTGTTTTTTCATTATATATTATGTATCGAAAATTATTAATAAATTTGGTAAAAACCATTAATTACAAAATGCCGCGATGCGTCCACATCTCATTAGGGTAACATTTTGGCGCGGCCAATGGCACACACGCGATATAAAACTGGCTACAGACTTGTGACGTAACATCGGGTCTTCTAACATCGTCACGAACTTGTTGATTCAGTCTCGATACACACACGATATAAAATTATATATAACTATACAAATACAAAAAATTACAAGATGTAAGATTTCGTTTTACATTTGGACAATTTACAACAGATCCAAACCAATTTGCTACTTCATTTAATAATTTCTTCGTTACCTACCTAAACTTCCAACAGTAACTTATCTTTAAGCCAATTACCAAATAGCAACGCCTGTCTCCTTAATTGAAACGATTCCACCATACTTTTACAATCTTCCATCGCTAAGAAGTCTATATCATCTTAAAATCACTCAGAAATACAAATTCAACAGGTTACGATGACATTCAAACGATGATTCTAAAAGAAAGTGCTCCTTTGAAATTGCAATTTAAATGGCATCAGTTAATAGCAGGTAGTAAGCCAAGAGCGAGATAGCATTGGACGCAGCATCTGTCACGCTGTCTCGCTCTAATTCGCACTGCGCTCAATGCGTGCGCTACTTACTTTCTGTTGTTCTTTCAGTAAGCCTTAATGGCAGAGGAGTTATCGGCTGCTGGTCCCATGTAATGTGCATTGTGTGGTACATTAGATCTGCAAACCAACTTTTTTTTGGTGCGTGGTTGGGTCTACTCGATATAACCACCACGGTGTCCCTTGACCGCTGCCACGCGAATTGCGATTAGCATCGTGTCGTACACCGTGACCCTGTCAGGGTTCGGCTCGCTGTTGGATGCTGGCAGGTCACGTTATATTTGCTAATCAACATTTCTGGTGGCGCACGTGGTCACAGCGCTGCCGCCTTAGCCTACTGGCGGACGGGAAGCGGGCCCTATGACTGCCACCCTCTCTTGATTCGCTCTCTTCTTGATTGGCATTACTGCCTTACAGAAAGAGACAGTGATGTTCCAAGCCATCACGCACCGGACCATGGATAGGGCAGGAAGTGAGGGTACGACTGTGACAATTGCCACGACCAGTTCAAGGTCAATTCGAAACGTGACCAGTTAAAATTCCAGCGCAATAAACAACTGCAGTTGGAGGTACCCCATTAGAATTCGTCACTAAATATATTTATTTACCTAGGGCAAGAAATACTGATAGGCAAAGCTAACCAACAAACTGGCATTTGCTTTTGCTATGAATATTACGAAGCAAATAAAAATAAAAAATATTCACCAGTGCGTCCTGCCAGTGCTAACCTACGGAGCCGAAACTTATGTTACTACAAAGGCAGCTTACCAGAAACTTGAAGTAAGCTCAAAGCGTAATGGAAAGAAAACTAAAAAAAAGATAAATAAATGGCTTTAGATGAATAAAAGAAAGTCGAGTATCAAATGTTGTCAAAAGAGTAGTGAAGCTAAAGTGGCAGTGGGCCGGATATGTAGCCAGAAAACCCGAAACATGAGGTCTTCCAGCTGGTAGTTTACACACACAGACCGTGGGATTGTAAACTACCAGCTGGAAGACCTCAAATGAAATGGAAAGATGACATCATAAAGACAGCAGGCAGTAATTGTTTGAAGACTGCCCAAAACAGAACGGAATGGAAGTTGTTGTAGAGGCTATAGCGGTAGTAATATCAGAGTCTAAAGCTAGCAATTACAATGATGACATTAACAGTTGGATATCTAAAATTGTTTCATGGTTAGATAACAATTAACTCAAGGTTAATATTCGTAAAACCAGATTTATGCGATTTTATAATAAATATCCAAACAAGAATAATCTTAGTGTTAAGTATATGAACGAAACAATTCAAGAGTCAGAAGATGTTTCCTTCTAACGTATAATTCTAGATAGTGTCGTTGGCCCTACACGTGAATAAAGTTTGTAACAATTTGAATAGATTTGCGTATGCGAATGCGTTTTCTGGCGGTTAACAAAAAGATGCAAATCAAAATTCGGCGATACAAGCATACCATGGATATGTAGCATCGATAATTAGATACGGTATCCTTTTGTGGGGTAACTCTGTTCAGATGAATAAAGTTTTTATAGCCCAGAAACGATGCATACGTGCGCTGGCCGGTGTACCTCCACTTACATCATGCAGATTATTATTTCCCAAACTAAAATTATTGACAATTTCATTATATTTAAAAATAAAAGCATTCAAGGATGTAGATAGCTACATCCTTGAATGCTTTTATTTTGTACATTTAAACAACTGTCCTTTTTGTACATTTATTCTACGCTTCTTGCAGCGGTAATGTGTGGAGACTATGCACTAAAACCACCTCGCTGGCTGAAAGTATTCTGTCACATTAGGATCGCACGAATACAATTAGCATACTTTTCAGCAAACGTGGTCACATGTCAGGGGCCAGGTTTATAACTCAAGCCGCTAGGGACATGGGTTGAACTGAACACACACTCATTACCAATAACTTCATTTTTGTCCGCTTCGCGCTCGCTCGCCCGACGTAATAAAACTGAATATTATAATTATAAAAATCAGCAATAACCTGTAACTGACATTTCCAAACGACAGATAATTTGGTGGGCTCCAGGCCGGTATCAGTAATTGATCTACCCATGGATTCGGCTACTAGACATACATAATTGACATAAACTATACAAAATACGTCAAATATGACGACCGGTTGGTGCAGCGGGAGTGTAAGCGACTGCTACGCCGAAGGTCGTGGGTTCGATTCCCGCTCAAGTCAAACATTTGTGTGCATGAACATGGATGTTTGTCGTAGTCTGGGTGTTTCTATGTATAATATGTATGTATTTATAAAAAAAGAGTATATATGTATGTTTATCCATTATCTAGAACCCATAACTCAAGCTCTGCTTAGCTTGGGAGTAGATGGTGATGTGTGTATGTGGTAGAATATTATTATATTATTATTAGAATATCATCTCTATAAGCCAAATCCATGTATATATCAAATAAACCGATACCGGCCGTTAGTCACCAGGCTTTGATGTCATGCAGATTTCTCACAGTCACTAGCTGTTACGATAATTCAGTATTTTGAAATATTACGTCACTGGTCTCAAGTGTAATTATGTAAGAACTATTTATCTAGGTTGTGGATGTCATTTGTAGCCCTACACTTCTCTACAGAAACCTATCTCTCTACGAAATTCTCGAGTCTATCTGAGAATGAATATTCCCATTCGTGGTTATTATGACCAAGATTGCATTCGTATACTTTTCAGACGTAAACTTAGTCCGAAACCTCGAGTCCTCGTAGTTTATTATTTTAACTTATTTTGTTTCAAGTTTTGCTTAAAGTTCTTAAATGTACCTTATTACTTATAGTTCCTACCAAAACTTAGCCAAGAGGCGATTTTTTCAGCCGACGTTTTATTACATCAAGTTATGGTAAATCGAATCAAATCATTTATTGCACATCATGTGTACATAGTTGTTACATTTTGAACATAGTATCTTTATACATGAAAACCTGTCAGGGCACAGCAATTTTAAAATGTGCATGAATTGATTACAATTAATTTAAAAATTGACTATATTCCTTTTATATTTTAATTGCCTTACCAGCGTTATGCTACAATTGTATTTTCTATTAGTAAATATAGGTTCATTTCATTTCATTACCCAAACAATATTAGCAATTAACAAATTAAATAAGTATAAAAGAATTAATTAATCAAATGTCAATAATACAATTAATATTCATTATGTCAATTTTAAGGATTATATCAAACATTACAAAACTACATAAAATAAAACAATTTATATTCAATATGTCTAATTTTAAGAATTATGTTAAACATTACAAAATTATTAACTATCTACATTTACATTCTTATACCCTATCGTCGAAGAATTCTTTCAAGCTATAGTAACATTTTTGTGTTAAATATTGTGTTAATTTATATTTGAACATACTATAGCTTGAGCAGTTTTTAACTACTTTCGGTATTTTATTAAATATCTTTATTGCCATTACATATGGGCCCGAACGAAACAAGGCTAATGTTGACAAAGGCAGTGCCAGTCTGTTTTGATGTTTTAGATTGCGGGGTTGCTTAAGGCAGTCTTTTACCTGGGAGAATATATTCGAGTGTTTCTTGGCAAAAAGCCAGATGTCTAGGATATAAATTGATGTCAGTGTGAGAATTTTGTATTTTATAAAGTGTGGCTTGCAACTTTCCATACTATCTATATTTGCCAAGATACGTATACACTGTTTTTGAAGAATGAATATTGAGTAAGCCTCTGTACTGTTTCCCCATAACATTATGCCATACTGAATCCATGAGTAGGCGTATGCATAATATGCAGTTAATGCCGAAGTTGTATTCGTGGTCCTTTTTAATTCAGACAAGGCATATATAAAGCTAGATAGTTTGCTACTGATAAGGTGTATGTGTGACTTCGAATTTAAATTTGTATCTATGTTGAGTCCAAGAAGTTTAAATGACTTTACGCATTCTAGTTGTATGTTATTATAAGAGTAGTTTATATCTACAGCGCGTTTTTGGTATGGTCTAAATTGCATTAACTTTGTCTTTTGAAAATTTACTTCAAGGTTAGGATCATCTAGCCAGATTATTATAATAGACAATATATTATAAATATCGTTGTACAGATTTCTCTTATGTTCACATGGAAATATGACGGATATAGACGTCGGCAAACAGAATGCTTACTACATTAATTATCTTAGGTAAGTCGTTTATGTATATAAGGAACAATAAACAACCTAGCACGCTACCTTGGGGAATGGAGTAAAATCTGGGAAATAGGAGAAAAATCTTACATTACATATTTCGCCAGTCTCAAAATTATGATATTCAATTTCGACGTATTGAAAACGATTCTTGAGCTATCACGCAAACCATCCGTGAACTACTCCTCGCACGCCTATACCGTGTAATTTATTTAGAAGTATGCTGTACGACACTTTGTCATACGCTTTGCTCATATCCAGCAGAAGAAAATATGCTATAGGTAATAGCAAATTTTCTTTCGTTTAGTATATTGAGTTTCTGCTGTATATACCTGTACACTGCGAAGGTTGTAGACTTTTCTTTTCTAAATCCATTTTGACTATCATCAAAGACATGATATTTTTCACAAAATGAATAAAGGCGTTTTGACATGGCTGATTCTATTACTTTTGCAAAAGTAGGTAAAAGAGCAATTGGGCGGTAATTAGAACATACAGTTTGGTCGCCTTTTTTGTGAATTGGTTTTATGATAGCGATTTTTAAAAGATCTGGAAACACACCCGTTGAAAATGATTGGTTTATAATCATGGATAACGGCACAGCGTACTCCTCAGCACATTTCTTTATCAGCGTCGGTGGGAGTTCGTCATGACCAAAGCTATTATTTTTAAGTTTTTTATTAAGAGGTATATCTCGCGAGGGTCGACTGGTTGTATATATACTGAGTGTTCAGTTGGGACAATGACTGGACGGCCAGGTTGATCAACCGAAACGCCCCCGACTCTAATGATATATATAATCATTAAATACGTTTGCAATGTCACCTGGGTTATTAATAGTTTTATTATTTATATTTAAAAAAAAAACTATTATTATTTATATTCAGCCGTGTGGTTGACGGCATAGAATACAAGTGTCACCACCCCCTATCTTCCCGTGGGTGTCGTAAGAGGCGACTAAGGGATAACACGATGCAAATACCATCTTTGCGTAGAGACGGAAAACTCGGCATCAAACCCTATACGACTGCCTCGTTGGTCTCGCGGCATAAATGTGCGCGTGGGGTCGGGAGGTCCCGGGTTCGATTCCTGGGTCGGGCAGTGTTATTGGGTTTTTCAGTCACGAAACTCTCAGTAGCAGCACGGAGTCTGAAAATGTGCCCGGTACGGCAATAGGCTCGCCCCTTATTACGTGGGACTAAAGTATATCTGGCGAAAAGTGGGTGTCAATACACCTCTGCCTACCCCTTCGGGGATAAAAGGCGTGACGTTATGTATGTATGTTATTTATATTTAAGTTTAGATTTTTCTTATTTATTTTTCTAGTTTTGTTTGTTCTCTCCTTTATAATTTGCCATATTGTTTTAGACACATTGTTACTATTTTTATTTTTTTCTATATATTATAACTTTTTTGATCGGGCAACAGAGATTTTCAAAACCTTTTCATATTTTTTGTAATATTTTTCTACGATGGGGTTAGAGTTACGTGATAAAAATATTTTTAGTTGGCGTTTATGTTTACATGATTTTCGCAGTCCTCTAGTAAGCCATGTTTTTTTAGTGTTAGTTTTAATATTTATCTGTAAATTTGGAATGCATTTATTTAATATTTCATATACAGTTTTGTGGAACGATTCGTAGTTAGTATTAGTGTCCTTTGTGTCAGATATTATCAAATCAAATCAACATTTATTTGCGAATATGGGTAACAATAATAGAGATGTTATACAAATGTCATGAGTTTCTCCTTACTCCACCAGTAGGCATGCAAATGTTTCATACAGTAATATTTCCTAAATGATATGTTATTGAAAATGAATTAAATAATATTATTATAATTACAGATAGATGTCATAAATTCGTATTTTCAATGTTATATTTTCAATATGGCATATTATGATAAATGATAAGAATTTAATAAATGTAATGTCCAATTGTAATAATAATATAAAGAAAAAAACAGTCATATGAGTTGAGTGGTCAATGTTCTACAATGTCAATAGTTATTATAATATGCGTAACAGACAGTAACAGACAATCAAATTATATTACTTACAATTTTCATCAATAAATTCGATGATGGAGTAGTAACATTTACTGACCAAAAATTCCTTAAGTCTACGTTTAAACATATGAGTCATCTCAACGGCTTTAATATCGTTCGGCAGCTTGTTATATACCTGGATACCCATACCATATATACTTTTACGAAATTGTGCCGTCCTACATTTCTTTATACATAGCAAATTCTTGTGTCTTGTGCTTTTTAACGTTTCGTAGTCCTTTATGTTACGTTTTATTGTTAGTGCAGCTTCGTAAATAAACATAGCTGGTAGTGTTAATATTTTTAATCTACGAAATGAAGGTTTACACGAATCTGTCTGTTTTAGTCCACATATACTCCTTATACACTTTTTTTGGACCAGCTCCCGGTTTGTGGAGTTACCCCAGAATAGAACTCCATATTTAAGTGTTGAGCTCACATTAGCATTGCAGTTAAAAGGGTTTCCTCGTTAGCTACTTTTCTGAGCATGTACAAGGCATATGAAAACGTGTATAGTTTATTGCAAGTGCTATCAATTTGTGTTTTCCAGAGAAGCTCAGCATCAATATGAATGCCTAAAAATGTTGTGCACTTAACCTCTTTTATTTTATCATTCTTGTAAATCAATGGTAGCTCACTATTGTTCGTATTTTTACTTTTGAATGTCATGTAATTAGTTTTGTTAATGTTAACTTTTAAATTATTTAGGTTTGACCAGTCAATTAAGTTAGTCAATGAATTATTTATATTTTTTTCATATTTATGTCACCTTTATCGCCAATGAAAACTGGTGTACTGTCATCCGCAACTAATATTATGTCTTGGCTTATAGCCTTCGGGAGATCGTTGATGTAGATAAGAAAGAGTAGTGGTCCAATTATGCTGCCCTGGGGCATGCCATATTTGACTATTTTGGGATCTGACATATATTTTATTTCTGTTTTCGTATCCCTACATATTCTATTAATTGCTGTTTGTTGCAATCGATTCGATAAATATAATTTTATTAATGCTAATGAATTACCTCTGACTCCATTCTTTTCTAATTTTATTAGTAGTATATTATGTTTCACATAGTCAAAAGCTTTTGTCATATCCATGAAAACAAAAAGCGTGTCGCTTTTTGTTATCAATCCCTGTCATAACTTTGTGTAGAAATTCATATACTGCACTATTTGTAGACCTATCTCTACGGAAACCAAACTGTTGATTAGCGAAAATGTCGTTAGTTTCAAAATAATTGTAAAAGTTGTTATAAATAACTCTTTCAAAAATTTTGGCGATCACCGGTATGAGAGCAATCGGTCTGTACGATTTAAGATTCTCTTTATCTTCACTCTTTAAAAGAGGATGAATCACGGCAATTTTCAATTTTGTTGGGAACACACCATATTTTATAGTCAGATTAATTATATAACTAAGAACTGGAGCAATATATTGTGAAACATTTTTTTTATTTTTGTATGTATATCGTCATAGCCTGTTGAATTTGAATTCTTAAGTTCTGTAATAATATTAATAATTTGGAGTGGGTCAGTAGGTTTCATAAAAATTGAATTATATTTATTATATGTCACTTTTATGTCATTGTTTGGTTTATCATATTTGTCAGGTGTAATGTGGTCAGTAAAAAAAAATTAAACGACTCAGCTATAGCTTTAGGTTTTGTAATAATGTTGTCATTATTTATTATTACATTAATTTGTTCTTTTGGCGTTACTGCCCTACAATTGTTTATAACTTGTTAAGTGCCTCTAGTTTTATTCTTAGCTGTGGCGATGTGGTAGTTATTTTCTGATTTTTGTGTTTTTTTAATTATAGTCCTTAATATTTTATTATAGTTTTTATATTTAATTCTATTTACTAGGCTTGGAGAACGTCTGAAATTCCAGAGTAGTTTACGTTTTCTGATTGTACAAACCTTTATCCCTTTGCTAATCCAAGTAATATTTTTAGTAATTGGTATTTTAACTTTTATATTCGGAAAACACAAATCATAGAAATTCAAATTTTTCGGAATAATTTTTGAGAAGTATTTCCTTGAGTAATAATTGACTAATATGCAAAGGTATTGAACGATAACTGGGTATATAAGAAGAATAATTCATGTCAAGGAAAGTAGTATGGGTCAATTGTAAACATAACATAATAACAAAACTTAATTATATAGTCAATTTTCGACTCATTTAAATACCTGTTGTAGGGTACTTCGGAGACAATCACATTTATATTTCTAGTATTATTCAAAAAATCATGAAGACAGAATTCAAGTTCTTTTGGGTCCTAAATTGGGCAGCCACTGCCCAATTTAAGATCAGTTAGCTACAATTTAAGATCAGTTAGCCGTACTATGGTAATCAGACAAGTGATAAACCAACTTATAAACGTATATAAAGTAATAGCATTGTAAAATATGTATCCAGACATAGACTATTTAATCATCGTGCTCATCACACAAAGATTTGTCCTCGGTGGGACTCAACCCTACAAAACCCGAAAAACCTAGTAGTCAGGACTACTAACCGCTAGACGTATAGGCCAGTCAGTTATTTTTAAATTAATTCAGCATCTTTGTTTGTATATGTCAGGAAAGTTAAAAAGCGCCGGAATCGTAATCAAAATAGTTTTTTGGAAATAAATATCTAATCTGTATCTGTAATTGAATCCGATATAAAATTTCGAATAATTTCGGACAGATTCAGAGCCTAAATGACATAATGACAGGTCTTATTTAGATTATTTAATACGGCTGGGTGGTCATACTATGATTTGCTTATTAATTACTTTATAATCTAATATCTGTTAAAAAAGCTTTCTGAAACTAGCCAATCATCATTATTGGCCCTGTATATAGGTACATTTTTCGACAGCTTGGCACAGGCTTCTTCTCACTATGAGAAGGGTAGGTCATCTCGGCTGTCTGTGGGTTGGCAGACATCATATTTTTCAAATACATTACGGAGAACTCACAGACATGCAAGTTTCCTCATGATGTTTTTTGCAACATTCAGAAAGCGATAATTACCAAAACGCACATCGCTTCGAAACGTCGGTGACGCGCTGTGGATTTCAACCCGAGACGCTCTGCATAAAAAAATTAACGCAAGTGCAAATGTAAAAATATTAATTTGGCACCGTTACAGTTAAGGTGTGGTTCGAGCGCATCCTACAAGTACATTTAAGAGCATTGTTCTCGAGAACGAAGTTCTGCACGAGAACGCTTCAAGTGAGCTTCTGTGAAAGGTGCGCTTTGTCGCGTGAGAGAACTACACATTAACAGCCTTTGACAACGGGTTAAACTGTGTAAATTATTATACCATGTTTTATTCCCACACAGTGAAGTCTTGTAGTAAATTAATTGCGTGTAACTATTGGAGGAGTTGGAAATTAAATAATTTATTCCCATCTATGAAGAGAGACAGAGCACAGAAAATAATGTTGAGAAGAGAAATTCCTCATTTTTCAATAAAACTTAGATTACAACATACTAAACCAAAAATAACGCACTTTATAAATGCCTGCGATACGTCAAGAAATTAAAATTAAAATAATACTTTCATGTTTGCATGCTGCACATACAACAAAAAAAAACGCAATAAAATAACACAATTGACATTGATCCTTAAATAACAGTTTATAATTAGTACTATGATAAATTTGATTAATTAATTTAATTAACTTATTAGGAGTGGTTCTTCACAGAGCGCGCCGTTCGTCGTACCTAAGGCTTTGTTCAAGCTAAACTTTGCCACAGTTGTCACGTGAATATGTTGTTAATTAAGTTTAGCTTACGTCAGAGTCCTGTTGAACAACTTGAATTTATTTTAAAAATATAGTCATAGTCGAACCTAATTAAATAAATTCATTGGGTTAGTATTTGGTAACAGTTCAAGTGTTTGTCTTTGAGGGTGGCACTGGTTAGCGAAATAGTTTTTGTGAGCGAATAAGTTATAATATATAAGTGTTTAGTTGAAATGAAACTACATAATATTACGTTATGCGAGTGGAATACATTACTTTGCAGCGTGCAGACATATTTAGTTGAAGAAAAATGCGATGCATTGCACTGAGTTTTGATACAGTGTTTACAGCAATAAAATAATGGCAAATAAAACAATTATAAATATAAAGTATTAGTAGGCGGTAGATCGACTGAGCTCGAGCGACACGAGAATATAAAGCGCGGCCGCCGCAATCGCTCGAGTGATGTGGCCAGCGCGCGCGTAGTGGCAAGGATGTGCAAACGTTTCTCAAACTTTTCGCGCAGATATTATAACATAAATACTTACAGGCGTCATAGAATTTATAAAAGTAACAATAATAAGAACAAAAAATTAGAAAATAAAGACATTGATGGCTATAACGGGGGAGGTTGGGTTTTTCCGCATGAAGATCTTGCACCCTTTCACCCAAGTAAACGCAAAATTTCGTTCCTTTGCCAGGGTCTTTGCATTGTTGAGCAGCATCTTGTTATCAACAGTAAAATTAACATTCACAAATGCCCTGGTATCGCCTTGTAGACCTAGGTCAGCTGCAGTGATTGTGCGTTTTCAGGCCGCCGCAACGAAATCGTCTTTCAAGTATCTATTGTGTACTGAGACCAAGATTGACTTGATCATCTTATCGCCGCGCGTCGGCACTCTAGCGACATAATTGATCTGCTCCTTAGTAATAGGACATTGAATGAGGTTGCCTATCTTTGAAACCAGAGAGAAAAAATTCTCCGTCTTGGACATGGACGCCTTTTATCTCCACGTTATTCATACGGGCTCTTTGATCCTGGTCCCGCATTATGTTTTTCAGATCGTTAACTTGCTGCTGTAACACAATGACGTCGTTTTTCGCCTTTCGGAGATCTTGTAGCTCTTTATCTATTGCAGTGACCTGACTTGCAAGTGATTCTACTGAATGTTGAACAAACTCCATGGAGGCTTTTACGTCAGCAATGTCAGGTTTCAGCAATTTTAAATCTGCAATGTCAGCTTGGATTGAATGAATACTTTCGATTAACGTTGGTAAGGACGCCATCTCTAGGAAAAGGCGCTTCAATTCCGCTGTGACACTCTCAAAGTCCGCCGGCACGGGTGACTTGGATATACCAAGTAATGGGCTACACCCACCCGCAGCCTTACGAGCGGCACACTTCCATGTATTGCGCCTATCGCCTAGTTTTCGGTAGCCATTTTCTGAGATGCCAGCGCATGGAAAGTTAAAGTGTCCCTGACACAAAGTGCACTGCGCTCCATCTCTAAAGTCAACGTTACACCGAGTACATTTGAACATATTTAAGTTTGGGTAATTTTAGTTTAAACGACCAACAAAAGTTTTAGAACCGGTGGCACAAACTGATCGATGCGTAGAGTAGGGATAACGCGAGGATTAGTACACGTGTGCACGGATCGCGACCTCTGAGATTACTGATTATGCCGTATTAACGGTCGGTCAGTAACATGGCAGGTATAAACAGTCTCATAATAATATTTAACCCATGAGAAGGCGTGCCCTAAAAAGTTACACGAGCAGGCGCGAGTGAGCAAACCTCTCAAGCTACTTAAAATTAAAAGTCTCTATTTCATTAAATAAAGTGTTTTATTAATAGTAAACAACAATATGCAGTCGTATGTGCAAATTAAAAATATATTGCAATTTGGCCTTAATATTTCGCTAACTTTTCATAAAAAAACTCTGTTAATAATAATAATAATAATATTCTACCACATTCACACAACGCCATCTAGTCCCAAACTAAGCAGAGCTTGTACTATGGGTACTAGATAGTGGATAAACATACATATATACTTTTTTTTTGTAAATACATACATATTATACATAGAAACACCCAGACTACGACAAACATCCATGTTCATGCACACAAATGTTTGACTTGAGCGGGAATCGAACCCGCGACCATCGGCGTAGCAGTCGCTTACACTCCCGCTGCGCCAACCGGTCGTCAAATTAAGTTAAAAATCTGTTATGTATTTTCGTTAACTATACGTGAAGACCTGTAATTGGCTTTATGTTAACTTATATTAGTTACATATTCATTTATTGTTAGCTGTTGGTTTTCCATAATAAAGTAAATAAATAAAAAATAAAATAAATTAAAAATATATAAAAAACTAAACTATACCGTGTGGTTGACGGCATAGAATACAAGTGTCACCACCCTCTATCTTCCCGTGGGTGTCGTAAGAGGCGACTAAGGGATAACACGATGCAAATACCATCTTTGCGTAGAGACGGAAAACTCGACATCAAACCCTATAAGACTGCCTCGTAGGTCTCACGGCATAAATGTGCGCGTGGGATCGGGCACGGGTTCGATTTCTGGGTCGGGCAGTGTTAGTGGGTTTTTCTGTCACGAAATTCTCAGTAGCCGCACGGAGTCTGGAAATGTGTCCGGTACGGCAATAGGCTCGCCCCTTATTACGTGGGACTAAAGTATATCTGGCGAAAAGTGGGTGTAGAAATACACCTCTGCCTACCTCTTCGGGGATAAAAGGCGTGACGTTATGTATGTGTATGTTTGTATATAAAAAACTAAATCACAATAAAAATGAAATGATTTTATCTTCCATGAGATCTTGAGTTATGTGTCTTTCATAACACATATTATGCCACATAAAAGTAACATGCTCGGTGCACACTGATATACTGCACAAAATGCAGGCTTTTTTTGAACGCATTTTGCTAATGTGGAATATAGGAAGTGTGGCATTTTGAGAAAGTGGCATTTTACGAATGTGGCATTGTGCGCCTAATCCTACTGGTATCTACTAGTGACACAAGAATTGATTTGCCTACGGTGTATTCCTATGCATATTTTGATTTTCTACCATTTCTTATGTATTTGCTCAGATAAGACCGCTCAAGTTTTATTTTTTTAAACCCCTATAACATTTTCTCTGCAAATGCTACAGAGTTACACCCATAAAAATACACTAATTGAGATCTTTCATCTTCTTCTGTATATATAATTAATTCTTGCGTTACTGACTGACTGACAGACAAGCTACAGCCAAACCTACGGGGCGTAAGAAGCTGAAATTTGACATTTTAGTTCCTTGGTGATAGGAGTGCACTAAGAAGGAATTTCCCAAAACTCCCACGGGATTCGGCAGAAACAAGCGTGTGCGAGCGTATCTGCGGGCACCCTCTAGTTTGATATAGGTCTCAAGATGTTGCAACACTTAGGACGAAACCGCCCAATCTCCTTTGAGGGGCTTGCCGATCACCTATTGTACGAGGGTCAAACTGAAAGTTTTTAGAACTGGCCACTTATAAACAATATAATAAAAAAAATATTCTAAAATTTGAAAATAGAACTCTTTGCCAATATTACTGAGTATATATTTCATTCATTTGTCATTTGTTTTACGATTTGGCGGCAAATTGAAAATTGTCTGTGTCACGTCAACATGAATTTAACACGAGAAAATTTTCGTGCAATGATTTTTTATGACTTTCGATGTCATTTAAGTCAACAAGAAAGTTATGATAGACTACGATTGGCCTTTCACGATGAAGCCCCATCTCGTGCGACTGTTTACAACTGGTTTAATGAGTTTAAACGTGGTTGCACTAATCTCACTGATGATGTACGTGAGGGACGGCCTTCTACGGCGACGACTGAAAATAACATCTGTGTTGTGCGGCGTATGATAGAGACTGACAAAAGAGTGACCTATCAGCAGATTCGGACAAGCTTAGGCATCGGTATGAGTCAAGTGCACAAAATCCTCCACGAACATTTAGCGGTCAGGAAGCTTTGCGCCCGGTGGATACCTCATAATTTGACTAAGGCTCAAAAACTCCATCGTGTGGATTGGTGCCGTAAAATGATTGAAAGATTTAACGGAGGTGACTCAAATGCTGTGTTCGACATACTAACAGGTGACGAAAGCTGGATTTACTGTTATGATCCTGAAACCAAAAGACAATCTGCTCAGTGGGTGTTTCCTTTCGAGGAGTTGCCAACTAAAGTGAAGAGAGATCGAAGTGCGGGAAAAAAAATGGTGGCCTCGTTCTTTGGAAGGATAGGTCATTTCGCAACAATTGTGTTAGAGGATCAAAAAACAGTTTCTGCAGAATGGTACACTACCAATTGTTTGCCACTTGTCTAGGAAAAAGTTCGAGAGAAACGACCTCGCAGTAGGATCCTCCTTCACCACGACAACGCCTCGTCGCACACCGCCAAGCGAACGATCGACTATTTGGCGACATCAAACGTTGAATTACTGGGTCACCCGCCGTATAGCCTCGACCTCGCGCCTTGTGATTTTTATTTATTTCCAAAAATTAAAGAAAAACTTAAAGGAAAGCGGTTTATGAATGCTAAAGAAGCGGTGGCTGCGTATCGCGATGCCATTGAAGAGACCCCTAAGGACGAGTGGGCAAAGTGCTTTTCCCAGTGGTTCCATCGCATGCAGCGGTGTATTGACGTCAATGGACAATATTTTGAAAAGATATAATAAAACTAATAACTGGCTAATGTAATCAGTTTTTGATTTTCTAAGAACTTTCAGTTTGACCCTCGTAGGCCTTGTTTACTGTAAAAAAACAAACAACACAAAATAAAAAAAATATCATATCCACTAATTTAATCAATAACTGTGCACAATAACTAAGGAAAAAAATTAATCAAATCAATTTTGTTATTAAGAAAAAATACACGAACGGGCGCGTGATGAGCAAAATGCCGCGCTTCACGATCCACCACTCATAAACCCATCACCATGCAGTCATGGTGACACTGAGCACCACGGGAGGTGCGTCAGAAGAGAGGGGGTGAAATTTTAGGAAGGTACTGAGAAGCTTGTAGTGACACAATACGGCTAAAGTTGAAATTTACAGCAATGAATTTATGCGTGAGCAAATTGCTCATAGCGCGCCTTCTCACGGGTTAAAATGCATAATCTACAAATAATAAAAGTGATCTGACGTCAATATTTCTAAAAAGTGGGATTCTATCTAGCAAGATCGTGTCCCAATTGAGTGTCGTATTTCCCAGCAAAATATAGGAAACAAGAGTTATCAAACTGAAAGGCAGGCTACTACAGGATTAAAAGAACATCCCCAGCGACAAAATATGCCTACTCGGGGAGGAGTTGGTTATTTTTTTTTTCTTATAGTAATAGGCGGCATACGAGCAGACGGATCGCCTGATGGTAAGCAATTGCCGCCGCCCATGGACACAAGCAACACCACAGGAGTCACAAGTGCGTTGCCGCCCCTTGGGGTAGGAAAAAAGGTAAAGGATAAGGAGTGGGATGAGGGAGAAGGAGTAGGGGATAGGGCCTCCGGCACTCTCACTCACCGAACGAAAAGTTTCTTTTTATCTTTTTAATAACAAAACCTACGCGGGTTGTGAACTAAAACTCTGGATTTTTATAGAAATATTTGTCTTACCGACTACGACATCATGTCTTACAGAGACGTGGTTACTTGATGGCATTAATAACAGTGAATTTTTCGATGACCGTTACTTAGTGTGGAGGCGAGATAGGAATTACGTCGCGACGGAGCAGACCCTCGGCGGGGGGGTCTTGATCGCGGTGCGACGGGAGCTCGTCGCCGAGGAACGTGCCGACAGGTGTTCGCAGGCCAAGGACTTGTGAGTGTCACTCTCATTACGCAATATGTCTTTCAAAGTTGATTACAAATTACATATTTGTGTCGTATATATGTGCCGTCAAAACTTGGGGAACTCACTTGCATTACAAACATCATTTGTTAGGTCTACCCTCACCGACATTTTGTTGGATAGATTTGTTGTGTTGGGCGACTTTAATTTACCAAATCTAACGTGGGTACTTTCTGATGATGGTGTATCTTATGAACCACAGAATATTCAAGGTGGTTATCAATTTGATTTGTTTGACAGTCTCACTATGTGTAATTTATCGCAGTATAACGCAATTTTAAATATTAATAATAGAATTTTAGACTTGGTATTCTCAACTAATTTTTATCAGTATCGCATTGTTTAAGTCCTTTAGTCCCAGAAGACCATCATCATAAAGCTCTATGTATAGTTACTAATTTCGATCGTTCTCAGCCGCTTCAGTCGCATACATTTCGTAAATATTTTTATAATAAAGGTGATTACACACCCATTTCAACAGAATTAAATAAAATAGACTGGCCGAAAGCCATCCACAACAAATGTTTAGATGACTCGCTGGATTTCATTTATAAAACTTTAAACGAACGGTTTAATTCTTTTATTCAGTCAAAAACTATTTTTCCAATACGTAATTACCCTCCCTGGTATAGATCACTGACGAAACATTTTTGTATATTGTAACATTTAAGAGCAGGTTGTAGGGTAAAATCATATTCTTATTAAATTTATTAAACTGTTCCTCACCTAATTCCGATCCACCCTCAACCTTCGCTTGATCGCACGTCAAAAGTGCAAATGGGCATCTCGCCCCTGTTCCGCGCCGACCTCCGAACGTGAAAGACATTATCCTCCTACGGTCGATGCCTACACATCCCGTACCGGACGGTATCATCTCGCGAGTGCTCGGTGTGATCGGTAACCACCAGAAAATCAACCTATGTTGGACAAGGAAGACGAGAGCAAGGTACCTCAGCTTTCCTCTTATTTTCCCCACTATATTCCCTGGTCCTTCGAGCCGGATCCATATATAATATCATTCTTAATATCATCAAACATAATTTTCCATGGTTTTATATCATATCGTATTATATATAAATTTTTCACCTTGAAAAAATTCTACCCTCGTTTAGAAATAGTAATCGTACTTCTCGATCACGTTTTGTCTAAAGTTTGTACTGAATTCCAATATAATCTGTTGCATTTTCTTTATATTAGCACAGATTTACAAACAATACTACGCATTTTAGTAACTTTTTTATCTGTGCCTCTGTGACAGTTCTTACTTAACTGATTGAACGTTTATTTACTTTTGAGGTTAATTTTCGTACATATAACCTTCAATATGACCAAAACAAACCAGTATATTGTAAAATTTAACACGATTCATAAAAACATCAGTAAATTGTATGAAATTGGTACGAGTCTATCCCTAAAGGGTGAAGACCAAGCCTTAAGTAAACAGTTTTTAGTTCGTTTTAGGGATATCGAAAAGTATCGCGAACAAATGGATGAACTGTATTCAATTCTTATGTCTGAGTCTACAAAACTTGACGAAAAGAAACGTCAAGAGTTAGACCGTGGTTATGACGAGTTCCAGGAGCTGTTTTATTCCATTCAAGTTATACACTCATCAATAGATTCACAACAATTTACATCTTCTAACAACAATTCCTATAGTGTTCACAAGTCTAGTGAAATTCGCCTTCCCAAGCTGTCACTCAATAAGTTTAATGGAATTCATGTGGAGTGGCCAAACTTAATTTCAATGTTTAATAATTTAATTCATAACAATGATCAGCTTAGTGATGTGGAAAAAATGCATTATTTACTTAGTGTACTTGATAAGGAACCCCTATCATTAGTGAAACATTTAACTCTAACACCTGAAAACTATACAATAGCATATACTTTACTAACTGATCGATATGAAAACAAAAGAGTTATTGCAGACTAATATATAGAAATAATTTTAACTCTGCCAAATATACATACATACATACATAGACTCACGCCTCTTTCCCGGAGGGGTAGGCAGAGACTACGGAACGCCATTTGCAACGATCCAGACATATCCCTCTTGCTTCATTCATTCCCATCAGATTC
This sequence comes from Euclidia mi, assembly GCA_944739405.2. Lineage (NCBI taxonomy): Eukaryota > Metazoa > Arthropoda > Insecta > Lepidoptera > Erebidae > Euclidia > Euclidia mi. Next base: position 61,099,711 of record OX123196.2, on the reverse strand, counting down.
CTCATGCATGCTCTTCTGTTCAGGGTACTTCTCACCTGTCCTGTTTTTAGGATGTCTGCAATCTGATCAGAGAACGTCCGCCTAGGTCTTCCCCTTCGTCCTGTCCCTTCCACACTTGCCTTATATATCTGCTTGGTCAGTCTTTCGTCATCCATCCTCTCCACGTGCCCAAACCATCTTAGCATACCTTTCTCGATGCTTGTCACTACATCTTCTTTTACCCCACAACACTCTCTTATCACACAATTCTTTACTCTATCAGTCAGAGAGACACCACACATACTACTCAGTGCTTTCATTTCTACAGCATTTATTTTACTTTCATGACTTTTCTGCCATACCCAACTATCACTACCATACATAAGAGTAGGTACTATTTCTCAAACAAATATGAAAACTTTAAACTGATTTGTTTCCACTATCAAGGAAAGCACTCAAGCCCTCAAGGGGTTGAAGTTTGATGTAGATTCTTGGTGTTTTTTGCTACTCCACATAATTCTTCAGAATTTACCTACAGAACTACGCACTAAATTTGAATCAAAGATAGATAATATTAAAATTCTAACATTTAAGAAATTACTTGGGTTCTTGGAAAATCAGCTGCGAATTCTAGAAAACATTTCTAATTACACAATTACTAAATCAACACCCAGTAACTCATTTAATGTTGACGAATCAAATGTTAACACATTACGTTGTCCATGTTGTAGTCAAAAGCATTCCTTATATAAATGTAATAAATTTGAGTCCATGATGCCTTCTGAATGGAAATCTTTTGTTATACAGAGCAAATTATGCTTTAATTGTCTGCGTATTCATCATGTGTCTAAGTGTTTATCCCATAGTGTTTGCCAGTTATGCAAAGGTCGCCATCATACTAAATTACATTTAGGTGATAGAACAAATACTTCGCCTACACCTCACTCACAGAGTGATAGCAACACGTTAGCTCATACTGCTCAATCTCAAGCTTTATATAGTGAAGATGGTGTCTCAACTATGGTGTTAGGTACCGCAATCATTTATGTGCAGGATATCAATGGACATTACCATTTAGCCTGGGCGCTTATTGATTGTGGATCACAAGTGTCTATCATCACTGAGGATCTGGCATAACGTCTGCAGTTACCTCGCAGCCAGTCTAACCCTATAATTGGCTTGGGTGGTGTAGTTAACCAACGTACTGGGGGGCGAGTAAAATGCAACATTAAATCTGTTCATCAGGCCGATAAATCCTTTTATGAACAGTTCATTATTATGAAACGCATAACTGAAACTCTACCTTCCATGTTAATGTTCAATGTTAATAAGTCTGTTCAACAGAAATGTAGGCATTTAGTTTTAGCGGATAAACATTTTGATATCCCAGGTCAGATTGACTTGCTTCTGGGTGTTGGTATTTATGACATAATTTTTGATGGGTTACGGTTCAGCCTAGGTGAACACATGCCTACAGCCTACTCATCAATGTTTGGATGGATCATCATGGGCAAAGCTCCTGTAGCATTGAGTCACATTGCCACCAATTTCTCGATGGCCTGCACTGTAGACTTGAATCTTGCTATGAGCCGGTTCTGGGAAAGCGAAGAGCTTCCTAAGCGGCCCATACAGGATCCTGAAGACATTCAATGTGAGAAACATTTTGTGGAGACACATGCTAGGGATGAGACAGGTCGTTTTATTGTATCCATGCCGTTCAAGGTACACCCCAACGCATTAGGTGACACACATGTCACAGCCTTGAAGCGGTTCCATAATCTTGAGCGCAGACTTCTCAAGGAGGACAGGTTGCGAGAGCTGTATGTCGAGTTCATGCGAGACTACCATGCAGCTGGACATATGCGCGAAGTCACCTCCCCTGTATCCTCTGAGCGTTACTACATTCCCCATCATGGAGGTCTCAAGGAACACAGCAGTACTACCAAGTTGTGCATTGTTTTCGACGCCTCTTCGGCTAGTTCCTCTTGTGTGTCTCTAAACCAAATACTAATGGCTGGACCTAAGCTACAGAAAAACATAGAGGATATTATTTACGCTTCCGGGTTCACCACATAGTGTTCACTGCTGATATACGACAGATGTACAGGCAGATCAAAATGGCTGATGAAGACTGTAAGCTGCAAACTATCTTCTGGCGTGAATCCCCTGATCATCAACTTAAGCAGTACGAGTTGACCACCGTCACTTATGGTGTCTCCAGCTCGGCTTATCAAGCTATTCGTGTAATTCATGAACTTGCTAACTTAAATTCAGACAAGTATCCTCAAGCTGCTCAAGTGCTCCTGGAAGGGACCTTCGTCAATGATATCGTGACGGGATCTTCTTCACTAGGTTCTGCGCGGCAGCTCCGGAGGGAGATAGTTACTATCCTCGAGCAAGGAGGTTTCATGCTCCACAAGTGGTCCAGTAATTCCCAGGAATTGTTGTCACTACTTTCTGCTGACCACTGCGAGTCTCCTTATCGTTTCGATGGCGAGGATAACATCTTTAAAATTCTTATTTTAAATTGTCTTACTTACGTGGTATAAATCCCGAAAGACAATTTAAACTAAGTTTAAATGATCACGTAAGTTTAAATTCCTTTAACGACGATGAATCCAGCTGACTCTGCAAGCCGTGGTTTGAGTTGGTATCTGAGTTGGTAGAACATCCGCTATGGTGGTCCCCACCTTGGCTTGCAGAAAATCCTGTGACATGGCCTGGGAACTTGCCTTCAGTACGCGAGGTGGATTTGCCTGGAGTCAAATCAACTTCCCTTGCTTCCACTGCTGCTCAAGTTCTGCCTTCTCCATTACTTCTGGACAATTTTAGCTCGCTTACCAAGCTACAAGCTGTTGTAGGTTGGTGCAAGCGATTCCTGTTTAACAGTCGCAACGCCATTCAGCGGCGCTCCGGACCTCTATCGGTTTCAGAATTAAATGATAGCTTGAGTTGTATAATCAAGTTGGTCCAGTCCGCAACGCTGTCCGAGGAAATGGAATCGCTGCGCAGTGGAAGGCGGTTAAAGGGAGCCTTGATGCGACTGAATCCGTTCATCGGTGACGAAGGGCTTCTGCGAGTTGGCGGTAGGATCAGTAAATCCGAGCTGAATTTTGCTGCTAAGCTCCCTGTAATATTAACGAAAAATCATCATGTAACAAATCTGATTGTTGAACACTACCACAAATTATATCTTCATCCTGGCTTGGCCACCCTGCAGGCCCTACTCCAGCGCAAGTTCTGGATCATATTGGCTCGACGAGTGATTAAGCAGGTGATATTTCGCGGTCACCGTTGCTATCGATTGCGTCCCAGGTCTACTGAGCCATTCATGAGAGACCTGCCGTCCAGCCGAATCACCTCAGCTCGACCCTTTCAACACGTTGGGGTGGAGTTTGCCGGTCTCTTTTGGCTAAAGGTTTCTAAGATTCGGAACGCCAAGGCAATGCGATGTTACCTTTGTATTTATATTTGTTTCACCACTAAATGTGTTCATTTGGAAATCGTATCTGAGCTTTCCACCGAAGCTTTCATCGCTTGCTTGGATCGTTTCATCTCCCGCCGAGGTCTTCCCTCAGATATTTACAGCGACTGCGGCACGAATTTTGTAGGTGCCCGTAGCCACTTAAAGGAAATTTATAAATTAATCTTGAGTTCATCAGACGACATTCATAATTCTTTATCTAACAAATACATTGCTTGGCACCTGAACCCGCCTGCAAGTCCCCATATGGGCGGCTTGTGGTCCGCCAAATTAATTCTCAACCGCGTCCTAGGCGACCGCTCTTTATTTTTCGAGGAATTGGCAACAATTTTCACTAAGGTAGAAGCTGTCTTGAATTCTAGACCCCTGTGGGCACAGGGGTCTAGAATTCAAGACAGCTTCTACCTTCTTTCAAGCGATCCCAGCGATTAAGAAGTTCTAACTCCCGGTCATTTTATCATAGGGCAACCGCTGTTGGCGTTGCCGGAACGGAACGTAGAGGATAGCTTCATTAGCCCGCTGAAGCGCTGGCAGCTGCTCCGACAAATCACCCAACACTTTTGGAGACGTTGGCACTCCGAATACTTGCACACTTTATCTCAACGCCATAAATGGCTAGTAAAATCCGCGAATATTCATGTCGGTGATTTGGTCCTCATTAAGGACAGCTCTCGACCGCTTCAGTGGCGCAAGGCTCGCGTTACTCGTCTCTGTCTCGGCAAGGACAACATCGTTAGGGTAGTGGAATTGAAAACAGCAACTGGAACTATACTCAGGCCGGTTGTCAAACTTTGTCCTTTAATACCTAGGACGAACTAAAAACCTTTACCTCAACTTTAAAAAAAAAATCAATTAAGTATTATTAGTCATTTAATTTTACATATTTTTATAGATTAATTGAAAATCAGCGTGTCTATCACCATTTAAAAAATCAGCGTGTTAATCACCACTTAGTAAATAAGCATTCAATTTAGTACTTATAGCAAAGAACAATGCCCATTTTTCTTAGAGACGCCGGCCCAGATGTGAACAGTCACAAATCGTAGTAGTTGTTATTGCATTCGATAAAAGAGTGTTAAACTAGAATTTTAAGATTGATTAGAGGTCCATCACATTCATAGATTAATTACAAGAAGGACTTTTATATGCTCACAAAACATTAGGTGTGTACCCACTTTTATTAGGATAGTTAAAGTATTTCGTAGTTTTGCGTAGAAAGGAATGAGTTTATCACTTGGTAAGGGTAGAAATCCGAAAGAAAAAGCCAGAAGTCGTAAAAGATCCAAAAACATAAAAAGCATTCACAATATGCACGAGCAAAACAAATAGGTAACAAACAAAATAAACTGAATATGACATTCTTGACATTTACTTAAGAGTCAAAAAAGTGTTGCCATTTTACAGTTTTAAATGATATCGATTAATCGATATGGATTTCGGACATAGGTTATCTATATATTTGGTTCAAAATCGAACTTATTTGTAGTTAATCGCATATATACCTTAAAAATACACACATTTTAAATGTTTAATGACCAAGAAGAGATTTGCTATTAACTCAAATCATTTTGAGTAGAGAAAACGTAAAATCGATAAAGAAGAAGTGATAATCGATTTAATATTATGATTTCTTTACTGGCAATTTCTGATCTATTACGTGTTGGCTATTTAGACGTTAACACATCTTTTTAAACCTATTTATTGAATAAGTTTCTCGGCACACCTTTAGTAATGCCTATAAATTAAGTTATAAATAAAAAGGATTATTCAACAACTAATTGAAACTTTATTGTGCTGTTCATGAGTTCCAAACTGGGCCAGAAATGGGCATTGTTCTTTACTATTTCTCTTTTTTACCCAACTTAAAGAGCTGACTCGCTCTTTGGGGGGCGGTATGACGAATCATTTTTGTATATTTTACCATTTAAGAGCAGGTTGTAGGGTAAAATCATATTCTTATTAAATTTATTAAACTTTTCCTCACCTAATTCCGATCCACCCTCAACCTTCGCTTGATCGCACGTCAAAAGTGCAAATGGGCATCTCGCCCCTGTTCCGCGCCGACCTCCGAACGTGAAAGACATTATCCTCCTACGGTCGATGCCTACACATCCCGTACCGGACGGTATTATCTCGCGAGTGCTCGGTGTGATGGGCAACCACCAGAAAATCAACCTATGGTGGACAAGTAAGACGAGAGGAAACAAAACTCCAGCGACAAGCAAGGTACCTCAGCTTTTCTCTTATTTTCCCCACCTCCTTGGTCCTTCGAGCCGAATCCATATATTCTATCATTCTCAATATCATCAAACATAATTTTCCATGGTTTTATTCCATATCGTATTAAATATAAATTTTTCAAATTCTTGAAAATTTTCTACCCTCGTTTTCAAATCGTAATCGTACTTTTCGATCTAGTTTTTCTAAAGTTTGTACTGAATTCTAATATAATCTGTTGCACTTTCTGTATATTAGCACAGATTTACAAATCTGTGCTATTATACAGAAAATATCGTCTATCAATATCTGTGTCGTTGTGACAGTTCTTACTTGACTGATTGAACGCTTATTTACTATTGAGGTTACTTTTCTTACACATAACCTACAATATGAGCAAAACAAACCAGTATAGTGTAAAATTTAACACTATTCATACAAACATCAGTAAATTGTATGAAATCGGTACGAATCTATCCCTAAAGGGTGAAGACCAAGCCTTAACTAAGCAATTTTTAGTTCGTTTTAGGGATATCGAAAAGTATCCCGAACAAATGGATGAACTGTATTCTATTCTTATGTCTGAGTCTACAAACCTTAACGAAAAGAAACGTCAAGAGCTAGACCGTGGTTATGACGAGTTCCAGGAGCTGTTTTACTCTATTTCAAAGTCAAAGTCAAAATCCTTTATTCATTTAGGTCACAATGTGACGCTTATGAACGTCAAAATAATAAATTCATGAAATAATTACTTAAAGACTGTACATTTACTGCCACGTTCGCAAAGTAAGGGCGTAGAACCATGAGAAAGAACGGGCAATAAAACTCACGGTCACTCTTTTTCATCGCCAGGTTTTGCATAATACACTTAATTTACATTTTGTAAGGTGCTGCAACTGTTACACCTTCTATATCACTTGTATATATTTACTGTACATAATAATAGTCAAGCATAATTCTTAATTTAAATTTTGATGTTCATTTAGTTAGCCTCCTCAGAATAGACGTGGTGAAACAGGAGCATCCACTTGTATTATATAAACTTAATAATGCAGGCTATCCGCGAAAGTGATCAGAACCATGATGGAAATTATGCAGTTAAATATTAAAATGTAATACCAGCCCACAAGACCGTCATCGACCAGTCATCGCAAGTAGCACCCGTTCACGAGTATGACGCATGTGCCAGCCATCATCTCTCTCGCCATATTAGAGGGACAGGGATGACCCGACACACGACGCCACCACAAGAAATGACATTTTACTGACCATGACCTCATATTCAAGTCATACACGCATCCATAGATTCACAACAATTTACATCATCAAACAACAATTCCAATAGTGTTCACAAGTCTAGTGAAATTCGCCTTCCCAAGCTGTCACTCAATAAGTTTAATGAAATTCATGTGGAGTGGCCAAACTTCATTTCAATGTTTAATAATTTAATTCATAACAATGATCAGCTTAGTGATGTGGAAAAATGCATTATTTACTTAGTGTACTTGATAAGGATCCCCTATCATTAGTGAAACATTTAATTTTAACACCTGAAAATTATACAATAGCATATAGTTTACTAACTGGTCGTTATGAAAACAAAAGAGTTATTGCAGACAAATATATAGAAACAATTGTAAGTCTGCCAAATATTTCTCAAATAAATATTAAAACTTTGAACCGATTTGTTTCCACTATCAAGGAAAGCACTAAGGCCCTTAAAAGGTTGAAGTTTGATGTAGATTCTTGGTGTTTTTTGTTACTCAACATAATTCTTAAGAAATTATCTAACTACGCACTAAATTTGAATCAAAAATAGATAATATTAAAAATCCAACATTTAGGGAGTTACTTGGGTTCTTGGAAAATCAGCTGCGTATTCTAGAAAACATTTCTAATTCAAAAATTACTAAATCAACACCCAGTAACTCATTTAATGTTGTCGAATCAATTGTTAACACATTAAGTTGTCCATGTTGTAGTCAAAAGCATACTTTATATAAATATAATAAATTTGATTCCATGATGCCTTCTGTACGGAAATCTTTTGTTATACAGAGCAAATTATGCTTTAAATTATGCTTTAATTGTCTGCGTTATCATCATGTGTCTAAGTGTTTATCCCATAGTGTATGCCAATTATGCAAAGATCGCTATCATACTAAATTACATTTAGGTGACACACAACAAATACTTCACCCACACCTCTCTCACAGAGTGATAGCAACACCTTAGCTCATACTGCTCAATCTCTAGTTTTATATAGTGAAGATGGTGTCTCAACTATGGTGTTAGGTATGTACCTATCTCAGCTTTCCAAAGAAAAAACAAAATACCTTAAGAAATATAAAATATACAAAAACGTAAGTGATTCAAACTCGTATAATATGTTAAAAGATAGGGCAACTCAATTAGAGGAAGATATGTATCGTGATTATATCAGTAGCATTGAAGGGAACATAAGGCATAATCCGAGAGCCTTTTGGGCATATATTATATCAAATCTAAGAAGCAAACCAATTCCTATCCCTAAGTGCTTAAGCTTGAAAACAAATTCTCAGATAAAGATGATGAGATTTATAATATGTTCGGTCAGTATTTTCACTCCACTTTCTTGCAGTCTTCCTCCTCACACACACTGGACAGTGCGTCACACAATTATGAAGCGCCCGACGTCAGCGCTGACATTAGCACAGTGGAAATATTACACACTGAAGTTATCAAATTATTTAAGTCCGTAGATCTAAACAAATCGGCAGGCCCTGACAGCGTACACCCTATAATCATTCACAATTGTGCGGACAGTCTAACGGTCCCGCTTAGTATAATATTCAGGCGCTCGCTTAGGGAGGGACTGGTACCCACAATTTGGAAGTCTGTTTTTATTACACCTGTTCATAGGAAAGGACCTAAAAATGACGTGAAAAATTACAGACCTATACCTAAATTGTGCGTATTTGCCAAAATTCTAGAAAAAAATGTTTACGGGCAATTATATCACGCGTTAAAGCAAACATTTAATCCAGTACAGCACGGTTTTCTTAAGGGGAGGTCTACGACGTCCAACCTTGTATTATGTAGTGAGTTTATATCTAAGTACATGTCGGAACCCTCGCAAGTAAACGTTATTTATACTAACTACAGTAAGTGTTTCGACAGGATTGACCATTTCATACTACTTCAGAAGCTTCAGCAGGTAGGCATAAGAGGCGACCTCTTCAGGTGGTTCTCGTCGTATGTAGCAAACAGGTGCCAGACGGTCGTCCTCAATGGCTATTCATCTGCTTCTATGAGCATACCATCTGAAATAAGCCAAGGTTCTTTGCTTGGTCCACTGCTGCTTACTTTATTTATACACGACATATCAACCTGTTTTCATTTTTCAAAAATTATTCTTTACGCCGACGATATGAAAATACATTGTCCCGTCAGAACTATTCGAGACACGTTGCGTCTTCAAGAAGATTTAAACCGTTTTCAAGAATACTGCACTCTTAACAAATTAGATTTAAATGTATCAAAATGTTTTGTGTGTACGTTCACGCGTAAACCGATATTTATTTGGGGCAATTATAAAATAAGAGATTCGTCTTTACCCACTGTATCTAGTCTAACCGACTTGGGTGTAGTCTTTGATTCAAAACTCATGTTCGACGCCCATATCAATGCTATAATTAAAAAGGCGTCAAAAGCGTTAGGTTTCGTATTGCGAATGTCAACTGAGTTTAAATCTGTACCTGAGAAGCATATAACTGTAAGAGCCAAAAACCAAACTTTACAGGAGAAGGTTTTTTCTCAAAAATAACTGACAATCTTGACTTTAAGGAGCTTGTGAAATAAAATGTGGCAACATTTTGAAGAACATGATTAATTAGATAATAACTACACTAATAAACTTTAATTAGGTAACAATATTGAGGTCAATTTGACAGTATAATTGGTACTTTTTTAAGGAAATATTAAAAACTGTATCACATACAGTGTTATGCTTTTAAACAATTTTACTCTTATATTAACTTATAATAGCAACATACCTTAAAATTCGAATAAAAATAAACTGAAAAAAAAGAAAATAATTATAAAAAATGTTCAAAGCTATAAAATCAGTCTTGATTTTCGAATTCTTCGAAAACATCAACAGTATTGCCGTGAGGATGGTCATTATAAAACATTTTTAGGTCTGGGATCGGCAATAATTGTGTTAAGGTCCTTAAGTCCTTGTATTTAGGAATGCTAATGGGGCGAATACTCTGGTTTCCTTGGGGTAAGGTACTTGGCAACAAAAGAGCTTGTCTTGTGTTTTTCTTAAGATTAATCTCTGAAAACTCTTCATCATATAAAGAGTTTTTATGAAATAAAATCCCACTACTGTCTTTTCTGACTTGTAGAACTAGACTTGTGTGTTTGTAGCCTATGGATCCAGTGTGGCCTAGTGTGTGCGAATACTACACTAGCGTATGCCATTATAGGCCTTATACACGATATGTATAACCTAATCTTGTTCCTAAGCGATAGTTTAGATTTAGCGTTGACTAAGCTATGTAAGCGCCCAAGCACAAAGGAGGCTCTAGGCCTTCGTAAAGTGTGAACGGAACGATAGACCATCATCAAGAATCACACCAGGGTATTTGGCTTCCCTAGTCCATGGAATAGGTGATCCAAACATCCTTATTTGTGGGGTCGCACGCGGAGGGTACAGGTGAGGAGCTCTCCGGTGGAACAGCACCGCTTGACTCTTCTCGGGATTGTCCTCTATCTGCCATCCCCGGAACCACGCGCCTAAGGCGTTGGCTGCGGATTGGAGCTTGCTAGATGGCTGTGTCGTCTGCAAAAAGTGCTGTCTGCACTTGCCGATGCATCGGTATATCAGCAGTATACAATGAATACAAGAGAGGCGAGAGCACTGACCCCTGAGGGAACCTGGGCCAGATGGCGTGACTCGAAGAGAGCGCGCCTTCAACGCGGTATCGAAAGCTTCTATCCGACAGATAGTCTATGATGTCGGATAGAAGCTCTCGCTTATCGTATGATGAGCACGAGCTTGTGTGGCACTCCCATAGTGGACGCACTGTAACTCCTGCGCGCTATTTATAAGATCGCTTCATCATGTGCCACATCACCGAAAGTGTAGCGGCAGAACGATGTAACTCCGCACATACAGTAAAATGCAAATTATATATTCGAGTATTTTAATGTATAATCACTTAAAATATTATGCTTAAGAATGTTCCCCAGACATATATTATAATACAATTTCAAAACTCTGTCATAAAGTTGATTTTATTAGTTACAGTACTATGGCTTTGTAGAGAAGGACACATACAATAGGATAGTGTAAAAATCTCAAAATCGTAAAAAACGGAGTTACAGTGTTATGCTTCTCAGGTACAGAAATTAATTAAAACGATTAAAATACTGTATTGTTCCTTAGTGCGTAGCCACCTCGAATACGCGTGTCAAGTGTGGAACCAAGTTACAATACCTTTATAGATCGCATAGAGAATATCCAAAGAAGGTTTCTCCGCTTTCTTCAGTATCGCACAAAAACATACTTACACGATTATTCTTCTCGCTGCAAAAAATTCCATTTATTACCGCTACATGAGAGAAGGCGCGCGGCTGACGTAACCTTCCTTATCAATATATTGAACGGTACGATCAACTGTCCCGAGTTACTTGAGAAAATAGGCTTAGTTGCCCTCGCGGTGACGCTTCGTAAGCACGATCTTTTACACATACCACGCGCAAATAGTAGGTACAGGCAGAATAATTATTTAAAACGTGCATGCAGATGTTATAACTCCATCGCCGATGATGTTGATATTGATATATTTAACACTTCGTCTTCTAAAACTAAACGGTTGCTTACTAACCGTTTCTTTGAGTGTTAAATATGTAAAATCTCAAATGTATATGTAAAATCATATGGATAGTTTGTATAGATAGGTAGTGTAAACAATGAGTTATCTATGTATAATTGTATGGTTTAAACAATGCAAAAATTGCTGTTCTTTCTTGTGCACGTTCGTATCCTTAACTTTTATTGTATAGCTAGGAACCATATGTGAAAACTTTTAAGTAGCCTTTAGATATTCTATAAGTAATTTGTTATTTTTTTAAACAGCTGTTAGTTTTCCGAAAAGACTAAAATAAAATAAAATAATAATACAAAAATATTACACTATTTACCACTTGTGCACTAGGCAAATATTTGCCTTCAACGCACGCGCGGGGCACAGGTGTAGCGCACCAACTTCTAGGACGATTTTTGCGCACGTCTTTATGCCGATGTAATAGGCATTCTACTAGTAGGAGTGGGGAGAACCAATCGAGGAATACACAAGACGATTCCGCTGTGGCATACCTTGTTCCGCCAATATATGACAATATTTTACCCTGGGTTACATAATTATGTTGCCCAAGCGTGTACTCTAGGGTTCATTTACAAGCCGTACCCCGCAGTTTTAATCGCAAGACACTTCGAATCGTCGAATAGCATAAATGTATCGTCAATCCTTAATGCTATTACTTGTATATTTTTCTCGCGTTTATTTTTAGCTCGTAAAGTTTGTAACATTATATAGTATATGACATTGCTCATAAATGTGCCCTTTATGTCCAAAAAGACGTTTTCAAATCAAAAAGTAACTAATCATCATTATCATCATTGCAGCCTAGAGACGTCCTCTGCAGGACATAGGCCACCTCTAAGGTTCCTCACACAGACCGATCTTGACCCAACCGCATCAAACCGCTTTTCGCGATTCTGACCAGTTAACAATCATTTTAGCATTTTTGTAATGGTGTAGACGTTTTAATTGTGTAGATTTAAATTTTTACACTCACGAACATGATGAATATGTAGGTACATAGAAGGGCTTAACAGCTTTCTCTAGCAACCAAACTGCAACGTCGTAACAGTTTAGACAGCTACCTCACCGCTTAACAGTGATCCATGTGTTATAGCTTCGATACCCACACGTGACAAAAACCATGCTATCCATAAATTGTTGTTTCAAGACTGGGTGTTCTTCGTATCTTTTGTTTGAATTTATGTAAAGTCCCCAATACAGAATTCATTCCTAGCACGGGATTTATTTCTAAAACCCCGTCAACCCCCCGCAACAACGCGTCGCGACACCACAGACAGATTTACATACCACGACGAACATACAACTCGCGAAAGATACGCGCGTCAAAAAATTATGAACGTATCAGCTTGATACATGCCCTGGCTTACCGGGACAGACAAACACGCCGCTCGACAAATTACTTATATAAATTGGGCAGATTAGGCGACCTTCACACTGGTAGGGAGACGTCCAATACAATTTATGTATTACGCCCATCTCGTTATCATATTTATGCTTTGGAAGTCTTCTATCGTCGTCAGTCATGGTGGGTTGTTTTTTGGGTAAGGTTTTGTCACCTGATTTATGTTTGTATGTTTCTGAGGGTCTAGAGTTTACTTTATGGCTGCTTAATTAAGTTAATGAGCTAAACTGATGGGATCCATCTTTGCAGGGCTCCTATTTCTGGTTATGAAAAGACTAACATTTCCTAATAATTTACCAGCTGGACAAGCGATTAAATTAGCGCTGTATGACCTCTCTTGGATTGCCACGATATACACTAGGATAGTTTGTGAACAGACGACGCCGATTTTATAATGTCATTCCATTGGGAAGATACTGCTTAATTAATCATCGACCTAACGTTATCGCGGCTGCATCTAGGACTTTTCGCCTTAGATCCCACAATCCACTTTCTAGTCTAAACAGATATGACAAATATGAGCTTCATAATACCACTCAATTCTTAGGATTAGAGTTACTTAAAAAAATATATTGACATTATAGTACTCGTCTAAACCCGAACTTTGACTAAAAGCCAGATCAATAAAACATTCTCATAATATTAGAATCTAGTATGATGTACGTTTCATATACTCATATGCATATCAAACGTTCATAAACTTAACGACTTCAATCCAAGTAGAAAATTTTAAAACTGTAACAGAAAACATGCATGTTTTGTCCATGTGTGACGTCAACACGTGACGGAATGCGCCGCTAGCGTGACGTATGACGGACACCTGAGTTCTACGGAAACTTCCCTAAATGTACAACACTAGTGCTGCACATTGTTCTATACAAGTGACGGCGACTGTGTTGCCAGTGGGAAAAATGAGCAGAATATGTGAGTTAGTGGCGAGTGGAAGTTCAGCTTTGCTGAGATTATCGCCATGATATGTTCTGCTTGAATACTGCTGCTTTTATTACGAATTATAAAATTATGTTACTCAGCAAGATATTTCGTGCTAAATAGGTACATTATGAGGTTTTACCTCACGCACTCCTGTAAGGATAATAAAATATAATCCAGATACTTGAATACTCTTTTTGTTCATAAAATAGAAATTATAAAGCCTTTCAAAATACCTCAGCCTTATCAAAAATACCTAGAAGACGCTACACCGCCACGACAATCTTAATATATAAAATCCTTGCGTTACTGACTGACTGACAGACACGCTACAGCCGAAACTATTGGGCGCAGGAAGCTGAAACTTGGCATGTATGTTCCTTGGGGACCGTAGGGGTGCACTAAGAAGGGATTTCCCGAAATTCCCACGGGATCGGCCAAAACGGGAAATACGAAAATATGTGCGTGCGAAGCCGCTGGCGTCGACTAGTTTTAATATGTTTTAAAACGAATTACAGAAACTTAGGTCGTGATTTATAGTAATACGCTTCGGAGAGACTCGTAGCGAAAAATGAAAAGTAATTCGTCGCCGGATGAAAATAGTATACATGATGTTGCGCGGGCGGCGCGTCGCGACAAACGTGGTCGCACGGCCTGCCGTGGTAACGCCTCTCGATAAGGCAAGTTGTACAAGACAAGAAAATCTTACGACTTTTCTCTTTACTGGTCGAATAGTCTCATGGGAATATAAACTTGTATATTATATCTATGGATGGTCCGGTGACGTAAATGGCCTCTTCACCGGCGAGTGTGATCCCTTAAGGCGACGGGAGGGTGTGTGATATACAAATTGATATTTTATTGTACACGACCAGAAAATCTCTACTGGCAGTTCGGTCTGGTGGTGTAAAACGTTCCTTCGCCGGTGAGTGTGATCCCATTTGAGGACGGGACAACTATCTGTGCGATATACATATTGTTGTTTCAAGTCCGGGTGTCGTTTGTATCCGTTGATTTAAAATTTATAGAAAAGAGTACAGAGTCCTCAGAAGTAGTATATTTATTCATAGTCTGCGAGTTGTAGACAATGTTTTATCGGCCCAAGATGTTGCGAGTAAAGCATTTTTACTATAAGCAAATATTCGCCAATAAAATCTGTGTGTGATGGACAATGTTCTATATGAATGCAGCTATTTGAATGGTCGTCAACCACACAGCCACAGATTTGCCAGCGAAACGCTTCTCTGTAGACCGGTGATAACCTTACCTTGCGCCACGACGCCCTCTTCAAATAGATAAAGATACAAAGTAGTAAATAACATTATAGTGCAGCTGCCAACGCGGAACCAGCACTTACCACGGTTACGCTCACGCTAAAACTTCCTGTACATACTATGAAAAAGAAAACTGAGGACCAGATAGATTATCACATGATAATCTGTATCAAGGTCCCCAGGATGGGGGTCTTGATACATACTAATTTTACCCCTATGTATGAATGATTAGCAATAATTAGGAGATATTTGGGCGGGGCTGCCTATTCCATACACACTATCTAGTCCCGAACTAAGTAGAGCTTGTACCATAGGTACTAGATAACGGATAAACATTCATTTGTATACCTTTTTGTAAATACATACCTGCATATTTTTCCTACATAGAAACACTCAGGTAAAGACAAACATGTTCACGCACACAAAAGTTTGAATTGAGCGGGAATCGAAACCAGGACCTGGCCGGACACTTGGCATGGCAGTCGCTTACACTCCTGCAACGCCATCGAGTCGCAATGATTAAAGGATGCATGATGAAAGCATGAGTTGTCCTTAATATTTTTGAAAGATGGATGGATGACCTGGAGTCTGTCACTTGGGCAACGTATTGGGTTGAAGCTTCAGTACTGTTTCAGATTATGTTTTTGTTTTTATATAATTATTAAACTTTTTCTATATACTCCAATAGGTGACAGACCGCAAAACTTGAAATGAAATTGAGCCTTTGTCTTTTATTGAAATGGCTTGGAGTTATGTGCGTATTGAATTTTAATTATCGTTCATCCCGTGCCTCAGAGCACGGTAAACCGTCGGTCCCAGCAGTAATGAAGATCTTTTAAAAGTCGTTATTAGGCGACAGTACCTCTTAATAAACTGACACCAGTCTAAATCATGGAATATGTCATGTCATAATGTCCCTTCAGGTTGCGGAGCTCAGACAGGCAGTTGCTTTGTGGAAAAGCCCATATTCTGCCAAAACGGTTAGGCTACTAAGCGGACCCCGGGTCAAAACTAGGATAACGCTAGGAGAATGATGAAGAGCAAATTTAATCAGGGTTAGAAAGTTTGTTGAAAAATCTAAGATTCATTGACTCAAATGTAAAAATGGAAGTACCTACTGGCACGTTGTTTTTCATTGAGGTACGCTTTCAGATAAACCATTCAATAAACTTTGATCAATATGCATAGTTTATTTTAAGAATTTCTTATTTATTGCAAACTTTATTTATGCAATATTTGTAAGACTTATCTTTCTCAATGTATCACATCACCAGCCTTTAACAGTTCACAGCTGGACTAGGCCTCTCCTTTGAAAGGAGTAATTGGCCTACTATACCACGCTGACCAAACGGGTTGGTATAGGGTTTGTATCAAGTTTTCCTTCTCTTACAGTGGTGTTCTCTGCATAATATGCTCCCTCTGTCGGCTCTTACGACACCCATGGAATGATATGGGATAGTGACATTCCGTATTCTTAATCCGTCACCACACAGACAATTTTTTCAATGTATACTTATAAAAATACATACATACACATATACACAGTGACAGCGCTCACTAGCGTTGCTGGAGAGCACAACATCTGTATGCCTGATAGCGTATTAAGTGTTCAAGCTGCAAGCACTTTTCTTTTCGTTTAGTTTTTATGTGTAAATTATAATATATATTTTTCTCTACCTGTGTCTTTCTGTCACAGTGTATTGTTATATATTTTTATTGTAAATTTTTGTTTTGCATTTTTCTTATTGTTTATGTACAACTGTTTATAAAAATATAGGCAGCCAAATTATATGATCATTATTATAACTATAACCAGTTTTATACAACTTGGACGGGTTTGAACGGCACTTTAGTTCAAGAATATGCATCCATGTTTATTATATCAACTAGCTGACCCAGCGAACTCCGTATCGCCTTTTTAAGAGTTTTTATTTAATTCCCTTTTTTCAAGCCCCTTTTCCAAATTTACCATTGACTTAGCGCTTAATCTCTTATCATTTCAGAGTCTATAAATGATGAACAAACAAACATTGATTTTTATATAATATTGAATTCCCCATTCCTTAAAATATTGGAGACGTTAGGTACATACAGGTATCGACTTTTAAAAAAAAACCCGTCCGCCATCTTTTGATTTCCCATCCGCCATCTTTGATCACAAAATAGATGGTGTTTTTGAATTCCCCATTCCTTAAAATATCGGAGACGATACCCATATCGACTTTAAAAAAAATCCCGTTCGCCATCTTTGATTTCCTATCCGCCATCTTTGATCACGAAATACATGTTGTATTTGGATTTTCCATCCCTTAAATCATCAGAGACGATACCCATATTGATTTAAAATTTTTTTCCCATCCGCCATCTTTGATTTGCCATCCACCATCTTGAATCACGAAACAGATGTTGTATTTGGATTTCCCATCCCTTTTAACATCGCAGATGATACAAATATTGTTTTTTTTTAATTTTCTCATCCGCCATCTTTGATTTCCCATCCGCCATCTTTGATTTCCCATCCGCCATCTTTGATCACGAAATAAATGTTGTATTTCGATTCCCCACTCCTTAAAATATCGAAGGCGATATATATCGAAGGCCCATATTGATTTTTAAAATTTTTTCATTCGCCATCATTGATTTCCCGTCCACCATCTTGAATCCCGAAATAGATGTTGTATTTGGGTTCCCCATGCCTTTAAACATCGGAGATGATACCCATATTGATTTTTAAAAAAAATCCCATCCGCCATCTTTGATCACAAAATAGATGGTGTTTTTGAATTCCCCATTCCTTAAAATATCGGAGACGATACCCATATCGACTCCCGTTCGCCATCTTTGATTTCCTATCCGCCATATTTGATCACGAAATAGATGTTGTATTTGGATTCTCCATCCCGTAAATCATCAGAGACGACATTATATTGATTTTAAAATTTTGCTTTTATTTTGCTTTTTTAATTCCATATTGATTTAAAAAAAAATTCCCATCCGCCATCTTTGATTTCCCATCCACCATCTTGAATTACGAAACAGATGTTGTATTTGGATTCCCCATCCCTTTTAATATCGCAGACGATGCCAATTTTTTTTTTTTAATTTTCCCATCCGCCATCTTTGATCACGAAATAGATGTTGTATTTCGATTCCCCACCCCTTAAAATATCAAAGGCGATACCCATATTGATTTTTAAAATTTTCTCATCCGCCTTCATTGATTTCCCGTCCGCCATCTTGGATCACTAAATAAATTTCATATTATTAATCAGCGTCCCGAAAATCTCGAAAACGATACCCATATAGATTGTATCCTATTCGTTTAGCCTTTTTTGCCTTTGACCCAACCCTCCCCCTTCTCCTTTGACCCTTTTATTATTTTTGTCTGGCCCCTAAAAGTTGTGGCGTAATTTTATATAGCCTTTCGGAGTAATTGGGCTATCATAGGCAATAACAATTTTTAAAATCCGACTGCAAGTTCCTGAGATTAGCCGACATTATCTTTTAACCTTTTTAGCCTTTTGCCCGGCCCCAAAGGGCCGAAGCGTTATGTTATATAGCCTATAGCCTTCCGGAATAATTGGGCTATCGTATACAAAAAGATTTTTTCAGATCCGACCTGAGATTAGCGCGTTCAAACAAACAAACAAACAAACTCTTCCTCTTTATTATATTAGTATAGATAGGTGTTAAGCAAAATCATCTAGGTAACATTAACACTAGAGTAGCAAACTCCTACAATTGACGTTCAAAATAGCGTGGTGACCAGCCGAGATAGAAGACGTAGCTTTGAAACCAATAAGCATCTTAGAAAAAACCTATATTCATCTCTTTTGCACTCATTAAAAGCAAGTTCCATAATGTCAATTCAAAAGTGATGACAATTGACCTTTCAACGAGAAATGCAGTGTTCTCCAGTTTAAAAATATTTTCCTATTTTTTTATTAATAGTATTACTTAACAGAAGGTTGTGTTTATGGGTATGTATAATTTATTGTATGTATATTAATATGTGGGAATGTTCATTTGTTCCCTCGTTGCTACTTATATGTTGAACGAGCTCGGCAAGAACTGTCAACAACAGCCCTAGTCAGACATTTCGTGAGAAAACCACCAAGGACAAACAGTAAGCGCAGCCTCAACATTTTATATCAAAATGTTCGCGGCATCAAGACTAAACTGACTACATGGCGTAATAATCTTTCTTTGCTGGAGCACAATATAGTTGCAGCAACCGAGACCTTCCTGGATGACTCAGTAGGGGAGATGGAGCTATTATGTACGAACTGGACTATATTGCGTAGAGACAGAGGAACGCCCTGCGGGGGTGTCTTATTAGCGGCACACGCCCCTATCTTGTTAAATCGCTGCCGTGAATTGGAAACTGAAACAGGAGAGGATTTGTGGGCGACCTTCACGTGGTACGGTCGTACCATATACATTTGTGTGGTTTATATCAAGCCAAGTGCCACTGATGGAGACTATATGCAATGGTTTTGTAAAATCGAGTCTTTTATTAACAATTTAAAAGGAATTGTTATAGTTTTTGGTGATCTGAATTTAAATAGTGCTTCATTATCTATAAAGAATTATTACTGTTACTTTATGTCATTTTGTAGTCTGGCTGAGAAGAATAATGTGAAGAATGTGTATGGTGGAATGTTAGATGTTGTGCTGACACGGGAGAGCGAAGACGTGTGTAACACAGTTGTTGTTGCTACCGAAGGCATTGTTTCTCCTGACGCTTACCATCCACCGCTCGAGATCGAGGTAAGAATTAATGTCGTACATAGTTCCGATGTGATTGAACCGAGTAATGTGGATATTTCTAGAGAGTGGAATTTTAAAAAATGTGATTTTAATTTACTGAATTCCTTGCTTTATGAACAATCATGGGAGTGCGTTTTTCAATCTAACGACGTTAATGAGGCTGTAGAGAACTATTACAGAACATTGTATAACATTTTTGACACTTGTGTTCCTAAGTTTAAACGCTCAAAAAACAAAAGTCGACTGTACCCGGTTTGGTTCACAAATGATATCATACAAGATACTAAACGCAAAAATAAACTACATGCAGTTTGGAAGCGTACGCACTGCCAAGATGTTTATGAAGAGTTTTCCAGTCTCAGGAAAAGCCTAAAGCTACGCGTAGAGAAAGCATATAACACATACATGAACCGCATTGGCAATGAAATTAAGACAAACCCGCGCGAGTTTTGGAGGCATATCTCAAATCTCCGATCTAAGGGTGGCTTTGAACCAACTATCATTCACAAAGGTGAGACGTTCAGTGGAGTCCATGCAGCAAACACATTCGCCAACTATTTTTCGAATGTTTTCCTTCCTGATGTTCCGAAACTCGATGCCGGCAAGGTGGCAAACTATGAAAGTTTTAGCAATAGCAATTATATAAACATTGCCGACATAGGCATGCCTGATGTTCTATTTAGCATTAATAAACTGAAACCTAGCAGCTCTTCAGGTCCTGATGGAATCCCTTCTGTTGTCCTCAAACGCGCCAAAAAGATTATGAGCCACCCACTCCACTATATTTTTAATCTGGCTTTGGGTACTGGTGTGTATCCATCTCAATGGAAACTTTCCAGGGTAGTGCCAATCCCTAAAAGTACCCAAAAAAAGACGGTCGAGGACTACCGTCCTATAGCAGTTTTGTCATCCTCAGCCAAAGTCTTTGAAACCATCCTTCACAAATATATATATACACAGGTTGAAAAATATTTGAGTGATGACCAACATGGCTTTAGACCCAAGAGATCTGTTAACTCCAACCTGCTTACCCTCGTTGAATTTATAGCGTTGAGCCTTGATAAAGGTGTTCAGGTAGACGTCGTTTACTTTGATTTTCAAAAGGCATTCGACAGGGTTAATAATGACGTCCTACTTGCAAAACTTAGCGCTATCGGAGTGGCTCCCAAACTTCTTAAATTACTCGCCGACTATCTTCGGGATAGGCAACAGTTTGTTAAGCTAGGTTTATACGTTTCAAATCCCTACCATACACGCTCTGGTGTGAGTCAAGGTTCGATACTTGGTCCACTTCTCTTTCTCATTATGATCAATGACTTACCGAATGTGCTAAAACATGCCAAATGTCTGCTTTATGCCGATGACTTAAAGCTATACAGAGCTATATGCACCGAAGTTGACTGTCTACACCTTCAGAATGATATCACTGCACTACATAAGTGGGCTTCAAATAATAAAATGGAATTTAATTCTTTTAAGTGCCTTTCTATTACTTTTGGACGCAGGCGACAGCTACTGAACTTTGACTACCATCTTAACGGTGTTTCCATTGCCAAATCTACTCGTGTCAAGGATTTGGGTGTCATATTTGACTCCGGCCTCACTTTCCATGACCATATCATTGCAACAGCGAAGGAGTCATTTAGTCGTCTTGGATTCATTTTGAGAAATGCGAAGGACTTCCAAAATAACGATGTTATTAGGATAATTTATAATGCGCTTGTGCGCAGCAAAATTGAAAATAGTGCTTGCGTATGGAATCCTTATGAAAAAACATACACTTTGTTACTGGAGAAGGTTCAGAAGGCTTTCCTGAGATTTTTATATAAGCGTTTATTTGGGTATTATCCATTTATGTATCCAACAAAGTATCTTTTAGGTAGTCTAGGTTATAATTCCTTGGAGGTTAGAAGAAATTTTGATCAGATCGGAACTATGTGCAAAATTCTTCACGGCAAAATCGTGGCACCAGAACTGCATAACGATTTATTGCGATTGTTTGTACCAAATAATTACTGCCGCGGCAGAAAGCATAGGCTTTTTGCCCTACCAGCTTGCCGCACCGTGGCCCGTGCAAACTCGCCTATACCCCGTTCTCTCGCCACACTAAATGCGCTCTTAGTGTCAGACGCACAGAATGATATTTTCGCAGATGAATGGAAGAAGATATTGTTGGTGTGCATGGAGTTCTGTGAGATGTCTGTGAGTTAGTTGTGTCCTTAATTAGTGTAAGTGGCTTCCGGCCGTTCTAATTAAGTAAACTCTAAATAAAATAAAAAAATAAATGTTTATAAGCAGTTTCAGTAAATCCAGTATTGAACTATGCTTACAATTACTTTAAATGATAACAAAATATACCTAATTATTGAGCGTCATAATATCTCAAGTGTATTTACACATACTTAGACTCACGCCTGTTTCCCAGGTGGGGTAGGCAGAGGCATATTAAACGCTCACATTTCGCCAGTGTTTTGATCCCACGTAATAGGTGGCGAGCCTATTGCCGCTCATCGGGGTATTTTGTTTGCCAGAGCCTCATCCGTTGATCGGCAGGTGCACCACTTGCAGGTGAGGTAGACTTGGGACCCTAAATTCTTGATAGGAACCCTATGCACCCAGTGTATTTATTATTACAATACTACTACTACATAGTAGTAGTATTAAGGAAAGTGGTAATAGTCAGCTGAAAATTGGTTCAAAACATGAATGAAATCTATAAAAATCTTCCACGATCCGACCACTGGAAAAAAATACTCGAGGTCAAAGATCTCAAACACAGGTTTATCGCAATTTTCAGCAAATCGGTTAGTTTTATCATAAATTTATTATAACAGGAAGCCTAAGTCTAAGCGACCAATAGTGGCCCTTAGGTGCCAGTGATGCCAATCGAGGCATCACTTAGCTACGCGTTGCTGGTCCTTAAATACTTAGGCGAAGAAAGAGGTTTCTTGGCCGCCTTCACTTAAATACCCTTCCCCTATTGTCTAAACGAAACCTAACAGCATAAGTATTGTTACTTTACGTATATTTTCTGTGAGAGGGCGGTACTAACCCAGTTGGACCAGCTGTAATCAGCGTAGTTCTACCACTCAATATAAACCTTAGGATTTTTCGCACTCTGGGCTATACAATAGCACGTATTCATATACGTGCTATTGTAAAGGGGTTTTTAGACATTTTCATAGAAAATAAAAGCAAAATGAAAAATCCACATAAAACATTGTTGTAATTAAATAAACAGTCATGCAAAATAATTAAGCGGGTCTTAATCGCGCAAACTTCTTATTTAAGGTATAAATACATAATTGTTTCTTCGAGAGACTGATGACAGCTCAGCACCGTCTTGTGGAAGTACGGGTATCGGCACCTACCCTCACTTGGTTTTAATTTAAGTTCGCAATGTCAGTCTTTCGACACACTACCCGCTCAAATGAACCTCAGTGACTTTTGTCACTTTGATTCAATATCCGTTGAGTGAACCTAAGTGAGTTCCGTGTGGTTGACGGCATAGAATACAAGTGTCACCACCCCCTATCTTCCCGTGCGTGTCGTAAGAGGCGACTAAGGGATAACACGATGCAAATACCATCTTTGCGTAGAGACGGAAAACTCGACATCAAACCCTATACGACTACCTCGTTGGTCTCGCAGCATAAATGTGCGCGTGGGATCGGGAGGTCCCGGGTTCGATTCCTAGGTCGGGCAGTGTTATTGGGTTTTTCTGTCACAAAATTCTCACTAGCAGCACGGAGTCTGGAAATGTGCCCGGTACGGCAATAGACTCGCCCCTTATTACGTGGGACTAAAGTATATCTGGCGAAAAGTGGGTGTAGAAATACACCTCTGCCTACCCCTTCGGGGATAAAAGGCGTGACGTTATGTATGTATGTATGTGAACCCAAGTGACTTTTGTCACTTGGGTTTTGCTATAATAATGTGTGCAACTTTTTAGAGTGAGCAATTGCGGTGTTTTTAGTTTTGTACCTGTTCACTCTACTGTGACTTGCCTTGTTCTTTGTATAACTTCTTACTTCAATACATTTCCTAGTTAAAAAACATTGCAACAGTAATGTAATGGTTTGTTTAGATTAAATAAACCATTACACAAAACGTCAATTGTTCCCGTGCGGTCCCGCCGTCGGCAAAAATTTCGCGCCAATTGAACATTGATAAAATTATTTTAATTATTAAAAAGTGGTGATTTTTTTTATTTATCGCATGCAGATTTAACCATTTCGTCGATAAAAGTCATAAAATACATATGTCATCGATTTACTTTTTAATATAAACCCGTTCAACGTTAATATAAACGTGTTTTTAACGCTCGTCAATGTTTGACACTAAGTATAATAAATTAGATACCAAATATCAACAAAGACTTGCTAACACTTGAAAGAGTAAATCATTAGCTTTAAGAAAAAAATTACTTCAGAGCAGATTCGTGTTATATACGAGTCGACAAAAAATTGTTTATGTCATCGCGCGGCGGCGGCGATTATAAGCTATCGGGGTGCACCGGGCGGCAATTGTAAGATAACGGCGCATTCATCCAAGCGGCTACACTAATTACGTCTACACACTGTTGAGTTTTGTCACTGCGGCAGTGTTCACATTTGCTGATGACAGGTTTCCAAGTAGCCGATAATCTATATCCATCCTCCCGGTTGCAATTGTTAAATTTCCCGCTTCACATAATATCCTGGAGTAAAACTCCCACAAAAGTGGGAGATCCAAAATTTTATTACTTGGTATCACTGTAAATAAAAACGATTATTTGCCATTTTCTTTGTCATTTTCAACCAAATATCGTGAAAAACAATGATGAATACATGTGGAATAATATGCCGCACTTTTTAAATGATTTTCTTTACGAGAATTGCAAGATTTCACAACGCATTTGCCGATTACAAGTTCGTATTATTTTTGTGTGCGGCAAATTTGACACAATAACATTGTTGTAACAGTAATAGGTTCAGACCCATAATAAACGGCAACACATCTCAGCGCTGTTTGCTTATCTAGTTGTAAGTAATAGATCAATGAGCAAAATATGGTTATTGTGGGTTATTCTTGAAAGAAATACATAGACATATACTATCGCGGACTTTTTTGTAGATCTATTAAAGAGGTACAATCCCATTATATACATTGTTTTGTACTCTCAAAAGGTTTTGGCAGCGTTTTCGAGGAAACCTAACTAATATCGTCGTAATATAGTCAGTTTGCACAAAATCTAAACTTATTATACACTAAAACCTTCCTCAGGGATCACTCTCGATGTTGTTGAAAACTGTATAAAAAATTTTCCAGTACTTTTCGAGTTTTGAGCGAACAGACAGACAGACAGACGTGGCGG
Organism: Euclidia mi; assembly: GCA_944739405.2. NCBI lineage: Eukaryota > Metazoa > Arthropoda > Insecta > Lepidoptera > Erebidae > Euclidia > Euclidia mi. The sequence continues at coordinate 61,074,426 of OX123196.2, read as the reverse complement.
GGGACTTTGTTTTATAATATGTATAGATGATGGGATGCTTTAAAATTAAGGGTTAGTATAGTCTGCCTATTTAAAAAAAGACAACTCGCAACCTAGGAATAAGTCTCTGTGTGGTGAGGAATTTTACATCTGAGACTCCAAACAACAATGTTATTATGTCGGTCCCAAAAACTGATCTACCTTATGGTGGCCGGAGTCACATTGCATGGTGCAACGCTAAGCGGCGAAACTATTGCTATTTATACGACATCAATCGTAAAGATTCTTTGAAATCACAATAAATCTTAGCAGCTGAACAGCAATATCAATTATCACACGATATAATATTCGTCCTTAAATATCTGTCCTTTATTATTTACGTAAAATTAGGAATGCCCCAGGGTTCATATAAAAAAATGTGGGTAGATGCTGAACGATTTAATTGCTACCTTTGCTGTATTTTATGTAAGCGTATTGTTGTCTAACTACCACAGTGACCTAGCTATAGCGCAGATATCGAACGGAGGTTTTGAGTTTGATACGCCAGTTAAAAAGAAAGCGATTATTTTTATTTCTTCATGCGACGGTGGCTCGCACTCGCGAACCTTGTGATCATATTATGCTTGCTTGCAAATAGATTATCTTGTCTCGGTCTTACTTTGTGGACTGTAATAGTAACGAGTGTGAGCGTACAGGCCGACTTGCATTATTCCAAGCAAGTGCGTTTGAGTGAAACGTGCTAATTATTGTTCTAGTGCAGTTGTAATATTGGTTTTAGAACCAACACCCAGCTTTGGTTGGTTTTTTGCTAAATCTAGAACAATAACTCCGGTCTAGACTGTCCTTCGCAGGGTAGCGGCGCTAAAGTTGGTAAACTAATGGAATCGTTCATACTAAGTTCATAGTGTAAGACTGTGCGGAGCTATTGCTTCTAACTGTGCTGATTTTGTGTAGAACAGCTTGTAGCTTTTATTTCTTAAATAGACGTGTGAACTGCAGTGCTGTCTAGATGAGTGCGGTTGGTTGGTTAGTGTAACTTGACCCAATGGTCAAGTTACACTAACCAACATCGACAATTCAAAAAATATTACTAGCTCCATTATTTTATCAATTCGTGGTGTTGATAATACGTAACGGTTTTCGTTTAAACGTGATCAGAGCCGAAGTAAAAAGTGGCACTGTTACTCGTTGTAATTCTGAGTTGTACAGACGATCTCGGTATTGCAATTACACCTTTTTTTCTTTTTTTTTTTTTGGTATCGGGTTGGAAAATCCTCATGGAGTCCCTCCGCCCCGGGGGAAGGACGAAGGGGACTGTCAGACTCTTACTGACTAAAAACCAACCCGTGTTCCTCATGTACCCGTGTGTCGGAGCGTATGGATTCGCATAAGCATTCGTCACTACCCCCCGACGGGTATTGGCCCGCCAGATGGTCAGGCGGGCCCCGAACAAAACCCCCTTGGCGGCGGATGAAGGTGTTGGGCTCCGCCGCCAAAACACTCAGCGGCCGCAGAGGATAGGGAGGACGGCAATGCAACACCGCATCTCCTCTTCCTCTGCGGCCCCACCGCGACGCAACGATGGTGCGCCTCCATTTGGTCGCGGGAGATAGGGCGCGCGGCAACGCAACACCGACACGCCTCTCCTCCCGCGACCGCACCCGACTGCGAGGGACAGAAGAACTGTCCCTCGCACCCGCCCCTTTGGACGCATCCTGCGCAAGCCTCCGTCAAGCCCACGCGGAGCGTCCCCTCCTGGATCCCTCTTAGCTTCACCGCGGGTCACCAATCCACGGTTACTAAGCCCCCCCACCACGACAAGGTGGAGATCCCACGGGGGGGATTGCAATTACACCTGCTACTTTGTGTGCATACATTTTTAACATGGCACATTAAAATGTTTCTTACTCTGATTATCAGATGGCACCACTAGTAAAATTAAATTCAATTTTACGATTTTACGTGTGAAAATTACCTACTGTGTGTTATTAAAATTCATGTGATACGCTGGAAATTTTTATCAAGTGCCCCAAGTTCTCTGGCCAATTCCAAGTTATGCTTAGGACGTTTAAGAGTGATAGTGTTTCTAGTAGAAGCTGTTAAACTCGATTATCAGACGTAGAAGAAAATGATTGTGTTATCATAGTAGTGCGTTACTATAATCAGTTTCAGAGATTTTAATTTTTATTATAGGTAGAACTAGGTGGGTGATCGTTAGTGATGATTGTATGCTTAACCTTATTCTTATTAAATTGGTACTTAGTTATTTGTTGTTGTGATAATTTTGTCGTACCCACGTTACCGTCAGTGTTGATTTGCATAAACTGGATAGGCTTGAGCGGCTACATGACATGCCTTGCGTTGCCGTTGGTTGGACCAGCAAAGTGGCTTTCTGGTTAAACTAGTTTACCCCGAAGCTTTTGTGTTAGTCAATCTAAGTTGGTGCGCAAACCTGACAGCCATTAGTGAATTTATCATAGTATCACAAACGTTGTCCATCGTCTTGAACGCAAAAGGTCCGTTGCTGTAGCGCTAATGATTAGATTAGGATAAGCTTCGTATTAAGACTATCTATGACAAAATTATAACGCTGAAAAGACTGGTTGAATACTTGGTAGTAAACTTAACATCTAGAGCATCAACCTAGTAAGATTTTCTTATAGTCTGCTATGTGATAAGGAAAACCAAAGCAACATGTTGAACAAACCTAGTTTAAGATTACTTTGTTAAGCGCTCGAAATGATTATCCGGGTGGTGTTGTGTAACCAGATGGAGGTTGCATAGCGTGATGTTGAAGAACCGCTGGATGTCATAGTATGAGCAATGCAATATTTTAATGAATTTCCTATTATTTTAACGAGTATGTGCGTTGTTTAACATGCCAGCTTCGAGAGAAAGAGTTAGTGGTGATTTTCATTAAAACCTGTAATGATTTTGATCAGAGTACCTTTTATTGCCCACCGACTTGTGCCAGGAATGGCCGAACGACTAGGATTGCTGTTCGAGAATTTTCTCTTAATCCTAGAGCGAAGTACATTAAAGTGTGGTTGTTGATCGCAATCACGGATACCCTGCTACTCAAGTAGCTCTCATTTGATTTTTTAACGCTAAAATTATCTGGTTTCCGTGTAGTATGACCAGAGCGTGTAGCGAGACTCTGAAAGTACTCATGGACTGTCGATTGGTTATCTCAGAACTGTAGTCATTGCCTCAATGTAGCCAAAGGAAATCAGTTTGTCCGAAAGTAGCTTATCGGTTCTCGCCATGTTCACATTTGGTTTTAGTTTTTGTCAGTGATCAAATCCAGTTTTGGCATAGCTCATTGAGAGTATGGACGGGAGTTAAGTTCTGTGCTGTTGTGAAGTTGTAAAGGAATTTGATAATCGCTTAAAATTGATGAAGTGCGGACGTTGAATTAGTCTGAAAGAACGGATACTCTATTAAATGGGTATACAACAAGACGAATCTTTGAAATACTAATGGTAGATTTTTTTTTTGGGTAATCCTGGTGGCTAGCTCGGCCTGGTGGCCGGCGCTGCCTGGTAGCTGGCGCGGCCTGGTGGCCGGCGTGGCTTAGTGGCCGGCGCGGCCTGGAGGCCGGCGCGGCATGGTGGCTGGCGCGGCCTGGTTGCCGGCGCGGCCTGGTGGCCGGCGCGGCCTGGTGGCCGGCACGGCCTGGAGGCCCGCGCGGCCTGGTCGCGAGAGTGGCTTGGTGGCCAGCATAGCCTGTGTGGCGCGCGGCCCATGTGTGGAGCGCGGCCCGGGTGTGGCGTACCGCCAGTGAGTGGTGCGCGGCCCGTGTGTGACGCGCGGCTCGTGTGTGGCACGCGGCCCGTGTGTGGCGCGGGGCCTGTACGAGGCCTGTATGTGGCTTTGAGGAGCCTGGTAACTGGTATAGCTAAAGCATATCTGGCCGAAACTGGCAATGAAAGTGAAGGTAGTTTATTAAAGGAATTTGGTTAGAAGATGTAGTGTCCAAAGACCTTAGCTTTAATGTTTTGGTTAACTTGGTTTGAAATATCTTAAAGTATAAAGGCCCATTTGAGGTCACAGAAGTTCTTTACGATGATGGCTATAATCGCAAAGCCCTTCATTCTAAGCGTAACTGTAAGTACGCACTCAACAGGTGGCGAAAAATGCCTGAAGGTCAAAGTACAACTGACGAAATTGAGGTAGAACAAAGTAGTTCTGATATTGAAGAAAGTGTTTAAGTTTACATGAAGATCGGATCGGTCCGTACCAGAGGCTGACGTGTAGCCGTAGCTCGGCAGAAATCGGCGTCTACTAACTTAGTAGTCCGTGAGTAGGCGGTAGTGCAGTCAGCTCTGGCAGAGGTCTCGGCGTTCTCATGTAGGGTTCCCAGAAAGTAGAGTAACTGGAGGCTACTGGGCTATGCGTAGCCATGATCACATGTAGAGCTTAAATGTTATGGTTTACTTGGATTTAAAAAAATATCTTGAGAGATACCGCGATAGTGAAATGTCCGTTTTACTTTGAGTTTTCTGATTATTGATTTTGATACTGAAACTTTGTGCCAGAGGATCAGAGCATAACTGACAATCTTGAAGAGAGCAAATTGTGAACCTTAATACTGACGAGACAGTAGAAAACTGGGCTTACATGTTTGATTGGTTGTCTGATTCAATGTCAGAGGTTGAATTGTAGCCGCAAATCAGTACAAATCGGATTAAATACAACTGTGAAGGCAGTTGTCCGTGAGTACGCGGTAGGCAGACAACTCTGGTGTTGGAGTTTCGTGGAAATCATAAAGTTCAGGAGGGACTTGGCGATCCTTGTGAGGATGCGCAGATAAATGGGTGGCAACCGAGTGACTGGTTTAAGTCCTGGTTTAGTAACTGGAGGTTACTGAATGGTGTCAAACGAGTGGCTGGTTGCGTGCCTGGCTTAGTAACTGGAGGTAACTGAATGGTTATGAATCCCATGTAGAGCTTTAGTTATTTGATTTGATTACAACGTGAGTCTATGGTAATTGACTGTATTGCCAGTGATGTTCTGAATCCAGCTCCTATAATAGTTAGGAATGTAGGAGATAATTTTGTAAAAGAAATTTGCTTGGAATCCTAACACTGTTTTCATTCAACCCTTACCTGGGTTAAGTCAGGAGTGACCGAGCAATGTAATACTGTGCGTGTAAAATTTTGTTACAGATTAACATACAGGGACGTGTGTCTTGTAGGATGGCCGTATCGGAATGATCAGTACGGGACGTCTATTGACTACGAAACGGAAGTGCGAAGATGGCGCGCTTCGACAGAGTCTAGTGACGTTCGCTACAGTTGAAGAGAGGGAATGACGGTTGAAATTCAACGGAGCAACGAAAACTATCACTTCTCTTGGAGAGTCCGGGCGGACAACAAGTACCTAGAAACTGTCTCTCGTTTTGTGTTCAGTAAAAAAAAATAGTTATAGTCAGTCATGTTAAATTTGATTTAAGTATTATAAATTTGAATCTAAATAGTATAGACTTATCTAAGTCATTTTGGCAGACGCCTCTTCGCGAATGTGATCGTAATAAGACTGCGTTCTATGTGCCTACTAGAGGAACATTTAGATTTGTGACTATGCCGTATGGTTTAACGAATTCGCCTGCGACACAACAGCGTTTGGTGGATCAGTTGTTTACGAATAGTCCTGAGTTCGAAAACTCGTTATTCGCTTTCTTAGATGATATTGTGCATAAATCGCCATCTTTTAATGCTCATGTGTCACTATTAAATAAAGTATACGGAAAATTAAAATCGGCCAACCTTACCATTAAATTAGAAAAATCTAAATTCTTCCGTGACAAATTGAAGTAATTGGGCTACGTAGTAAACTCTAGCGGATTACAAGTAGACTCATGTAAGGTGGAAGTCATTCTTCAATATGCTACGCATAAGAATAAAAAAGAAGTCAAAAGGTTCTTAGGCATTGCATCATGGTATCGGCGATTCATCCCTAATCTTAGTACTATTTTAGCCGGGCCTTTGAACAAACTTACCTCTACCGGTATGAAAGCTGCACCATTCCAGTGGTCGGTGGAAGCTGATGACTCCTTTTGTAAACTAAAACAATTGTTAAGCTCCGCACCAATATTATCGTGCCCCGATTACGAGAAACCGTTTCAAGAATTCACGGATGCGAGTGCGTGTGGCATCGGTGAGTTGCTTACACAAGAAATAGATGGCGTGGAACTACCTATCGCTTACATGAGTAGGTCACTAAATGCACAGGAACAAAACTATAGTATAACAGAACGGAAGACATTAGCAGTTCTAACAGCCCTCGAATATTGGCTCTGCTATTTAGATAACGGGTTAAAGTTTGTTGTGTATACTGACCATTCCGCACTGAAATGGTTCCTAAACTTGAGCAACCCGACTGGTAGATTAGCTCAGTGGTCGGTTCGTCTGTCAGCCTTTAACTTAGAAATAAAGCATCGGCGCGGCGCAGATAATATTATAGCAGATGCGTTATCACGATCCCTACCTGTAAATATAATTAACGCGAATAATAATAACGGGAACAACCCTAATGTTGACCCTGATCAATGGTATTCAGCCACCTATGACTATCCAGACTATTCTATTAAAAATAATAAATTGTATCGTTTGATAAAATCTAGGTGTATGCTACGTAAGGAGTTCGAATGGAAAGAAGTGCTACCTTCTTCTGATCGAAATAATGCCATATTAGAGAACCATGCCGAACCCAATTCGGGGCATTTCGGTATATTTTAAACTTACAAGCGCTTAGCACTTCGTTACTATTGGCCCAAAATGCACGCTGACGTGGCTAAAGTTCATAAATTCTTGCGACACTTGCATCGCGCACTAACATCAGAACCATGCACCATTGGGAACCATGGGACGACCCAAAGTATGTTCACGACCCTTCCAAACCATTAGTGTAGATTTGGTGGGGGCATTACCCGTCACAAGAAAACAAAACGCCTACATCTTTGTAGTAACTTGTTGTTTTAGTAAATACTGTCTTCTTTTTCTATCAGGCGCGCAACTGCTGAAATAATAGCTCATATTTTGGAAGAAAAAATATTTTAGTTCATGGTATACCATCTACAATTATATTGGACAATGGTAAACAGTTTGTAAGTGCTACTTTAAAAGCTATGTTGCACAAGTACAAAATTCCTAATTTTCACTATACTCCAAAATATTCTCCTCATGTGAATACAGTCGAACGCTATAATAAAACCATTGGTTCTACTCTGCGTTTGTAGGAAATGACCAGAGATTATGGGACCCTCTCCTACCTAAGGTGCAGTTTGCGTTAAATACCGCAGTTAATGAAGTCACGGGCTATACACCTAGTTTTTTAGTCTATGGACGTGAATTAGTTCCATGCGGCTCACACTATGTCGACACGGACGCTGATGATATAGTATACATACCTAGGGACGATTACGCAGAAAATATAGGTCACTTTTCAGGCATATTTGACAAAGTTCAGGCACTCCTCATTAGGAATTCCCAAACTTATAATTTACGCCGTAAACCAGCTGAGTTTAATGTGGGAGACACTGTTTGGAAAGGACTTTTTGTCAGAGCGACAAGGTCCTTCTGTAAGAAAGTAGCCCCTAAATTCGTGAAGTGCACAGTGATTACTAAAAAGTCGCCTCTCGTTTACGAGTTGTCGGACGTGTCTGGAAATTCTATTGGGTTTTGGCCCATAAAAGACTTAAAACTTATACACTATGGCGCCTAACTAATTGTTACAAACCGTATAAGACTTTTCCTTCTTTTCCTTCTTTCTTTCTATATGCCGTCTTAGCTTGGACAGTAGCGGACTCATAGACTTAACGCAGCTAGTCGGATTTTTCTTGTTAGCCACGTAAAATCCTCTCCTAAGGCGGGCGGTATTGTGACGTATGTCCGGTACCTACCGAGTGTGCGTCATAATACCGTCCATACGCTCGGCCAATCAGAGAAGGCCATCGTCCGCGCTCGTAGAGATTTGCCCTTATATGGTAATGCACTGACATCGACTCTGATGGAGAGCTCTGGTATATATAGGGGTCGACAGAGAGGCCGGCACCGCTACTCTACCTACCTATGATTTACGTACTACGCCTATGTCGTACGTGTATCCTGGTCGCAGCTATGGGTAAGTTACTACAATTCTTGCGTTTGCGTACTGCCCATGTCTCTTCCTGCTAGCTGAGGCCGGCTGGCGCCGCCTGCCTGATTCTATTGGTTGTGGCTCTCCTAATGCTGGTTTCCTTCAGGTTCCAGGTCTACCTTGAAGCTCCGGGCTACGCTACCCTAGATCGCTACACTTCCCTGCATCGTCTTCGACGACACCTCTGCTGACGAGTCTGGCCCTGCCCTGCCTGCCTCGTAGCACACACACCGCCGGCGCCTGCCAGCTGAACGAACAGTCTGCGAAGATCTGCCCGCTACGCGCAGCCCTTCGAGCAACCTGCCCGGCACGCTACCGGAGGGAACAGCGTTGGAGACTGCAGGCCTTAGTGTTCAGGCCAGTGTCGTGTTGTTGATCGGTCATACTCGGCATAGGAAGCGACGCAAAACTCGGCAATAAACGCTTCCACGTAAAAGCAATTTTTAGTGAACCTAAAATAAATAAATAAATTAATAAAAAATATACTATTACTTTTGTTATAGCAAACAACGAAGAAACCTACTTACTTATAAACTATTGATGTTAGAAATTGAAAAAATATTGGTTGTACTGAGACATACCTAATAGTTTATGAATAATTAAAGTTTTAGCCGATGTACCTAATAGGTTTATGTTCACAATACAACTATACAACATTCGTTAGGTACCGTTTGTGTGCGGACTGCGGAGCGTCATATTAGTGCTGTTTATTGTTCACCGTGGCGGCATCTTAGCTCTCCAGGCGCTCTGACAAGCCGATGAATTTGCAATGTACATAAAATGGTTAGATTTTATGATATGACTATTTCAAATATTGAAAACTGTGGCAGCTGTGTATTGTGAGAATAATTTTTATAATTATATTATGCATAATCGATAAAATCTATAACCTAAATATAATATAGTCAGTTATAAGACTCTTATGAAAATAATTTGTGTAAAAAACTTACATATTTCATACAAATTCATGGCGAAATGTAGGTGTAATATTTACACCTCTGCCTACCCCTTCGGGGATACAGGCGTGAGACTATAAATAAAAATAAAATTTCATACTCACTTGGCCACGGATGAATTTTGTTTTTATTACGACGTTTTCTTGTACAAATCCTTCGTAGTACTTTATTTCTCTTAGTGCCCATTTCTTATTCTTCTTATTATATACACAGATATGAGAAGTATCAGATGTAACGCACGGCACAGTTGCGTGCGGCCACTAAAGCAAATACAAAATTGAAAAGCGAATACAAACTCGTCTCAGTGCGCTACGAAGCATCGTACAGTTCACGCGTCACGATCACGTCAACTTTTAAATTCTCAAAATGCCGTCTTGTGTTCTTTAAACACTGTAAAAGTTGTTCCTAAAAACAAAAACAGGAAAATAGAATATCTTTTCACAGGTAACTATTGATAATTTGACTGTTTCCTAATTTAATTTCGATAAAATTCGTATTTGTGCAAGAAATATGTAAGTGTTGCCAGTTTTTGTCGACGCCGTTCTGCCTGAATTAGGGAAAATGCACTTGTCAATTGATTATGTGATAATGATTGTCATGTTAATGAAAAAAACATTACCGTATTATAAAAGTATACTGTAGATATATCTTCTTTCTCATAAATATAGTAATAGAATTTCAATTTCCATTAGTATATACCTTACATAATATTGTTTTGAGTTCGATCCCCAAACGATCCAAATATTCGTGTACACCCTTCTACTCGTCAAGCTTATAAACTTTGACCTTTGCACCGTTCTTATGGCGTAAAGAATAAGTATCAAAATCGTACAGCAAATGTTTAGCGTGACTTGGCGCCGTGTGTACATACATACTTATGGCGTAGGGAATAAGTATCAAAATTGTACAGCAACTGTTTAGCTTGACTTGGCGCCCTGTGTACATACATACTAATGGCGTAGGGAATAAGTATCAAAATCGTACAGCAACTGTTTAGCTTGACTTGGTGCCGTGTGTACATACATACTTATGGCGTAGGGAATAAGTATCAAAATCGTACAGCAACTGTTTAGCTTGACTTGGTGCCGTGTGTACATACATACTATTTATTTCTCAACTAATCGACGCCAGCGGCTTCGCACGCACATATTTTCTTATTTCTCGTTTTGCCCGATCCCGTGGGAATTTCGAGAAATCCCGTCTTGGTGCACCCCTACGGTTCCCAAGAAACATACATGCTAAATTTCAGCTTCATGCGCCGAGTAGTTTCGGCTGTAGCTTGTCTGTCAGTCAGTCAGTAACGCAAGGATTTTATATATACAGATTTACGAAGTAGTTAAAACTTAACTCGGTACCTACATTTAAGAAATGTATTTATAAAAGCATTAATTAAATCCATGGTAAATTCTTCAAAACCGCAAATGAATATAAGAATATTACATAACTATATGCAAAATACTGGGAGATTATTCATAATCTGGCAACTTTTCACACACATAGACGCGCGTGTCCGTACAGTGCCAGTCGCCAAAGGTCACGCACGAATAGCTGTCAACGTGCCACGCTTAGTTGGACGAATACGCTACATCTGATTCTTGTTAATAAATCTATGATTATATATTATAAGCACATAGACAATAACAAACACAACCAGAATATAAAATTAGGCCCTTATTATATGCGTCCATAGTCACATGAAAAGTCTATTTGATTAAAAGTATTCAGTCTATAACTTATAATATGAAATTACCAACTCAAACCGGCGTATTACAATACAAACAGGGTTACGTAAAATTTCGTGCAGTGGAGACGTAGGCGACATGACTTATCTTTCACAGGGCTCATAGCCGAATGATGAGGTCTGGGCGGGGCGTAAACTAGCTACTGACACTCAGTGCACCGCTTACGCTAATAAGGTCTAAATTGCCGAAGCGTTTGTTATTGATGGGATCTACCGAGCGTCAAAATCATAGACGTTTGGCAGATTTTAACATACATACATACATAACGTCACGCCTTTTATCCCCGAAGGGGTAGGCAGAGGTGTATTTCTACACCCACTTTTCGCCAGATATACTTTAGTCCCACGTAATAAGGGCCGAGCCTATTGCCGTACCGGGCACATTTCCAGACTCCGTGCTGCTACTGAGAATTTCGTGACAGAAAAAACCCAATAACACTGCCCGGCCCAGGAATCGAACCCGGGACCTCTCGATCCCACGCGCACATTTATGCCGCGAGACCAACGAGGCAGTCGTTTAGGGTTTGATGTCGAGTTTTCCGTCTCTACGCAAAGGTGGTATTTGCATCGTGTTATCCCTTAGTCGCCTTTTACGACACCCATGGGAAGATGGGTGGTGACACTTGTATTCTATGCCGTCAACCACACGGCAGATTTTAATTTAATTTAAAAAAATATACACGTATAATATGAAAATAAACAGGGTAATTCTTTAGTTCATTAGGTTTCTTACAATATTATTAAATAAACACGTAAACTAAAACAAAAGTGTTACAACACTATAATAAAAGGAAAAATATCAAATAATTCCACAAATAAAATAACTGTGTTATGTTATGTTCACGAACAAAATATTGCAAACAGTGAGACGAAAGATTACGATGACAGTTTACGATCAAAATATTGCAAACAGTGAGCCGAAAAATATTTTCTGCCTCGTTTTTGTGTTTTTTTTTTTACCGTGATTCTATTTTACATACATAAAAATGTATTCTTTTAAAAGTCTTTTGTTCAGATTTTTGACTCTAAGCTCTATTTTTTACTAGTTTGTAATATGTACCGTTATGGCTAGTTGCGCGACGAAAAATTAGGCGTTTCTGAGGTATAACAGCGCGTTAAATATCTTAGCCATCGCAAATAGGACCCGCTAAATAAACTTGTATAATGTTTTAACTAATGTAATAACTTATTTCAAATCTTCACTTGTACCCATGTGCACAGACGAACAGTTATAAACACAGATAGTAACACTTTATTGTACACCAGAAAAAACAAGAATACAGGGATCAAATAAAAAAACTTAAGTCTAATGGTACAAGGGCGGTCTTAACGCAAAATGCTATTTCTTCCAGACAATCAAGAACGGAATACAATGATTTAGTAACTGAAAGAGTGGGTAAATAATGGTGTACTTTATGGAACAGAGTATTCATAGGAGCTCAACTAGACTAATAACAATACTATTTATACATAAATATATTCGTTATAAAATATATAAAAACAATATTAGTGCAAGTATAAAAGAGCAGTCAAGGAATATCTGCCAAGTAGTGATTGGTCACGAGTTTCTTAAATACTGTTAAGGACTGAGCCTGTCGGATAGTGTCAGGCAATGAATTTATTTATTTATGTAAGACTTCTTGCACAAAACAATTTGTACAAAGGCGGACATAATGCCCAAGGCAATGTCATGGCTATTCTTTCCTACTCTTCTGCCAGGCAGTTGCAAACGTCAAAATGGGTTGGCTGTTGACATATATTTATTAAACTATTGAGAGAACAGTAAGTATATTAAAGTTTGATCCTTGAGGCAGATGGTTATGAATGATCATTGCATTAAATTATGTGTGAATCTACTAGCAAAAATATAGTGTAGAACTAAACATCACACAGTTATTTTATTTGTGTAATTATTTGATTTTTTTCCTTTTATTATAGTGTTGTAACACTTTTGTTTTAGTTTACGTGTTTAATAAAATACCTTAATCAGGTTTAACTAAAATATGCTGGTTGACTTTCGTGAGTCACTGATACGCAGGTTACGGTTGAAAATCAGTGTCTGACATAATTTTATGTCAGATGTATACTGAACAGTGACCTATTTTTGCCATATTCATATTATTATAATTAATTTGTTTGTATTTTTACTTTGTTGTGTATATGTATATCTTTGATCCTTTTTTTGTTCCTTGGAGTATATGTATGGCTAAAAAAAAACTTATTTCATTTCCTTATTAAAACCTTATTTCATTTCATTTCCTTTCATTATATTTTTGACACCTTTATAATCTTCTGGCAGACCCTTAAAACCTTCAAAATAGGTTGGCAATTTTGTTGTACAACTTGTATGTATGTAAATTAAAACATAATAACTTCATCATACAAAATAAATTAGCGGGTCTTAATCGCGTACAACTTATATAAGGTATAAATACCTATTTGGTTCCGACGTTTCGCTCGTCTTGCACCGAGCGTGGTCGCGGAGAGACTGATGAGAGCTCAGCGCCGTCTTGTGGAAGTGCGGGTTTCGGCACCTACCCTCACTTGGTCTTTATTTAAGTTCGCAATGTCGGTATTCCGACACACTACACTAATGACGTCTACACATTGTTGAGATTTATCACTGCGGCGGTGTCTACACTTGCTGATGACTGGATTCCAAGTAGCCGATAATCTATATCCATCCTCCCGGTTGAAATTGTTATGTTTCTTGATTTCTACCGCTTCACGTACTATCCTGGAGTAATAGTGACGATCGGTGGATAAGACTTGTGGTTGATGCAGTTCTATCCAGTGGTTTGGTCCAGACTCCAACAAATGTTCAGCTATCGCCGACTTATTAATCTGTCGGTTTTTTTACAGCTGCGATATGTTCCTTTACTCTTTCAGCGATTGTACGCTTAGTCTGCCCGATATATGAACTACCACAGCTGCAATCGACTTTGTAGACGCCAGGTGTTTGGAGAGGAATGACATCCTTTGGGGTACGCAGATTGTGTGCAATCTTAGAGAGCGGACTGTATACAGTCTTGATGGAGTATTTCTTGAGTTCTGTTCCAACCTTGTCCGTCACTCCCTTTAGATATGGCATGTACGCCGGCACTCTGCTTACTTCAGGTCTACGATCTTTCCTCTTCAGACGGAGTATCTTCTTCCTGTATCCATTGCGCCTCAGTACCTCCCGAACATGTGACAGCTCACTATTTAACTGTTCAGGGTCACACAGGTCATACGCTCTGTTCACTAGCGAGGACACAACGGAATCCAAATGCCGCGGATGGTGGTGCGAGTTCGCGTTAAGATACCTGTCGGTGTGTGTCGGTTTCCTATATACAGTGTGTCCAAGGGTACCATTATCTCTCACTGTCACTTTAACGTCAAGGAAGGGTAACGATCCGTCTACCTCCATTTCGTATGTGAATCGGGTGTTTGGATGTATGGAGTTTAATTTGTCTGCGAATTGTTCGACGTCTTGCTGGTTCCCCTTCATGATGCAGAAGATATCGTCGACATACCTCTTCCACAGCTTCACATTTGATGCCTGCATGTCTATGGATTCTTCGAAGTGCTCCATCCAGATGTTGGCCATTACTGGTGCGATAGGGCTACCCATAGCCACTCCATCGATCTGGAGGTAGTGTTGTCCACGATATAGGAAGTAGTTACCATCCAAGCAATTCTTAAGTAGAACTGTGAATTCATCAGACAGACCGTTTTCCCTTAATTTCCTCTGTACGACCTCAAGGCAATCTTGAATAGGAACATTGGTGAATAGTGACTCAACATCAAAACTCACCATCACCTCGTCTGGTTCCTTTTTCGTGCTCTTGATAATTTCTATAAAGTGGCGAGAGTCCTTCACGAAAGAGTGTGTCTTGCCTACTAACGGTTGTAGTACCTTGCTTATGTGTTTCGCCAAAACATATGTGGGTGAATTTATTTGACTCACTATAGGACGCAAAGGTACGTTGGTCTTGTGTACTTTGGGTAAGCCGTACATCTTAGGCGGCTGCACAATTTGAGGTTTATGTAACCGTTCAAACACCTCTTCCGTAAATAATTTTTGATGGTCCCTAATTAAGGCACGAATGCGTTTTGTCACTCTGGCGGTCGGGTTATATGACACAGCCTTATATACTAATGTGTCACTTAACAGATTCCTAATCTTACAGTCATAATCACACGTATTCATTACCACAGTGGCGTTTCCCTTATCGGCCTTTAGCACTAAAATATTCGTGTTATCACG
The DNA here is from genome assembly GCA_944739405.2 of Euclidia mi. Lineage (NCBI taxonomy): Eukaryota > Metazoa > Arthropoda > Insecta > Lepidoptera > Erebidae > Euclidia > Euclidia mi. The sequence goes on along the minus strand of OX123196.2, from coordinate 61,059,362 downwards.
CAGCGTTTTTAATGCTTGACGCTCTTCTGTGGAAATATTGGGTTTAGGCGTCTTTGACTTGCGTAAAATAACGGCAACATCCTGTCCAAGTGTATCCGCATCGTTAGACGGTAACTTGTTACGCGTTATCACCGCTATGCTACTTATGACGTTTTCATATGGAATCCGTTTAGGTGTTATTGCATAATTTAACCCTTTCGCCAATACGCTTTGTGTCGCGCTATCAATAATATAATCTGATAAATTGATTACCGTTTGCTGTTGGGTGGGGTGTTCATTTTTGCCGCTTACCCTCTCATGATGGCTTATCAATTTATCAAACTTTTTATTGTGCCGTTTAGTACGCAGATCGTAAATGCGACTAGATTGGTTGTACGTTACACGGTCGCACAAGTTAAAGTCACTGTTTGATAGCACTTCACTACACTGTGTATGCACTTTATATAGGTCACACTGTACAACACCTAGCTCGTACCGACAATTGCGAATTAATTGTCTTAAGAGACGAACACTGGCGTTGTGTAGAATGCCATCGGAATAAGGAATGTCCTTACGCGGTTTAATGCGCACTCCTACGGGTATTACATCGTTATCACGACACTTTGTTAAAAAACTAAGCGAAGTTTCCAAACATACCCGCTTTATCCTAAGGCGTTCAAGTTGTTTGATTTTTATAATATATTCCGGCCCGTATCGGTTTGTAATAATCGATTTTAAACTTTCGCGATTTGTATACATCATACAAAATAAATTAGCGGGTCTTAATCGCGTACAACTAACTTATATAAGGTATAAATACCTATTTGGTTCCGACGTTTCGCTCGTCTTACACCGAGCGTGGTCGCGGAGAGACTGATGAGAGCTCAGCGCCGTCTTGTGGAAGTGCGGGTTTCGGCACCTACCCTCACTTGGTCTTTATTTAAGTTCGCAATGTCGGTACTCCGACACACTACACTAATGACGTCTACACACTGTTGAGATTTATCACTGCGGCGGTGTCTACACTTGCTGATGACTGGATTCCAAGTAGCCGATAATCTATATCCATCCTCCCGGTTGAAATTGTTATGTTTCTTGATTTCTACCGCTTCACGTACTATCCTGGAGTAATAGTCGGTGAATAAGACTTGTGGTTGATGCAGTTCTATCCAGTGGTTTGGTCCAGACTCCAACAAATGTTCAGCTATCGCCGACTTATTAATCTGTCGGTTTTTTACAGCTGCCCCGCTAATTTATTTTGTATGATGTATACAAATCGCGAAAGTTTAAAATCGATAATAACTTCAGCCTTGAGGGAAATGGTAAAAAAAAATATTTTTACATTTTCATCTGATCGCTGTCAGAACGGTGTTTTCTTTATTAGCAGATAATATATAGTCATCCATAAAAAGCCAATTTGTCGGTAAGTGTTTCAAGTCAAATGGTTCAGTAGCCCTTAGTCAAATAAGCGTATGCTATGTGTTCGATCCTCCATACGAGACAACATTTTGTGTGATGTACAAGTTGTTGTATCGAGTCTGGTTGTACTTTGTGTCCGTTGATTGAATGGGTGTGCCGCCGTGACACAATATTTATACTTAGTACGGGAGATCTCGGTACAAATGAAAAAGTATTGTATGGAAAATTTCCCACAAATTATTTAAGCGGTATTTGAGATGACATAAAAATTCGGGTCAAGATAAACAGTTCAGCGTCCCTTTATCTACTTAAATACTTCGGCTTCGTAATTGGCGCAGGGTGTGCGGCCGTATCATCTGAACTCGATATAAATTTACGAGCACCGATAACCGCCGCCACCGGCGTGTGAATCCGTCCGAATATTAATGATATTTGGATTACTACGGTGTAAGAGCACTTGTACAATATACACGCTATGAATAGTCGCCGGGCCTATGCAAGAATTCGTGTCGTATCTATAAACAACCAGTGTACTACATTTGCGCTGAATAAGAAAAATACCTTGTTGGAGCTAGACACGACGCGCGGATCTCGGAAAATGTTCGTGCCTAAATTCCGAAATAATTCTTGTCGTCTACATTATGATTTGGTCTTATCTGAAGCAGACACGCTGGACATTCTTAGCTTGTACAAGCGGCCTAAGAGCGCTTGTACACGCTAAGAAAAGTCAGCAGGCCTATGCAAGAATCGTGTCGTCTCTTCACACGACCTTTGTACACTACATTGGCGCTGAATATCTTATAAGCTAGACACAATCCGTGAAGGTTAAAAAAATGTTCGTGACGTAAAATTATGACTCAGTCTTATCAGAAGCAGACACGGTGGATTTTCTTAGCGTGTACAAGCGCGCTTACCAGTCATTTAGGTACCTAGCCTTTTTGCTGAAGCTGCCAAGGGACTGCTACTTACGTGAGTGAACTTCCAAATGGGTCTATAATTTGAGAAGCAGGGTAACACATAATAAAGTGTCTGTGGTTCATCGTTACACCGAAACCGTAGGGTTCTAGGCGACTTGGAGCAGGAAAATGGACTGTATTAGGGCGAGTTCTGGGTCGCCTAGAAAGGAATAAGGGAAGAGGAGATTGAGTGGGTATAGGATATTTCAAGGATGGAGGGCACCTACCTTATACAACCTTCTTCGTTTCCGTAGGGCAGTCTCCTGGTGGTTTCGTGATGCAGCTGCTTGTTTTCACTTCACTCACGAGCGGGTTTTCCTTGGTGGAAGCGGTAAATCACATACAGCGGTGCGGCGCGGAGCGGTATGGTATCGCGGCCACGTTCTCAGCGAGCGGAATGTTCTCGACTGAAACTCGCGTCCACGATCGCGTCGACGAATCAGGCGAAGGCAGTGCCTCTTCCAGGGAGTGGGATAGAGCGGGACGGAAATATGGTATCGCTCGCACTAGACGTGGAACGAATGATCTTGATGCGATTCGTTATAGATAGGAAGGTAGATGGCGCTACCATATCCCCCCGGCCCTAAAGGGTTGCCTTTAAAAAAAATTGAATTGAACTTAGCTATGTTGGGTGTACTACCGCATAACCCATCAATAGGCTAAGACAGCGATATGACAATAAAATTAATCTAAATTAACTTTAGCGAAAACTACAAACGCAATAATAGCGAAAACTACTAACTAAATACTTAAACTAAGAGGTAGGTCCAACTTCAGGCTAGATCTCACTGAGTTGGAAGCGGACGCGAGTTGATCAGTGCCTCGACTTGTGCAAGGACAGTTAAAGGCTCTTCGTAAGAGAGGATCTGTTGACCTATGACTTTGAAGAGATGCGTTTTAATTACTTTGACCATGCTTGCCCAACATCCACCGAAATGTGGTAATGCTGGTGGAATAAACTTCCAGTCAATATGATCTATGGAAAGTTCTTCCTGAAGACGAGTACGATAACCCGCGACGTGATTGAAACAAGTAGCGGGAACAAGTTTAATCAATTTACTAACGCGGTTGGTGCCAAAAGTCTGCCAGCGGTGAGGAGAAGAATAAATCCTAGCGAGCACTACTTTGGAGTCGGAAAATGCGTATATTTATCAGTAGAGTAGTGGGGTAAAACTGTGTCTTGAACCTTGCGGAGCAACTGAGACAGCAGAAGGGCCGCGCACAACTCCAATTTCGCAACCGAAATGGTTTTAACAGGCGAGACCTTAGACTTGGCGCAAACTAACTGCACCGAGTAGTTAGAACCAATGCAGACTTGCAGATATACGACTCCGCCGTAAGCACGCTCGCTGGCGTCAGCGAAACCTATTAAGTTGACGGTACATCCATCTACCAACCCAAGATGATGCGGAATAGTATTATGATTGAGCGCGGTAAGCTCAATACAAAACTGGCCCCAAGCGGCGACAATATGGTCAGGGGGTGTTTCATGCCACTCACACTTTGATAGCCAAAGCTCTTTGATCAAGAGCTTGGCGTACAAAATTGTGGGAGCCACAAAACCCATTATGTCCCATAGTCGAGCCACTGTGGACAGCATAGTGCGTTTGGCGCACTTATCATCTGGCGGTGAGACGTCAAACCGAAAACTATCGCAGGATTTGTCTCAGCGTAAACCGAGAATCTTATGCGGTACAGACTTCTCAAACTTAATGTCTGGAGAAGCTTTATGAGAATCTGGTATGCGTGCGAGAACCTCCTTAGAGTTGCTTGTCAATTTGACAAGATCAGTTTGGCCTCGCTTGAAAAGCTGAATAAGCTCTTCACAAAGCGAAATTGCTAGCGGAGCGGGTATGACATTACAGGCAATGTCATCTATATACAAAACGGATGTGTAGTATAGTATAGTGTAGCGTAGCGTAGCTTAGCATAGCATAGCGTAGCATAGCATAGCATAGCATAGCGTAGTATAGCGTAGCATAGCGTAGCATAGCGTAGCATAGCGTAGCATAGCGTAGCATAGCGTAGCATAGCGTAGCATAGCGTAGCATAGCGTAGCATAGCGTAGCATAGCGTAGCATAGCGTAGCATAGCGTAGCATAGCGTGGCATAGCGTAGCATAGCGTGGCATAGCGTAGCATAGCGTGGCATAGCGTAGCATAGCGTGGCATAGCGTAGCATAGCGTAGCATAGCGTAGCATAGCGTAGCATAGCGTAGCATAGCGTAGCATAGCGTAGCATAGCGTAGCATAGCGTAGCATAGCGTAGCATAGCGTAGCATAGCGTAGCATAGCGTAGCATAGCGTAGCATAGCGTAGCAGAGCGTAGCATAGCGTAGCATAGCGTAGCATAGCGTAGCATAGCGTAGCATAGCGTAGCATAGCGTAGCATAGCGTAGCGTAGCATAGCATAGCGTAGCATAGCGTAGCATAGCGTAGCATAGCGTAGCATAGCGTAGCATAGCGTAGCATAGCGTAGCATAGCGTAGCATAGCGTAGCATAGCGTAGCATAGCATAGCGTAGCATAGCATGGCGTAGCATAGCATAGCATAGCATAGCATAGCATAGCATAGCATAGCTAATTAGTGCTTTATCTTACACACATTTTTAGCACCCACCTTGATCTCTTGAAGAGCAGAACAACAACAAGACGTAATACAATGAGAAGTATGTAACGTAGGTACGGTACCCATAATCACATACCCAAGTACCGTCTCAATAGCGGGCGGTAAATCATATTGCTCACTACGTACTATTTTAGTTAGTAGCAAGTGCGGAAATATCGAAGCTCCGATCAAAAGATCAATGCCTGCCGGATTCGCAAATTCCGCGTCGGCTAACGGCAATGACTCGAGATGAGTGAGTGATGCTACGTCTACATTAGCGTTCGGCAATGCGTCCGTGATACGTTCCACGATAAGCGAAGAAATGTTAAAATTAATATTCCTATCAAAACGCGAATGTATTTTAATATCTACGGAACCCCTGCAATGCTTTACTGATCCGCCTATCCCTTTGACGGTTGAGTTAGTATTTTTAAAGTTATTCCATAATCCGAGGCGTTTGAAGCATTCCGATGTTATTAGATTGGTCTGAGATGCGCTATCTAGCAGACAACGTACCATGTGCGGCGACCCATTAACATCATATACGATAACTTGCGCTGTCGCCAACAGTACCGTCTTAGACGCCGTACACTGCGTTTTGGCCCTGCGCGGATCATTATAGATGCGCGAGTGCCGTCCTCGCGTGCGCGTCGCCCGCGCAATGGATGTCATACACAACGATACTTCGCCCTCAGACGCGGAAGGCGCAGCTACCGTGGTCTGCACCTGCGGCGCGAGTGTGTCAAGATTAGCGGCTTGACTTGACAACCGGTTATTTTTATCGAGATGTAACAGTGTATGATGTTTTTGATTACACGAGCGACATCTCGTTCTACTGGAACAATTACTCGTTTTATGTTTTATGCTTAAGCAATTAATGCAAGCTTTGTTATCTTTTACGCATTTAAAACGAGCAATTGGATTTAAATCATTAAAGGTGGAACACTTATAGTAATGGTCGTGCACTATATTACTGCACAGACACTTCTGTGAATTATTACTATTAGATTCCGAACATGTTACGTAAGATTGTGGATTAGGGACTGAGTTATTATTAATATTTCGCGATTTATTCAACCTTTGTTTGTTGCTGTTAGTGTTAGACGGGCCAGGTGAACCAGACTGCGTATTATGAAATATTCGACACTGATCTTTGATGAACGAAATAAAACTATCTAGTGTAGGTATTTTATTATTGCGTTCCGTCATCTCGAATGCGCGAATTGTATCAGTGTCAAACTTTTTTAAAGCGAGTTGAAGCAACATAAAGTCGGAAAGATCTTCTAATTTAAAATTCCTAAGAGAATTAACCGCGGTTACGAAGTTATCAATAAACAGCTGGAAATTCGAGACAGATAAAAAATGGTTCGGCGTTACACCGAAACCGTAGGGTTCTAGGCGACTTGGAGCAGGAAAATGGACTGTATTAGGGCGAGTTCTGGGTCGCCTAGAAAGGAATAAGGGAAGAGGAGATTGAGTGGGTATAGGATATTTCAAGGATGGAGGGCACCTACCTTATACAACCTACTTCGTTTCCGTAGGGCAGTCTCCTGGTGGTTTCGTGATGCAGCTGCTTGTTTTCACTTCACTCACGAGCGGGTTTTCCTTGGTGGAAGCGGTAAATCACATACAGCGGTGCGGCGCGGAGCGGTATGGTATCGCGGCCACGTTCTCAGCGAGCGTAATGTTCTCGACTGTCACTCGCGTCCACGATCGCGTCGACGAATCAGGCGAAGGCAGTGCCTCTTCCAGGGAGTGGGATAGAGCGGGACGGAAATATGGTATCGCTCGCACTAGACGTGGAACGATTGATCTTGATGCGATTCGTTATAGATAGGAAGGTAGATGGCGCTACCAGTCTGTATAATTCTAATTGTTTAAAAAAGTCGGATACAAGACGAATTGTATGCGTGTTGAAATAGAGTAAGTACCATTATACACCAAAATTCTAATCGATTCAATTTGTACATTTTTATGTTGGATATAGCAAAAAAATCAAATAATTACACAAATAAAATAACTCTGTGTTATGTTAAATTCTACAGTATATTTTTGCTGGTAGATTCACACATAATTTAATGCAATGATGATTCATAACCATCTGCCACAAGGCTTAAACTTTATTTATCCTGTAGACCTTACATAGCATGCACCCCGCACATAGAAGGGATTTCCCAAAATACCAACGAGATCGGACAAATGGGTAAATTAAAAAAATATTGCGGGCGTAGCCGTGGGTATCTTCTAGTATCAAATAAAAAGAAAAATATTCAGACAAGAATAGCCCTAATAATATATATAATACTAGTCGATGCCAGCGGCTTCGCACGCAATTATTTTCGAATTTCTCGTTTTGCCCAATCCCGTGGGAATTTCGGGAAATCCCGCCTTAGTGCATCCCTTCGGTCCCCAAGGAACATACATGCAAAATTTCAGCTTCTTGCGTGCAGTAGTTTCGGCTGTAGCTTGTCTGTCAGTCAGTCAGTAACGCAACGATTTTATATATACAGGTAATATATAATATTCTACCACATTCACACAACACCATCTAGTCCCAAACTAAGCAGAAGCTTGTACTATGGGTACTAGACAATGAATAAACATACATGTATACTTTTTTTTGTAAATACATACATATTATACATAGAAACACCCAGACAAAGACAAACATCCATATTCACGCACACAAATGTTTGACTTGAGCGGGAATCGAACCCGCGACCTTCGGCGTAGCAGTCGCTTACACTCCCGCGGCGCCAACCGGTCGTCAATAAGAAAGGCATAGAGCCCTGAGGCATTCCTAATTTTAGGTAAGTAATAATGGACAGATATTTAAGGACGAAGATTCTATCGTGTGATAATTGATACAGCAGCTAATATATATTGTGATTTCAAAAAATCTTTACGATTGATGTCGTATTAATAGCAATCGTTTCGCCGCTTAGCTTTGCACCATGCAATGTGACTCTGCCCACCATAAGGCAGATCAGTTTTTGGGACCGACATAATAACATTGTTGTTTGGAGTCGCAGATGTAAAATTCCTGACTACACAGAGACTTATTCCTAGGTCGCGAGTTGTCTTTTTTTAAATAGGCAGACTATACTAACCCTTAATTTTATAGCATCCCATCATTGATATAATAACTATAGATGCATATTCTCGAACTAAATTGCCGTTCAAAACCGTCCACGTTGTATAAAACTGGTTATAGTTATCATAGTGATCATATAATTTTCTAAATTCGACTATGTAATACGTACTTGTCTTAAACTTGTATCTACGTCATAACATTTTGGCATTTGCACCGTTAACACCTGCGCCGTGCAACAAACAATACAGTAATAATTTTGAATATAAGTGCATTTTGCGTCTATTTTCCGGGTGGTTTTGAGACGCTGACTGTGTATCTATGAATATATATATAGACGGGAATTAACGCGAACATGCAAATAGGCCGTGGTCGCAAGCTGACTGAAGTCAGCTTGCGACCACGGCCTATTTGCGGGACGTGCAACCGTCTCGAAACGTCAAGCAAAATATGGTATGTAAATACCTAATTTGCATGTTCGCGTTAATTCCCATATATATATATATATATATATATATATATATATATATATATATATATATATATATATATATATATATATATATAAATATATATATATATATATATTCTTAAACATGCAACGCGAGTGTTTAAAAGTTTCTGTGTATCCATGATTATTATATCAATTCATCCGATACTGTTTCTAATTAATCTGTAAATTTTCGATAAGCTTGAATAATCAGCGATGGTTATTTTTATTGTCAGTGACATTGACGAACATTGTCAGCCTGACGATGTGACTTGCCACGCATTTCAATGATGAATCGATGTTGCATTGTACTTGTCGAGATAATCTCTGCTTACCACGAATTAAAATTTTTTAGCTTATCTCTGACCACCGCTGTTCCAGGTGGTTTGGATTCACGACCTAGCTGGTGATTTTTCTTTTACACCGAGGCTGCCTCGTTCGTAATTGTATATCACATGGTGGAAGCTTTAATGACAACTAGGCAGAGTGGCATGTAAAGATTAGATATTTTTAATTATTTACACTGAACAATAATTTCAAGTTGCAATTTAGATCTCTGGATATTGTTTTATCATGCGATGTTGTTACGGTACCATTCTTGTCACATAGACATTAATTTAATTTTATTGAAACATTATTAAAAGCAAGAATAGAAGTCTGCTTGCCTTAATTTATCAATTGTTACATAGCAACGAATTAAAAACATGAAACATTACATTTACTGGCCGTGTCTAGAATCCTAATAAATAATCATCGATCAAAGATAATGACCACACTAAAATAGAGCGTATTTTTTAGTAGATATACCTATATAATATTTTTGCAGCCATGTTGTTTTTGGAAATTACTGTTAACAGTTTATTTTCTTTTATGACAGGGGAAGAACCCATTCTTAAATTTTCTACCGTAGCAGACTCTGAATCTACTCGGAAGTATAACTCACGTATCAGTTACTTTACGTATATTGTAATAACTGTTGTAGTTTGCACAAGGTATGTTGCGATAATCTTTTCAAGAGAATCAAGAAAGTTTATCATCTCATACATGTTTTATAATTACACATATTTGGGGTGCATCTGTTATAATTTATCAACAATTTATTTAACGGATACGTAACGTAAAATGTTAAGATTTTTTATAAAACCCTACAAGCAAGCTTAGAAATGGAAAATACTACTGACAGTGAGAAAACTGACCATGTCAAACATTTCATACATGATTATAGTAATTTAACTGCCTAGTTAGATTCAACATGGACTCTTACGAAAACAAAAGTAAGTGTAGTTAAAAGACATTATATAGTGTAAGTTCAAGAACCTACTCATATTGAAATAGCAATAAAGTAAAAATTGTTACCAGTAGAAACTCTCACAACTAGTGTAGGTGACATAACGCACCGACGAAGAAAATACATAAAAAGAAGAAAATATCGGTTTGGAATTAGACTTGAGTGTACATAAAACGAAACATGAATATGTATTTTTTCTATTTTACGATGATTTTACATACTACATTAAAATATCACAAGATGAAGTAATTTATTGTAAATTATTTTGCAAAATATTTTTGACTCAACATCTCTATTGAATATGATTCTAGGTACATAAAAATAATATTTTGGATTATGACGTGATGTGATTTACACTACCGTCCGTATAAATATTTTAACCCGGAAGTCATTATTATTTAACGTACCTATCTACTTTATTGTGAGACGGTTTCTCGTTTGTTAAGTCCCCGAACCAATCTTTTCAATACATAGGTTTATGATAGACTAGCTGAGCCCGCAGTTATACCCGCGTCATTTAAGGCTACAACTCGCCCCCCGTGGCTCATACGAGTACGTGATGTTATAGAGCCTATAGCCTGCATCGACAAACGTTTGAAGTTTTCAAATCGGACCAGTAGTGCCTGAGATTAGCGCGTTCAATCAAATAAACAAACTCTGCAGTTTTGTATATTAGAATTAGATATCGGTCAAATAATAATACATTTTTGTTAATAATTTTATCTTAAGGTCATGGATAAATGCTATTAAAGTAAAAGTGTGTTTGTCTGTTTGTCTTTCGTCTTTATTTCTATGGTATGGTATGTCTTCTACGAGAGAGCTGGACTACTTTTCACACCAATAATTACCTCTAAACCACCGCCTTGGCTCCTTGGCATGGCTTTCAAGTTCATCCAGACTGCACAAAATATTAACTTTTATACCGTCGACTGCCCTCTGCAACATAAGAGAAAGCGATAAACCTATGTAACGTCGTAGTAACTGTCAGCCAGCTTCACGACAGCCAGGACCGATGGCTTTACGTGCTCTCCAAGATACCCGGCAAGCAATAATTGACAATTTACTACGCACAAAAAGTTTGTGGTGCGTGCCGTGCCTATCGCTGCCTAATTGAACATCTATTTCTTATTAACTAAAATAATACCGACAATTTTAAATAACTTGACCGGAGCATATTATGGTGTGGTGTTTCTTTAACTAAAAGGAGGATCCTCTGACAAGTCTGGATGATCGTGCCTGGTGGACAGTAGACGGATGAAAGTAGTACCTTGTATAATATTACATAGTCATTGCGAGAACTCTGCTTGCGCGATGCAGAATTTTAGTGCTGTCGGGTCCGTTAGATGTCGCCGTGTTGTTGTCCGTCGAACGCTAGATGACCTCAGAGATACTTAGCTACTGCTACATTTGCTTCGGGAGGAAGCTTTTGATTCAGTTTAGTTCCCGGATTGATTATATTCAATAACAATATTTAACGGAATTAGACGCCATGGATTTAGTTAGTTGTAATATTCACTTCCTTTGTTATTGCAGGTCTACAGACATTTGCCTTTAATGTCATATCTTACTGCAGCTTTTGTGGTTATTAGCATACCATTAATACTTATAGAATTTGCTGAGAGTGATCTAGTCAAAACTAAGCATCTAACTGCAAATCAAATAATAAGATGCACAGGTCAGTAAAAAAATCGAATCAAATAAATATTTAAACGAATATTTTTCACAATTACATATAAATCCAAAATATTTAAAATGGCTAAATTGACCGGCTGTTAGGTAACGAATCAACGCAGAGTGGATGAAATGGCGACAGGTCTCATGCACAATATGCGATCACAAGTATAAGGCAGTTATAAGGCCTGTCGTACTGTATGCAACTGAGTGTTGGGCTACAAAAAAGATGGATGAGCAATGGTTGCATGGGGTGGTGGTGAGAATGCTACGATGGATGTGTGGAGTGACAAGAATGGACATAATTAGGAATAATTACGTTAGAGGTAATATGAGAGTGGCGCCTATAAAGGTAAAAGGGAGTCAATTGACCTGGTAGGGGCATCTGGACATATTATACAAAGAGATGAAATGTGCGTAGGTAAAAAAGTGATGAGTATGCACGTAGAGGGTAAAAAATTGAGAGGACGGCTACGAAAAATATGGATGGACTGTGTGAGGATGGATATGAAAGAGAAAGGAGTAAACGATTAGATGACTGGCGACAGAGAAGTATGGAAGTGAAGGACATGCTGCACCGACCCCAAATGAATTGGGACCAGTGAAGTCAAATCACAGCACGATTTGTTACATTGACATAGATAATATGGTCAAGTTAACAAGTTTGAAATTAAACTACATTTATATTTTAATAGCAGCTGTATATTTTTCATCTTTGATCATAACAGATAAGTATAAGTATATAATCACGTTGATATAGAATTAGAATATTACAAAACACATTTGTATTTTTGATTTATTATATATTGTTGTCCACGTTATATCGTTACAATATGTGTATCACATTATTTTGAGATGATCACTTTCGTCATGCTCTATACGATGCCATGGATTTCATAGATGTTACTTCTAAAATGTTTACCCTGTGGAACAAAGTACCTTTGAGACTGAGCACGTTGCTAAGAATTTTAAGCTTGAGTGTTTCTTATGTAATCGTAATACTTCAGTTTGTTTTTTAATAAACTTAAAACTGTGTACACTTATTTAATAACACAAAGAGTGGCTATTAGGAAAACGGTAAGACAACCCCCCTAGGGAATGTAGCTTTAGTTTGCTAGATACTCTATAATCAATGTACCAACAATCGTTGTTTGTCAGCATACCAACCCCTTCTGCTAGAGAAGTAAATTCATCATCTATTGTTGCAGAAAACGTATTAGAACATAGTGTGGAATAATAACATGTACTGTTTTTAAATCTCTAGTGTCTAAGAAAACGGTTGAAACAGGTTTTTGTTTGTTTAGGCTTTTCCAAGTTATGTGCGTGTTAAATTGTTAATAATCTCTTGCATCGTGCCTCGGACAGCACATTAGGCCGTTGGCCTCGGTTGTTATCAATATCTTCAACAGTCCGGGTATCGGGTGTCAGTATTCCAGAATAAACTGACGCCGGTCCAAACCATTAAGTATTGACGTCCTTTTGGATCGTGGAGGTGAGCTTTCAAATCTGCAGGTCGATTCAGAATGTCACGATAACTCAGTCTCGTACGTTTCGGTTTCATATCGTACGATTACTTCAGTTTGATATTCAGAACAACCGTTTCGAATGTTAAAATCACGTCAAAGATATCGAATCTTATGTGACGTCATAACGCCCAATAACTAGTATCTTATAGTAAGTCAATGCTATTCAGAATGCTTCGATAACGCAGGTTGACAGCAAAATCCGATAATTGTTGTGGAAACATAATCGAGAGCTACATAGAATCAGATTGTTATTCGAAATATTTCTTTTTACCTATACATACATACATACATAGACTCACGCCTGTTTCCCGGAGGGGTAGGCAGAGACTACGGAACGCCATTTGCAACGATCCTGACATACCTCACTTGCTTCACTCACTCCCATCAAGTTTCTCATGCATGCTCTTCTGTTAAGGGTACTTCTGACTTGTCCTTTTTTCAGGATGTCTCCAATCTGGTCAAAGAACGTCCGCCTAGGTCTTCCCCTTTGTCCTGTTCCAGTCACACTTGCCTTATATATCTTCTTTGTCAGTATATCGTCATCCATCTTCTCCATGTGCCCAAACCATCTTAACATGCCTTTCTCAATGCTTGTCACTACATCTTCTTTTACCCCACACCACTCATACTTACAAAGACACACCACACATACTTCTCAGTACTCTCATTTCTACAGCATTTATTTTACTTTCAAATCTTTTCTGACATACCCAACTTTCACTACCATACATAAGGGTAGGCACTAACATTCCTCTATGTACAGCCAAACGTGCCTTTTTGGACACGTTTTGACTGTTCATAAACGCTTTCAGAGCTCCATTCACACTATTACCTGCATTAACTCTCCTTTCAATATCTTCTTCACTCTTACCATCTCTTTTACCTATAATTATATTTATAAATGAATTGAATGAAAATCAAATAGGTAGGTACTTAATTCCCCACCATTTCAGAATGAGTGGTATCGTGGTAGGTATATAGAAGATTTTCGGTATCAACCCCAATAGTTATTGGGAAATATCGCCTCACCCAGGACTTAGCCCGAACTTTGGTATCGGACACTAAAAATTATTTAAGGGGGGGCAGTAAATATACTAGCATGCCTGCAGAAATAAAGGTATCCTCAAATACCTATACTTTTAATTAATTGGGCCTATTTCACCAACCTTAAGTAGGGTAAACAGTATAAGGATTGGCACCCTAAGCCGGTTTCTACTACTAAGTAACAAATTCTCAAGAAAGTACAAATTCAATAATATTTTCTATGGTTTTGTCGGAATTGTGTTTACATGGGCATTAATAAAAATAAAACATCGTATTTAATAAAGCTGTTTTATTAGCATAAAAATATGCTCAAACTAATTTCTTTAGAAAAGTACAATCATTGGCACCCTGGTATAGTTATTGGCAGTACCAAAAAGGTACAATCATTGGCACTGTTGGCCTAAGGCCGTGATACCCAGACAGTCTTAAGACTTGATATCCGGATCTTTATACATGTAGTCTATGTAATCAAAATATATATTTATGAATGTTTATGTAACATTCTAATATTTCTAATGTAACCTTCTAATATATCTATTTGAAAGAAGTTTAGTCAATTTACCACGTTTTATAGGTATCTTTCTTTCGGCATATTTTTCTAAAGTAGCTCATCTTGTCTCTTAGATAGATTGTAGCAAATGAGCCTAGGTTCAGTTTCTCACAAGCATTTTGTTCGTAATATTTTTATCTATACCTACTAAGTTCTTTGTTTTAATCGATATCTGTCCTGATTTCTGGGTACTTTGTAGAGAAAGGTTGCCATCTCTGTACGACCGTACCATAGTAAGTTGGGTGTAAAATGCGCAAAAATATACAATCTAAAGTTGTTTGTATGCGAATTTGACGGAAAACAACAAAACTCAGAAAAAAATATGATTCTAAAATAACTATGTTTCAAAACCATGTTGTTGAACAATTTTTAAGTATAATCATTGGCACTATCGGAAAAGACGATCCATCTATTTAATAGCGCAAAACTAACGTTGATTAAGCTTTAATGAAGACAACAGATACTTCAAATAAAAAGGTACTTTTGTGTAAAATTAATTAAAAATATATATTTTCGCTTCGGAAAGTAACTACCTAACATTTCATTAATTTTTTAGGCAATTTTCCTAACAATTTTTTAAAAACAGTTGTTAAAGAAAAATGGTTCATAGTTAAGATTTAAATATTTGTTTTGTGTATAAGAAATAGGTTAATCCTGCTTATGAATGTATTTCTGTGACATAATAATATAAGATTTTCCTAATTGTGTGTCACCTAATGCCTTGGGGTGTACCTTGAACGGCATGGATACAATAAAACGACCAACACCCAGAAGCAAGTCAATCTAGGGTATCAAAATGTATATCCGCTAAAACTAAATGCCTACGTTTCTGTAGAACAGATTTATTCATATTCATGGAAGGTAGAATTTCAGTGATGCGCTTCATAATAATGAACTGTTCACATAAGGATTTATCCGACTGGTGAACAGATTTAATGTTGCATTTTACTCGCCCCCCAGTAGGTTGGTTAACTACACCACCCAAGCCAATTATAGGGTTAGACAGACTGCGAGGTAACTGCAGACGCTGTGCCAGATCCTCAGTGATGATAGACACTTGTGATCCACAATCAATAAGCGCCCGAGCTAAATGGTAATGTCCATTGATATCCTGCACATAAATGATTGCGGTACCTAACACCATAGTTGAGACACCATCTTCACTATATAAAACTAGAGATTGAGCAGTATGAGCTAAGGTGTTGCTATCACTCTGTGAGAGAGGTGTGGGTGAAGTATTTGTTGTGTGTCACCTAAATGTAATTTAGTATGATAGCGATCTTTGCATAATTGGCATACACTATGGGATAAACACTTAGACACATGATGATTACGCAGACAATTAAAGCATAATTTAAAGCATAATTTGCTCTGTATAACAAAAGATTTCCGTTCAGAAGGCATCATGGAATCAAATTTATTATATTTATATAAAGTATGCTTTTGACTACAACATGGACAACTTAATGTGTTAACAATTGATTCGACAACATTAAATGAGTTACTGGGTGTTGATTTAGTAATTTTTGAATTAGAAATGTTTTCTAGAATACGCAGCCGATTTTCCAAGAACCCAAGTAACTCCCTAAATGTTGGATTTTTAATATTATCTATTTTTGATTCAAATTCAGTGCGTAGTTAGATAATTTCTTAAGAATTATGTTGAGTAACAAAAAACACCAAGAATCTACATCAAACTTCAACCTTTTAAGGGCCTTAGTGCTTTCCTTGATAGTGGAAACAAATCGGTTCAAAGTTTTAATATTTATTTGAGAAATATTTGGCAGACTTACAATTGTTTCTATATATTTGTCTGCAATAACTCTTTTGTTTTCATAACGACCAGTTAGTAAACTATATGCTATTGTATAATTTTCAGGTGTTAAAATTAAATGTTTCACTAATGATAGGGGATCCTTATCAAGTACACTAAGTAAATAATGCATTTTTCCACATCACTAAGCTGATCATTGTTATGAATTAAATTATTAAACATTGAAATGAAGTTTGGCCACTCCACATGAATTTCATTAAACTTATTGAGTGACAGCTTGGGAAGGCGAATTTCACTAGACTTGTGAACACTATTGGAATTGTTGTTTGATGATGTAAATTGTTGTGAATCTATGGATGCGTGTATGACTTGAATATGAGGTCATGGTCAGTAAAATGTCATTTCTTGTGGTGGCGTCGTGTGTCGGGTCATCCCTGTCCCTCTAATATGGCGAGAGAGATGATGGCTGGCACATGCGTCATACTCGTGAACGGGTGCTACTTGCGATGACTGGTCGATGACGGTCTTGTGGGCTGGTATTACATTTTAATATTTAACTGCATAATTTCCATCATGGTTCTGATCACTTTCGCGGATAGCCTGCATTATTAAGTTTATATAATACAAGTGGATGCTCCTGTTTCACCACGTCTATTCTGAGGAGGCTAACTAAATGAACATCAAAATTTAAATTAAGAATTATGCTTGACTATTATTATGTACAGTAAATATATACAAGTGATATAGAAGGTGTAACAGTTGCAGCACCTTACAAAATGTAAATTAAGTGTATTATGCAAAACCTGGCGATGAAAAAGAGTGACCGTGAGTTTTATTGCCCGTTCTTTCTCATGGTTCTACGCCCTTACTTTGCGAACGTGGCAGTAAATGTACAGTCTTTAAGTAATTATTTCATGAATTTATTATTTTGACGTTCATAAGCGTCACATTGTGACCTAAATGAATAAAGGATTTTGACTTTGACTTTGAAATAGAGTAAAACAGCTCCTGGAACTCGTCATAACCACGGTCTAGCTCTTGACGTTTCTTTTCGTTAAGGTTTGTAGACTCAGACATAAGAATAGAATACAGTTCATCCATTTGTTCGGGATACTTTTCGATATCCCTAAAACGAACTAAAAATTGCTTAGTTAAGGCTTGGTCTTCACCCTTTAGGGCTAGATTCGTAGCGATTTCATACAATTTACTGATGTTTGTATGAATAGTGTTAAATTTTACACTATACTGGTTTGTTTTGCTCATATTGTAGGTTATGTGTAAGAAAAGTAACCTCAATAGTAAATAAGCGTTCAATCAGTCAAGTAAGAACTGTCACAACGACACAGATATTGATAGACGATATTTTCTGTATAATAGCACAGATTTGTTAATCTGTGCTAATATACAGAAAGTGCAACAGATTATATTAGAATTCAGTACAAACTTTAGAAAAAACTTGATCGAAAAGTACGATTACGATTTGAAAACGAGGGTAGAAAATTTTCAAGAATTTGAAAAATTTATATTTAATACGATATGGAATAAAACCATGGAAAATTATGTTTGATGATATTGAGAATGATAGAATGTATGGATTCGGCTCGAAGGACCAAGGAATATGGTGGGGAAAATAAGAGAAAAGCTGAGGTACCTTGCTTGTCGCTGGAGTTTTGTTTCCTCTCGTTTTCCTTGCCCACCATAGGTTGATTTTCTGGTGGTTGCCGATCACACCGAGCACTCGCAAGATGATACCATCCGGTACGGGTTGTATAGGCATCGACCATAGGAGGATAGTGTCTTTCACGTTCGGAGGTCAGCGCGGAACAGGGTCAAGGTGCCCATTTGCATTTTTGACGTGCGATCGAGCGAAGGTGGAGGGTAGATAGGAATTAGGTGAGGAAAAGTTTAATAAATTTAATAAGGATATGATTTTTCCCAACAACCTGCATCTTGCATGTTACAATATACAAAAATGATTCTTCAACTATCTTATTTCATGCCGTGGATTTCGTAAGAGGAGCCTAAGGAAAATAAACGAAGCTAATAGCATCTCTGCGAAGAGACGGGAAATTCGACATCAATGCCTCTATCAATCAGATCGGCCAACATAGTCTATAATAATAAAATTATTTTCAAGCTTCTACTCTTTACTGAGAGCGTTTCACAAAAAAGTTTAGTCCAAGATATGTATGTCCGTAAAAAAGCACTGACTAAAGGCCAGAAACTGTAAATTAAGGCCGGAGAGTTATCTCGTGCCAAAAAATTAGTATGAACAGACTTAGCAGGTATATTTTCCTTTTCATGGTTTCAAGTACAGGTTTAAGGCGTTTCCCAAAAGTAAAAAATGGGTCATATTTACATAAAACGTCCTTCATCATATCAGCCAAACGACGTCCACTGCTGGACATAGGCCTCCCCCAAGGTTCTCCACACAGACCGGTCTTGAGCCGCCCGCATCCAACCGCCTCCCGCGATCTTGACGAGATCGTCGGTCCACCTTGCGGGAGGCCTACCTCTGCTGCGTCGTCCGGTACGTGGCCGCCACTCCAGAACCTTTCTGCCCCAACGGCCATCGATTCTTCGAGCTATGTGCCCTGCCCACTGCCACTTCAGCTTGGCTATCCGGAGAGCTATGTCGGCGTCTTTGGTTCTACTGCTGATCTCCCGATTTCTGATTGGATCTCGCAGGGAAATTCCAAGTATAGCTCTCTCCATCGCCCTCTGAGTGACCTTGAGCCTTCTGTTAAGGCCCATAGTGAGCGACCACGTCTCTGATCCGTAAGTCATCACTGGCAACACACACTGGTCAAAGACTTTCGTCTTGAGACACCGCGGGATATCGGACGAGAAGATATGTCGCAGCTTCCCGAACGCTGCCCAACCGAGTTGCATTCGACGATTGACCTCCTTCTCGAAGTTGGACCTACCTACTTCTTCTTACATAAAACGTCCTTAAGTTGACTTAAACTAAAGTCAGTCACAATCCGTCTCGCCAAATATAACTTTAAGTACTTGAAGTCAAAATAATGAGTCATATTCTGCCACAGCCACCGCATTCGTATGAAAAACTAGCAGACATGGTGCATGTGTTACCGGTAATGCGGTAACAGGCATGCGACAGTAATGATTCGTTTACAGTAATGAGCTTGAGTCCCGACGGTCGCCGCACGTACTGCAGCGCAGCCTCATTACCGGCGAGTTTCCTTCGTCACGAGTGTGTGGACGTCTTTATTGTGTTTTTATAAAAATACTACACTACTAGTTTTAGTCATAAATTGCTAGCTAATCCCTTACTAATAATATATGTCCCGTATAGATTGTTCCACGGTAGCGATAGCCTAGTGGAGATACCAACAGACTGCCATGCAGAGGACTGCGTAATGACTTTTCGAAGTTATGTGCGTATTAAATTCTTAATTATCGCTTGTCTCGTGCCTCGGAGAGCACGTTAAGCCGTCGGTCCTGGCTGTCATGAAGATCTTTGAAAATCGGTTTTGGGCTTTAAATAAACTGACACTAGTCTTCACCATAGAATATCGCTATGCCTTCGGATTGCGGAGGTCAGACAGGCAGTCGCTCTTTGGAAAAGCTAATATTCGGCCAAATCCGGTTAGACTAGTAAACGGACCCCAAGTTGAAACAGTTATCCCTGTTTGCAGACAAAGACTGGTCACAGAAACCCAGTTTCGGTGCGACATCTTATTTATAATTTTATCCCTCTTTTCTCTACTTCTGTAACACTACAAAGTCGCATTATTTATTTTCTAAAACAAAATATTTTTATTAAACCTACAACACAAAGTCTCGCTTCATAAATTATGCGGTAGCTGTTTGTCTCGAGTACTGCTGCTTGCGAGCAAGAGCCGTCTGCTTAGCATAACTTAATCACTGTTTTTAATTATGGAAAAGTTCTACAATGTATGCAAACTATAGGCGTCTATTTATTAAAATGAATACAATAGATGACGTCTTGACTTTGTTTATAGCTTTGTTCTAGTGAATTATGAAGTGGGTAAGCATATCTGGTAGAGTCTGGTAGCTTAATGATAAAGATGAAACTTGTCTGTACAAATGTTATTATTTCAGGTACTGGATAAGAGATTGTTTAATCTTGTTTATAATAATATAATTATTATTATAACATCGTAGGATAACTCTCATAAGATCATCTGCAAAACTAGTCAGTAGCAGATCCTTGCCACAACTACCAATTCATTTACTTAAAATCAGCTTAAGATCAATTTACACATTTTTTGTTTGTTTTATACGGTTGAACCAATAATACACTAATAAGTATTACATCTTCCTGTTATGCTATTAATAGTTTAAAATATTTTTACACTATTGACATAATCACAAGAAAATTTTGAAACAAGAATGATAGAATAAACCCAATCAATTCAAACCACTCTGTTTAAATTGATTGGGTTTATTCTATCATTCTTGTTTCCAGTTTTAGCCAGTTGGCTAAAGTTTAACTAGTCTTGAATTGCTCTTGACAAAGAGGGGTGAACCCAGCAAGATGCAGGTAAAACTCTCGAAGACTTCTGTATATTCATATTTCCCCAAATCTGTTAGTGTTTCTCCAAATTTGCATTTATATTGGATCCACTGTGTCTTTTTCGGCTGGTGCATGCATAGCTATAGTCACCGTAAGTAACTACAGTGATTATTCTTTTTTTTTGCTTTTAATAATTTCTGCAAATGTTTGAGGTACTTGCTTTGCCGTGTATTATAAGTCAGTGTTTTCGCGAAGAGTATGTACTCGGCCCATGATAATGCTTATTTTTACAATATACAATACTTCTTTTTCCAGTTTAGTATTTGCGCTTCACATCACTACAATATGACGGACGATGCGTAAGGTCGATGTACTCTGTTTGCTACAAAGAATTATAACCTAAGGCATAGAAGTAACACTAAATAACAACAGCGGTTGCTATGATTGATATCTTCTTTCTAATGGCACATGCAGTATGATAGAAAGAGCTGTCGATAGGTTTAGCAGCACGCTCTTATAGCAACCTCGTGGTAGGCAAACAGTAGACATAACATAGAGTTAGGAAACCTAGTGTTGTTCGTAACAGTGATGATTTATCGATAAATATTTTTGGTCAGATGTCTAACTTTAGTATGTGTCGATATATTTAAGCCGTAGAAGTAAACAACTAAAATATTGAAGTTGTAGTTTTTGCTGTTGACGCCGGACAGTGCTTTGCAAAGACTTGCCAGACAGACAGTACTAAAAAAATCACGTGTTTAATTGTTCGTTTTAGCCATAAAATCTATTGACAAAAAGTATTCATAAACTAATGAGCGATGCGTTGCGATGCGATGCTAAGAAACTGTCACTTAGATTATGTATTGTACGAATTATACCAGATTGGCTAATGCGGCACGGCAGGCTTTGGCAATTTATTTGCCTCGCATCATATCACGTTGATTTTTTTAGAGTTGTAGGTAATCCGAATGCCACGCCGAAGCTTGCGGGTTTGATTCCCGCTCAAGTCAAACATTTGTGTGCATGAATATGGATGTTTGTCTTGGTCTGGATGGTACTATGTATAATATGTAATATATTTACAGAAAAGTATATATGCATGTTTATCGATTGTCTAGTACCCGTAGTACAAGATTTGCTTTGGGACCAGATAATGTTGTGTGAATGTGAAAGAATATTATATTTTATGGTAGAATATTATGTAGCGGACTGCAAGGCAAGACGTCTTTGATCAGTCAGGATAGCACTAATATGATAAATAATATAGAAGTAGGTAGATTATTTAAAATCGTTGTTATTATTATATTTTATTAATATGTTCAAACTAAAATTACACACTTTTTGTTTAGCTTTGGATAAATAATTCTACCGGATGTGCAATGTCCGCGCATAAATGTAATGTAGGCACAGCTTTCGGTTTTAAACGACGCCAGGTGCTATCTGTCTTTAAAAAACAGTCTTTCTCAAAATGACGTGAACAAATACGATGGTACTTCTGCTAAATCAAACTAGGCCGTCCAACTGCATTTATCCAAAGTTTTCTTGTGACGTCATTAATAGGCAACCTGTAATAAAAAACACCTTCTTAATAATAAAAAA
The DNA here is from genome assembly GCA_944739405.2 of Euclidia mi. NCBI lineage: Eukaryota > Metazoa > Arthropoda > Insecta > Lepidoptera > Erebidae > Euclidia > Euclidia mi. The sequence goes on along the minus strand of OX123196.2, from coordinate 61,036,868 downwards.
ATGCTACTCACATCCCTAATCCATCTATTATTTTATAGATGCAAAAATGTAAGCCTACACACACGCGCGTACACTGGAACACTTGGCTTTAGGTTAATAGACGCTACTATTAAGGTAGGTATCTAAGTAAATTATGTACATTAAACTGCGCGTACTATCAAACGCACGATAGAAAATTAGACCGCTGGACGTCTTTGTTTATTGCCAACTTAGCAACCGCGGCTACCCGCTGTCGCTTCCAGCTACAGTTTTACATTCATGTCCGATAGTTAGTTTCCGTATTTATCCCTCATTCAAAAAACATCGATATCTCCTTTCACTGTCAAATCCCATCACTAAGGCTATTAAATCAATAAATGTACAAAATAACAATTTGTGCGATAAATTCGTAACACATACGTATGCAAGCTGTTCCTTTGATTTGCAATACAATGATATTGTGTAAACTTAACACTCATTATAGCATTAATACGAGAAAAGTAAATAAATTTGTTGGAAAATTCCGACTCACTGCTAGAAGATAAAGTTTCGCCTGTTATTTCCGTTCCGAGAATAGCGGAATCCACATCCCGATATCACATACACGATGTGTATTAATTAATGAGTACACTATTTAAATATTATAAGCTTACTTACTATTTAAATGCAAAAAAGTTATTAAAAATGTAAACACAAACGACCAACAAATTTTACACTGATGACAGATCACAGCACGGCTATTTAGAGAATGTAGTCAAAGATATGAGTATGTAAAGAGCCTATGCCTCTTTAAATGAGACGCGTAATTTGACGTTATGATTAACCAACTAAGACCAACTGACATTACATGTTGCACGTTCGGTATAAGGAAATTTATAGGGCATGTTCTCTCTAGTCTAAACGTCCAACCTCTCTAGTTTGCTACCTACATAGTGGCTAAACTCTCGTAAACGTCACGTTGTAGTCCTGTGCAGTGTTGATTTTAACGAAAATGCTTAACCTCTGGAACGCAGGCGGGACATACGTATGTCCCAGGAAAATTTGTTCCGTCCAGCGCTTGCGGGAAACACGTATGTCCCGCAACGACAGCGCCACGTTTCACTACTTGAAATGACGTTAAAATAATTCCACCAATAAGATTATGTTCCACTATTGCAAAGTATGAGTATTCTTTTTAAGTCTGCATTGTAATTGGTTGTCATTTTTATAGACTTTTTTTTGCAATAATAACGACTGAAAATTGTTTGCCACAAGTTCGATTTCGCGCGCGTTAGAGTGACGACAGCTCTGCTTTGAAAAACGTGTAGCGTCGCAATCTCGTAATTTCACTATATGTATTATATGTCATTATACTCGGAAACTAATCTTGTTTGCTATAAAATAAAGTTAAGATATGATCATTGTATAAATTATAACGAAAAACGATTTACAAAATATCATTATCAAAAATGGCGGCAAGTTGTAAATACATCCGTCCGCATTTCAGTTTTGTAAGATTAGGTAGTTAAAAGTCGGTACTATTACTCAAAACCTTTCTTATTTATCACAAACTAATGAGTAAATAGTAATAAAATAATAAACTTATGGTTTTGATATTTACGAAAGTGAACCTAAGTCGGCACAGTTTCGCGCGCGATTATGGCGGCCGTTTCGTATTCCGATGATGTGTTTAAACTTTTGTTGATTTATAAAAATATAAGTGAAGTTGATATTAACTGTTGATCAAATTCAATAACTCATTAAGTAAGGTATATAAAGTGATGTGAATAATTGCTAAAATGCTAAATATTTGTGAGATAGTGTGTGTTAAAAGTTTTATTGAAGAGGATTTTTTCATGTTTTCGAGTTTTATTTCAACGAACTGCAGAGAAAAGGTAATTATATATCATATATCTATAATAAGTTTTTTAAGCATATTTCAAGGATGCAAAAACCGTCATTATTTTTGTGATACCTTGAAAACTAACTGAGATATAGGTAAAATAATGACGCCGGTCAGCTGTTGCTCGATCAAGAGGTAAAACAGCCTGCACTACCGGCCATTTTTTATTTTTTACGTCCCGCGCGGGAGGGGTTAATTGAAAGTTATTTATTCTATCTATATTTTTCTGGAAAATCAATGCTATTGGCAGCTTTTATATCATGGGCTGAGAACATACTTTTCGGAAAGGCAATAATTTATAATAGACGGTGTATAATTATAAGTGAGTGATAGGAGTTTGTCCATTTTAGAACTTGACCTCAATTAAGAAGACCTGACTTGAAAGTTAATTATTATCGTGGAAATGTACTTCAAGAAGTAAACATTTTGGTATCTGACTTGCTTTTTTTGTTCATAAATATAAGGTAGAGTCATAAAAACAGCATTGCATTTACTTTCACGGCGGGCTAGTGATATGCAGTCTAATATAACTTATAGAGACATAGGGTGGATGTTGCATTTGAACAAACTATAATTTAAGACTATACAATCTTGGACTTACCTTATACGCTTTATGCCTTAGCGCAGTGTCCTGCCTTAGTAAAATAGTGCCAAAAGATGTTCTTGGCTCTACCACTAACCTCTTAACTCCACTTTGGATTGAATTTGGGTCCCAACAGAAAAAGGTACAGTATAGCCGAAGTCCATCTTCAGCCCAATCGCAATAAAATATTTATTTTCAAGTCGGATTCTCAGCTAACTCCCCAACTGTAGCCTGCTTCCTTGACATTGAAAACGCGTTCAACAATATTTTGACAGATAAAGTAGTTAAAACTTTGGATGAATTAGATGTAGGTAAAAGAATATGTGCATATTTTTGGAATTTCTTGAGTGACAGGCGACTGATGATTAAACGAGAAAATATGAATGACACTGAAGTTAGATGCACAAATAGAGGACTTGCTCAAGGGGACCTTTTGTCACCATTGCTTTTTAAAATATATGTCACAAAATTAATAACGCGTCTATTGCTCAGTACGCGGATAACTTTGCCTTATATATAAGCGATAAGAATATACATATCTGTGAAGTCCAATTGCAGAAAGCGTTAGATAACATGGTTTTAATATTAGATAATATTGGTCTTCAGTTATCTCAAGGAAAGTCTTAAACTTGTATCTTTAGTAGAGGTCGTAGAAATAAACAAGTAAATTTAAAAATTAATAATTTTGTAGTACAGTCGGCAATGGTTATTAAATACTTGACATTATGGCTAGATCGATCACTCAGATGGAGCAAACATATAAATAAGATTTCTGAAAAAAGCTTAAAATTCTTAAACTTATTAAAATGTATAGCGGGTTCTGGTTGGGGGGTACACCCCAAGCACCTACGTACACTTTACATATCTCTGGTACGAAGTAGATTTGACTTTGCTTGCTTTCTTTACGACAACAGTGCAAAGTCTCATTTATTTAAGATAGATAAAATCCAGAACCAAGATTTGCGTATTATTGGAGGATATATTAAAAGTACACCTATACATGTTATGGAGAGTGAACTATGCGTCCCACCACTGTTTCTAAGGAGGCTTTACCTTGCTTATAAATTCTGTGTCAAAAGAATGTCCTGGTCGGATAATATTACGGTGAATATTTTGAATGACCTAACTTCCATAAATCATAAGAGATACTGGCAAAGAGTTAAAAAACCTTTACTGTTCTCTGTATATAATGATTGTAGACATTTTTGTATACATGCGTCAAATACACTTGAGATATTTAACTTAGATATTTGAGTTAGTTATATAGATATAAGGTGTATTAATGATACTAGTATGGATTGCATTCAAGGTTCTAAACGTAATCAAGATATAGTGACAATCCAATTTAATGTTATTAGAGAATTGAACATAGAATATGCCGGCTGGTCAAAGGTGTTCACTGATGGCTCAAAAAGTAATTCTGGTTTGGGAGCTGCATATTATGACCAGCTGATGGACAGATCAGCCATGTTCAAAATAGAGGTCGATGTATCAATTATGACGTCGGAACTTATTGCGATTTCGGAAGCTCTCAAGTATATTATAAATCAGAATTATAAGAAAACTGTTATATTTACAGATAGCAAGAGTGCCTTGCAGCATTTGGCTCGATGCGCCTCTGGCTATAGCAGAGGTGTACCGATAGCCTACATGATTCTAAAATTTTTTCATGAATTAAGTATTAGAAATGTTAATCTGAGGTTGCAATGGGTTCCTTCTCATATAGGATTAAGGGGTAATGAGGAGGCTGACAGGTTGGCTAAATTAGCGACTACAGAGGGGTCCGATTTTTTCATTTTACTTTTTCATACGGAAATATTACCAAAATTTAAAAAAAAGTGTTACATGCGTTTCAAAGAATATTTTGACGAGAGAAGCAAGGAAAAGGGTAATTGGTTTAAATCACTCCAATGTCAGCCTTCTCATATTCCATGGTTTTGCTTTGAATGCAAATTAAATAGGGTAAATATCATAACGTTACTTCGATTGCGTAGTAGACACTATCCAACAAAAAGATTTGCATTTCTTATGAAAAAAGTAAGTTCATCTAACTGCGAAGATTGTGGCAAGTTGGATGATGTCTATCATATTCTTGCGGAGTGTGTTAAATATAGAGTAGCAAGGGAGTCACGGATGCAAAATTTTAAAACAAATACTTATAATTTTTGAGCTTTTAATAGTATATTGGCTGAACCTTTAAGCAAGGCAGCGGAATTTATTGTAGACTAGAGGACGCCAGCAGCTACGCCTGCATTTTTTTTAATTTACCCGTTTTGGCCGATCCCGTGGGAATTTCGGGAAATCCCTTCTTAGTGCATCCCTACGGTCGCCAAGGAACATACATGCCAAATTTCAGCTTCCTGCGCTCAATACTTTCGGCTTTAGCGTGTCTGTCAGTCAGTCAGTAACGCAAGGATTTTATATATTAAGATATGGTTTTGCAACAATGATACCCCGCAGTATTTAAAATCTGCTTGTGATGTTTGTCTAGTCTAGGTTATAATGTAATATGTATGTAAGTTAAGGTTACTATGGGGCTGACATAGCCTTTTGGTTTAAAAGCCCTTATAATACAATATAATAAAAAAATAAAAAATATATTAATACATTTTTTAAGATATTAAATTTGCAGATCATTCGGTTTAAATGTACATACATACATACAAACATACATACATAGACTCACGCCTGTTTCCCGGAGGCAGAGACTACGGAACGCCATTTGCAACGATCCTGACATACCTCTCTTGCTTCATTCACTCCCATCAAGTTTCTCATGCATGCTCTTCTGGTTAGGGTACTTCTGACCTGTCCTTTTTAAGGAGGTCTCCAATCTGGTCAGAGAACGTCCGCCTAGGTCTTCCCCTTCATCCTGTCCCATTCACACTTGCCTTATATATCTTCTTTGTCAGTCTTTCGTCATCCATCCTCTCCATGTGCCCAAACCATCTTAACATGCCTTTCTCGATGCTTGTCACTACATCTTCTTTTACCCCACACCACGCTCGTATCACACAATTCTTTACTCTGTCGGTCAAAGACACACCACACATACTTCTCAGTGCTCTCATTTCTACAGCATTTATTCTACTTTTAAGTCTCTTCTGCCATACCCAACTTTCACTACCATACATAAGGGTAGGCACTAACACCCCTCTATGCACAGCCAAACGTGCCTTTTTGGTCACGTTTTGACTGTTCATAAACGCCTTCAGAGCTCCATTCACACTATTACCTGCATTAACTCTTCTTTCAATATCTTCTTCATTCTTACCATCTCTTGTGAACAACGTACCCAAGTAAACAAACTCATTCACTTGTTCCACTCGCTGTCCATCGATCAAAACATTACAAGCCGTAACGCATTCCTCCTTTTCAAAAACCATCCACCAACTTTCGCAGCGTGCATGATTGTTACCATCTCCTGCAACTCCTCCGCTGAAGATGCAAGTATTACCTGATCATCAGCATAAAGGAGGCATTTGACGAGTAACCCATTCATCCTTAATCCACAGTCACTATTTTTTAAATCTTGCAAACAACTGTCCATGAAGGGATTAAACAGCCACGGCGACGCTACACATCCCTGTCTAACACCTTTCTCGATGGTAAACCAGTCAGTGTATGCCCCGTTTATCCTCACACAAGCTCTAGAATCCTCATAAAGGGATTTCTCATAAAGGGATTTCAGAGCTCGAATGAGGCTGCTGTCCACCCCATTCATTGACAGCACCGACCACATGTCATTCCTCACCACTTTATCGTAAGCCTTTTCCAAATCCACGAATGCGCAATAGACCTTTTGACCTTTGGCCAAGAATTTCTCGGCTATGCACCGCAAGGAAAATACTTGATCCGTGCACCCCATACCCTTTCGGAATCCTGCCTGTACATCTCATATTTTCTTGTCGGTTACTTTCATAACCCTTTCAACCAGTACCTTTGCATACAATTTGCCAAAAGTGCTGAGAAGGCTAATGCCTCTATAGTTTTTGCAGTCTTGCTGCGAGCCTTTTCCTTTATAAAGAGGTACAACTACAGCTGTGGCCCAGTCATTAGGTACTCGGCCGGTGCTCCAGCACAAGTTATATATAACCGCTGCAACTGACCAACTATGATGCCTTGTGCAGCCTTCAGCATTTCGACTGTAATTCATCATATCCTGCAGCCTTACCTACTTTCATACTTCCCAGTGCCTTCACGATCTCATCCACGCCAATAACACTTTCATCATCGCTATCGTTACCATCCATTTCATCGATCGGTATCTCTATCGCCGTTCTTTCAAATAAACCTTCAAAATACTCTTTCCATCTCTTCAGCATGCATGATTCACCATTCAATATCCTTCCATTCTTGTCTCTGATGGATGTGTATTCTGAGAATTGAGTTTTTCCTCGAACTGCACGAACGGATTGCCAGAAAAACTTAATGTTTCTCCGTCAATCGTCAGACAGTCTGCTATCAAACTCATCTTTCTTTTCCTCTTTTTTCCTTTTAACCATTTCTTTCACTATTCTTTTTGACCTAACACTAACTCCTTTCTTGCTTTGTCTATGTCCTCGCTCGTTGCTTTTCCCATTCTTTCATTTGCTCTAAATGTAATATCTTTAAAACCGATCTTTAAAACCAATATGTCGCGATAGAATCCGTAAACCGTAGTTTGATTTCAATGTGTAAGATTCGCGTAGACCCAAGAATATTATAAATCCCTCTGAAAGTAAACATATAGAGTAGGCAGGCTACTGCAAGAAAGGAATTCTTTACACCTCGCTTCAAATAGGTATTCGTAGGTATTATAAAATAAACTTGGTAAGTATACCTGTAATTTACATCTATATTCTATATCTTTTATTTGCATGATATCAATGTTCTCATTGAGTCCGATCATTTATAGCTAAATAAAAAATATCGTATTGAATAACGCGATGAAGAACGCAGATATTTAGTAAATTATACCAACTATGCCAAATGAAGGAAACGATGATCAGATCAAATAGCTAATGCCAACATTGACGCGCGGTATTATATAGCGTGATGAGACGAATAAGTACACATCGCTGAGGGTTGCTTTCCACTAGAGCGATGGCAGTTAGCTACGTCATAGGACACACTTTTCATATGCAAATGAAAATATCTACTGGAATCAGTATATTATGAATCAATAAAGGTTTAAATATAGACCCTCTTATAGGTATTTTTTTCTATTAATGGATTTAGTAGTAGTAATGTAGACAAAATTACTTCCAGTTATAAAGAGAGCGCATGAAAAATAAATGCATCTTCTAGTCCCGATATTTTGACCAGCTTGTGACAGTCGTAGTCATAAGAACACTGTACTAGATCGCACGAAAACTATTGCCACAATAGTGCGCGAGGCAGAAAATTGCTGATAAAGACAAGCTCTTTCAGAGTAGCTGCGGTGTATTAGCGTTTGATTCCAAATTAACATAAGTGATTCATAGTACTGAAAAATTTGAAACTGTAAGTGCCAGTTGAACCGCGAAATCACCTGCCTTAAAAAGAGTATACGGACTAACGTTCATATCGCACGAAATTATTGCACATTCTCGCTTCGCGCTGGAAAGCCACCCTTTACCGCTAGTAGTGTATACTGTTGGTAATTGTCGCGAATGTTTGTTCCGACGATATTAATTAGCAGCACGAGCGACATGCGTCGATCACCGATCATGGTGTACACGCTAAATTACACCGCCATTGTTATTTAGCTCAACAAATTTGTCTTGATGAACCTTTTTGTGTTCCATTCATCAACATCCCCGTTTATCCCAGTTTCGGCCTTATAATCTAGTAATCTAGCGATATTCCAGTTGCAACCTGTGGTCCAATTACTAGTCTAATCAGATTTTTGCCGTGTGGTTGACGGCATAGAATACAAGTGTCACCACCCCTATCTTCCCGTGGGTGTCGTAAGAGGCGACTAAGGGATAACATGATGCAAATACCATCTTTGCGTAGAGACGGAAAACTCGACATCAAACCCTATACGACTGCCTCGTTGGTCTCGCGGCATAAATGTGCGCGTGGGATCGGGAGGTCCCGGGTTCGATTCCTGGGTCGGGCAGTGTTATTGGGTTTTTCTGTCACGAAATTCTCAGTAGCAGCACGGAGTCTGGAAATGTGCCCGGTACGGCAATAGGCTCGCCCCTTATTGCGTGGGACTAAAGTATATCGGGCGAAAAGTGGGTGTAGAAATACACTTCTGCCTACCCCTTCGGGGATAAAAGGCGTGACAGACACGTTATGTATCAGATTTTACTGTATATTAGCTTTTCCACAGAGAAATTGCCACACAGGCATTTTGATAGGCTCTATTTGATACAATGCAAACTTGACAAACTTCAAATGCCGGTGTCTCAGGCTCTTCATGAAGCACAAGATCGTAGCAAATGGCGAAGCCTACTGCAGCGTTTCCGTCGGAGCCACGATCCTCAGCAGTGAGGGACCGACTTGAGGAGGGAGATTTGATAAATCCGGTTAGACTAGTAAGTGGACCACGAGTTGCAACTATAAGAATGTTAGGACGATGATTATAAGCATTCATAAAATAAATAAAAAATACGCATTTGTGAATAAATAAAGTTAGCTTCGATTCGTTTATCAAAACGCTCTAATATGACAGGCTTGTAACACAGGATTATAGTTATAAGTTATACAGGATTTATGGTCATGGCGACCATGAATCCTGTAAAGAATTCGAAACGCAACCGGCTAGTTATCATTAAAAAATATAGTTTCTAGATCATTCAGTTAAAATTTAATAACTAAGTAAAACTAATATAATGCGATAAAATCCGTAAACAGAAGTTTGATTAAAAAAAATACATCTTGTTATTACCGTATCCTAAGTCCATTGCCAGTCTTATTTCTATTCCTCTTTCTTATATAATAGCTCACTTCTGCCCACGGCTTCGCACACGTAGGAGTCTGTTATTGGATTATAACGTTGCCGATGTGCTATACTGATGTTTAAGCTATATCACTGTGCACTCCCCCCATTAGGCCAGAATTTTCCGGGAAGGAAAATTCTGTGGCTGGTAGGCGGCAACTGCTTTCCGGAACCCTGAAACAGATGAGTGGTGGTGTCAGTAGGCTAAGTACAAGGCAACTACTAACCCTGAAAGAAAAAAACATTGAACGTCACCAAGCATTGAACGTTCCCATTACCTGACATTCATCCCATACAAAAAGCCATCACACACATTCATACGTGTGAAAAAAAGGCCTACATTCATTCCCGATGCGAGTCGTATACTAAATAATATAGGACGCGCGAAGAGGTATTAAGTATACGTGAGTTTTAGAGTAAGTAGCCACCAAGCCTAGGTTGCTAGGCACCACCTGACAAAACGGGTTCGATAAGTGAAAAGTAAAAAGAAAATGTATATATCGTAAACTAATAATATTACGACCAATTGGCAATAATTATGGCAGCATAAAGCAATGTCGTTCGATTTCCCATTCCATAATAAGGAAATACGCTACAATTTGGCATCACATGTACACCGAAGTTAAAACTATCATAAGCCTGCCTACGCCATAAAACATTACCAGTGTAGCATTATTTCATATTTGCTGATGTAAAGTTAACATTTCTTTTCACCCAATAATTCATTTAGGACAACAAAAAATGAAAATTCAAAGCAATTTATCTGTTTATTGAACATGGGTTTACTGAATTACCGGCAAATGAACGGCGAATATTTGGCGGATATCGAGTATTTATTGCTCACAAAGTAATAAGTTAAAAGAGAAAGCATAATGAATTAGAAGTCGATTATTTTTATTTTCTTTTAAAAAGACATGTATTGGACTAGAGATAAGTTCGTTTCTTGAATGTTTGTAAATACATTCAAGCAACGAAAACTTGCAACAATAGAATGATTTTTTTTGTGAATCACACAAAATTTTGTCCCGTATGGTGATCGAACCCACAATGCTTGGCCCAAAGTTAAAAATCTAATTTTTTTTTTGTTTCTATAACCCCGCCTCATTAAACGCTCTACTGACCTTAGTCAGCGAAGTAGAAATCAACATATTATTATGTACACTTGGTAACGTCCACATAAAATACATTACAGAAAACGTTTTTTTTTTTTCTTATACCTACATGTCAGGGCTTTCAATTGGAAAAAATAGTTTGAAATAGACCGTAACCCTTCTGTAAAATTAAATAAATAAATAAGGGTTTTATTTTTTCTACAGAAACCTAAAAAGGTACCTACGAGCAATTTCCTTCATTGTACACTTCTCGGGCTCATCAGGAAAACTAGAACAACCCTTATTTGTTATATTTCATATTTTTAATTATTCCGTAAGCCTTTTTGTAAAATTAAATAAATAAAAAGGGTTCCTTATAGTTTTTCTAGCGAACCCAAAGGACAAAGTCCTACGAGACATTCTCTTCATTTATAAAGAATTATCTCGGTGAGTGCACCGCGAGATACGGCACTACAATATCCCCGCGGCGCGGCAGTAACAAATCGTACGTGCGATCTCCCGCCACGCACTTTGGATGGGTCCGGACTTGTGATGTTGGATACATCCTAAAAAGAGGACAGTTCAGAAGTACCCTATACAGAAGAGCATGAAAGAGAAACTTGATGGGAGTGAATGAAGCAAAGGAGATATGTCAGGATCGTTGCAAGTGGCGTACTGTAGTCTCTGCCTACCCCTTCGGGAAACCGATCTGAGTCTATGTATGTATGTATGTTACGCCAGGCTGATTCCACAGTAGGTACTTGTGCTTAATGTAGCGCCCCGTATCGCCTAATTTGATATAAGGTCGAACTATGTGAAAATAAAGGATTTTCACATTAATTTTAATTACAAGGAACGCCTTTTTTACTTTACCGGTTGGTTTCCTTGGTTTAAGTTTGTCTTAAACAAACGAACGTACCTTTCGAAGTTATATGTATATAAAGAGTTGCATAGTTTATGAGAGTGCAACATACATAAATTTTATTAGTTGTTTGATGCGCTTAACACCCGTTAAATAAACTGGTATGAGATAAAGAGTTGGTTTAGTGCTGCTGGACGGGGAGACAGTACGTTTAAAATTTGATAAATAGTCTGATCTACTGAACAGTTCCTTTGCAGTTAGGTGACACTACTAGTATTGGAACTGCTTCTAAATTGTCAGTCTGGCACCACTCGTTAATACAACCGCAAATTTATATCGTTGTAACCAGTCGTGCCACATTGTCGCGTTTCACTGACGAATGTAATGTGGACAAAGCTTTAATGCAAGGCTGACGTTCTTGTGAGTAAAACCATACTAAATCAGTGCGAACTACTACGCGGAACTTCCACGGACAAATCGTTTATGTCTACGTTATGACTGGACAGTTTGTTAACCTATATTGTGTCTGCACGTTGAATGTTCAGTGTAAAATATCAGTGTTCGTGTGAATCTTTTGTAAAACGCACCTCTCTAGGGATCAAAGAAACAATAATAACGATGACGTCAAAAAACGAGCACTCTTCTACCTGTCTGTCTGTATGAACGTTAGAAACTAAAAAACTACTTAACAGATTTATGTACGGTTTTCACCAATGGATAGTGTGATTCTCGAGGAAGGTTTAGGTGTATATTTAACGTGGGTGGAGTCGCCATTCAACTCTAGTAGGTATCTCATAAGGCAGGCAGTTGCTCGGTGGGAAAGCTAATATTCGACCATATTTGACTAGAGTGTTTGACTAATAAGCGCAACCAAGGTTGTTACTGGGATAACGCTAGTAGGATGAAGATGGGTCAAATCAAATCAGATATTTGAAACAAATGAACTTAGAAATGATTATTTTGAATTTAAAATAGGGCGTCCTCATTATGCCAAACCGGATGTTATGGGTGTAGTCCCAAATAGTCAGATATTTTTGCAATCCCACATATTCAACCTAGGGGTTGAATATGGGGATAAAAGATTAGGGTTTTTAACCTCTTGCGTGTTCAAGGCGGAAATGGACAAAGCAAATGATATAACCAGATCGTGTTACAAGTGCAAAAACCGTTTAATATCACTTCATAGGTGCTGCAAATATTATGACATTTGGATGGTTTTTTTCTTAATATGCACCGATAATGATCACAATGTTTTAAACAACAAAAAAAGTGGACACATATAAATCTTTTAGTTCATATAAATATTTACATCAGTTCACTGCACAAATTTTGCCGACGTCACAGTGAAAAGTCAAAGCAAAATTACGTAAATCTTGCAGGTTCAAAGAGGTAGAAGTAGCCTGTTGTCTAACTGTAGTAAAACAAAACACACATTAAAGCCACGAACGCAAAGTCTGTCAGGTCCCCTTTGCACAGATAAAGCAAATGTCTATACATATAATAAATCTGTAAGTGATCGATGTCTGTACATGGAAGATATTTAGGAGAAAACTATTTTAAGGGGTCTTTATTAAAGTAAAGAACCCAAAAATATCATTATTAGATTTTTTGTCTGTTTGTCTGTTTATCTGTTTGTCTGTTTATCTGTTTGACTGTTTGTCTGTTTGTCTGTGCGTTTGTGCACGCTAATTTCAGAAACAACTTATCGGATTTGAATGCGGTTTCCACTGATATATTGTGGGAAGCCTCACTTAACATTTAGTGTTTGTTGTATTGGAATCGGTTCATAAATAAAAAAGTTATGTCAATTTAAACATTACGATGTATTTTGCCGGTTGAAATTTGTACTATAGCAATGTAAATAAGTAACTCTTTAGTTGAATTGGTTGAAACTTAATATAGTATGATCTGTAAAATGTAAAATAACGACATTTGAAAGATTATACGTGGGCATTTTCAAAAATTAATATTATCAAATTTAAAATGAGCTCTATTCTGAATAATTTATGATATTATATTGCGTTCAGCTTAGGCTGGATGATATCGCGTGTACGTATAATAAGTGCGCCGAGTAGCGAGTCATGTACTGGAGGGTATCAACACTGGGATAACGCTTTGTCTGAAGCAAGTATCAGTGAAAGTCCTCATCAATTGCGCCATTTGTTTTCAGTAATGCTGGAGTTCTGCAAACTTTCAGATGCTGCACAGTTATAGCATATATTTCAAAACGAATTGGCCGAGAACATTTTCAGGCACGCACAACCACTAATGAATCGTTGCTTGCTTGCTATTCAAAATATAGCTATATCTATTATATTACTCAATATGTCTGACTGAACCATCATTTGATGGTTTAAGCATTGATAAAGATTACGCGATCGATATGAATAAGCTATTACTGATTATAACTAACCGAAATCCTGCAAAATTATGTCCCGAGACTAACTGAAGAACAGCGTGTAGTATAATTATGATCGTGTGCGTGGATAGTGCTTTGGGCAAAATACTATTAGTCGATACCCCGGGTGAAATGAGAAAGACTTTTCTTATCAAGATGATTAAGGCGAAAGAACGAAGCTAAAGTAAGATTGCGATTGTCACTTTATCGGGTACTAGAGGATGACATCAGCTACGGCCGCACGTTTTTTACTAATTTTACAATTTCCAATTTCCTGAGAAATTCCTTCACACATGCAAAATTACAGCTGCTTGCTACCAATAGTTTTGACAGTGCGTTGTCTCTCAGTCAGTCAGTAACGCAATAATTTTATATTTATATACAGACCGATAGCAGCCATATTGTCGCTAGGAGGAAAAAGTGCCCTTCAACGTATAAATATATATACATACAACGTATAAAATTCAAATTGGCTTAGACAACACAGAGCTCTGTTTGTAATATATCCAGAAATAGTGACAAAGTTAAGATTCAACGTAATGGTAATCTTACCATATGGGTTGAATACACGATGGCAAGCAGTGAAGCGGTCGAAGCATGTAGATCACATAATGGGATATCAAACAAAAAGAAATGCCCGCGTTATTTTTGTGGCGATTTTCATCAGACTGCCTGTTACGCCACGTGGGACAAGAGCTGAATAAGTTAGAGCCTATCTACAGAGTTTTAGACTGTAGGATTGTATTATCGCAATGCATTTGAAATTAAACACGCGAGCGCGATTCGGAGGCAACGAAAATGCACAGGCATTCTCTGATTTTTTACTCACGGTTGGCACCTTTGCGGTGTGTAATCTCACGATCAAGAGAAAGTTCATTCTAATGAAATGAATGAAAACCTGTATTGCACAGTTTCATTGATGCAAAATCTGTAATCACCTGTGTATAACAATAATGTATTGTGTGTCTAAAAACTATTGAAATACCAGTGGAATTTTTGGAATCCATCAATGCTCCTGGATTGCCATCTCAATAGATTAATTTACAAGTCAGCGTACTTATAATACTTCTTAGGAATGTAACCCCACTCAAGCTTTGTGATTGCACCAGAAAAGTGACCAATTTACAACGAAACGTGATCTAAGCAAAGATTTTAACAGGGTGCGGTGGGCAGGTGATAATGTTTATGTAGCCCGGATTTCCTCCCCTAAATTAAATCAAATTTTTGTTTAGTTTCAAACGTGTCCAGTTTCCAGTAAGCCAAAGAACAAAGGCTGAAAGTTGCGGGTGTAGATCTAAGTTACAACTGTTTTGAGCTTCGTCTGCTTTATGTGTCTCTGCCAGGTTTAAGTGTTACTAGACACCTTTATGTTTTCATCCCCGAGGGCTATCTAAACGTCTAATATAGTATACAAAGAAGCTTTAATGTAGACTATTGGATAATAAATTAGTGATTTATTTCTCCCTACTTTTACGTTATACCTATACTGCCTATATTATTAAGATGACCTCAGAAGTTTTTGCTATAATACGGGGTTTAAAAAGACTCTAAAGAAAACTAAAATCTCATATTGTACCAATAATTACGAACATTTTTTACTTCGACACCATACTTGGGAAATAACTGGCTATTTAGGAGATATTGCTCAAAGTCACCATACAATTTTTCTAATTAGGTACAATATCGAAGCATTTACCCCGCGAATGTATTCTATAGATGTCCTACGCACCCATGGATGGGTATTTCGAGCATTGCATGCGCGCACTTTTGATTCCGGCTTAAAAAATGTGTCCACAAAAAAAAATCGTGATAATCTTGAAACTTGGCATGAAGTGCAGTACAACGAGTAGACTTCGGCTTGGTGCCCGTGACACCCTGTATATTAATTTTTTGTTATTTGAGTTATTTTAAGGATATCTACATCATCTACACTATTCACTATACATAGGTAATATATACAAATTAAAACGTTTTGGTTAAGAATTCTGTAGTCTAATGAAAAACAATTACGCGCGAACGGAGTCGCGGGTACAGCTAGTAAAGAAATAAAAATGTTGTTTCAGGTTTCACAGAATGTTTCTGGAAGATTGTTGAAACATTTTAGCTTTTGAAAGCAAACTTGTGTTTGCTAGAACTAATGATAATGAATAAACTTTTGTATGAAGATTCAGAGTACTGTCAACGACATAAATGCTAAGCAAGGATTTCTTAATTCACTAGCAGAAAATCCTGAGTGGCATAGGATCTTACAAACATACTATTGCCCTATGTTTGCACGATTGCTGTTCATTGGTTTCATTTTACCACTTGTTATTTGGGTTTATCAATTGTTAAATTCAAGCCGAGGTATCTAGAACTATGTATATAACAGAAAATGAAACGTCTGCTAATCGTAAAACGTTATTCGTTTTTATCTTTATTTACATTCAAATTACGGACACAAAGAAACCCAGACTCCAAAAATAATATTTGCGCATTGCACAGTTTTGCTCTGTTTAGAACAAACTTTTCAAACCTGTTCGTTATTTCATAAATTGTATTAAAT
The DNA here is from genome assembly GCA_944739405.2 of Euclidia mi. Classification (NCBI taxonomy): domain Eukaryota; kingdom Metazoa; phylum Arthropoda; class Insecta; order Lepidoptera; family Erebidae; genus Euclidia; species Euclidia mi. The sequence continues at coordinate 61,020,618 of OX123196.2, read as the reverse complement.
TATTTCACTGATTGTATTGCTTGTATGACAAAGTGCTAATGCATTTAATGTAGACACGTCAGAGGTGCCTTTTAGCATAATAATAGTAATATGTTGACAGCGAAATACTGAGTCAGCTTTTGTTTAGCAAACCCAATAAACTTTTATTGGGTTTGCTTGTAATTCCTAGTCAAAGTCAAAATCAAAATCATTTATTCATCTAGGTCACAAGGTGACGCTTATGAACGTCAAATTTAAAAGTACATTACTTAATGCTTCTACATTTACATTTACTGCCTCGTTCGCAAAGCAATAGGTAGAACCACGAGAAAGAACGGGCAATAAAACTCGTGGCCACTCTTTTTAATCGCCAGTGTTATGTTACATATTTTGTTTTTGTAAGGAGCTGCAACTGTTTCACATTGTAATTAATTACTTGTAAATAGTAATTAGGAACATACATAATACTTAAATAATTAATTCAGTTACCAATTTAAGTGCTGTAGTAGCCTTCCAGTGTGAATCTTGTGTAACAGGAGCATCCACTTACGTCTTATAATGTAGGCAACTCGCGATCATGTTCAGAACTATGATGGAAATAGCTACAGAAAGTGACGGTAGGTATATGAATACACAACATTTACATAAACGTTAGTGTACAGCCCATGATCACAAGTTACCTTCATCTAACACAGAAGCAATTTTTTTAAATAAGATTTGTGGAACAACAATGCAAATGTAAATGTAGTAAGCTGAATGACCTAATAATACCTGAATAGTTATTTAAAAGAACTAGAGATATTATAAAAAAATACTGAAAAGCAAGGTATCTATATAAATTCTGATATAGCCTAAGCCTGTCCCCATGGTGACTTATCATTTAAAAATTCCTTAATAGTGTAATAACCCCTTTGTAAAAGAAAGTTCCTAATTGTCCGTTTGTATTTGTGCATGGTTAAATTCATTATATCAAGAGGCAATTTGTTGAAAAATCGTGTACCGATCCCCGCAAATGAGTTCTGAACTTTATGTAAACGGTAGTTAGTTACCACTAGTTTATGCTAATTCCTTGTGTTCACTTTGTGCAAATCACTATTTTTGCGGTATAAATGTACATTAAGTTATAATATATATATTGCGATGCAATTGTCAATATATCTACTTCTTTAAATTTATCTCATAAAGAAACTCTAGCACCTAACTTATAAATTGCACGTATGGCCCTCTTTTGAATGACAAAAATAGTCTGTATATCAGCAGCTGTACCCTATAGCATTATACCGTAAGACATTACGCTGTGAAAATAACTAAAGTAAACTAGTCTAGCAGTATCTATATTTGCGAATTCCTTAACTTTTCTAACTGCAAACGCTGCAGAACTAAGTTTGACTGCGAAACAGGATATTTGTGCGCCCCACTGAAGCTTACTATCTAAAGTAAGACTTAAGAATACGGTTGATTCGACTAGTTAAATTGTTTCCTTATTTAAAATTATATTAGTTGGAACACTTTTGACACTAGGCAAAGAGAATTTAACACATTTTGCTTTGCTAGAATTGAGTGCCAAATTATTTGTCGAAAACCAATCTAATACTTGTGCAAGAGTGTTATTGACAGTATCAAAATTACTTGAATTGCGATCAACTTAAAAAATTAGTGACGTATCGTCGGCAAACAAAACAATATCACATAAATTTTAAACAAAGAACGGCAAATCATTAATATGTATTAAAAAAAGAAATGGACCGAGAATAGAGCCCTGTGGAACGCCCATTCCTACTGGCAAACCTAGAGACCTACTCCCATTAATATCTACATACTGAATTCTATCTCTAAGGTAGCTGGCAACAAGATTGAGTGCGGTATCTCTAATACCATAAAGTTTCAATTTACGTAATAGTGTATTATGTTCTACACAATCAAACGCCTTTGACAGGTCACAAAAAACACCAATGGCATTTTGCCCTTCTGATATGGTGTAAGTATTGTTGTGTGATTTGGTGTACGGTGTGTGAAGGTCACTTCGATGAGATATAATTGAAACACAAGAACAACGTTCACGATATATGTATATATTCCAATAAAGTTTTACACAGTTGTTACAGACAGATATCCGAGAGTGACTGAAGCTAAGACACATTTTATTATTATAAATCTAGTCTACCAAATTAGGGATTGAATGATGCAAGTGTTGTGCAATCAATCATATGACACATAAGTAAATATAGGTAGTTACAACATTTCCCTTCCTTTTAAAAGAATAAATGCGAAAATACATACGTTTTGAACACAAAACTGTCATGACGAAATACGGTTACAACTACAAGAAACAAGATAGTATATGAATATAATTAGATAATGAATAAAACTAAATACACGGGTTAAATGCGATTACATAATTATTAGTAAATAACACTGCCCATTTTGTCACTTTACTATTTTCACTTTCTGTGCACTGTACCCTACTGAATTTCGTAATACACACATATTTTACCAGAACGCGTATGATTCGTCGTCATCAGGCAATGGTGTATGCTGGTACGGCCTGATCACGCGCTCTACGGCTGGCTCGTGCTCCCTGCAGCTCTCGTCTCAGGTATTGCGTATATTTTCTTACGCAACATTTCCACACTATGTAGCATATGGCGATGATGAGTGTGGTAGTAATGAGGAAAGCTAACATGTTTAGCTTATCATGCGTCATCTCATGCAGCTGGCTCGTGGTTGCTCGGTTATCCGCTCCGTTCTAGGCGATGATGACCTCTTCTCGGCTTTGACTCTTGCCCATTTTGTATACACTCAGAAAATTAAAGTAAGTATTAACAATAGTAATTATAGTTGATTGAATCAGGCGTTACTTGGCGGAACTCCATTGTAACCTAATGGAAGGAAAGAGGAACCCACACGGCACCTCAGGAACGATGGGCAACGACTGAGCCTCAGTCGTTGCCCATCGTTCCTGAGGATGCCTCGTGCAGAGGCGAAACACGTGTCGAAGAATAGTCGGCGCATACAGCGGGATACTGCAAGTCAGGTATCTTCCTGGAACCCATACCATTTCTATATCCCTTATCCTTTTAGAGGAGTTCGATATTGTCAACCTTTTTCTATTACAATAGTTGGGGTGGTCAATTCGAGGGTGCGTGGTGGGTTCCTCTTTCCTTCCATTAGGTTATAATAGTAATTATGTTGTTTCTTCAAGCTGCGAGTTTGTAATGATTAATAGAGTTCATGTAGCCATAAATCGAACTGTCGGTTTTATAATTCGTCCGATATGTAGATGCTCGAAACGATTGCTTGTAGGAAATGAGCTGAGTGGTGATATTGTGTGTCGTTGTATTTTCGATTTCTGGCAGTCTATGCATGCTCTAGTCTAATTGTTGAAGTCAGTATTCGTGGATTTCCAAAAGTATCTATTTGTAATTAATCTCTGAGTGGCACGTGTACCACTATGACTGATACCGTGAATTGCTTCGAAAGCTGTAACACGATACTCTTTCGGTAGATATGGACGTGGTTGTTGTTTCGATACTTCACAATATATTGGCTCATTACAATGTGGATAAATTAAAATTTTAAAGCATAATTTTTTCGATTTCAGTAATTCCATCAATTCTCCGTCATTCCGCTGTGCTCTGAAAATTTCAGTATAATTGAGTGGTGAGGGCATGTCGATTTGTTGAATTCTGGACAAAGTATCCGCAACGATATTTTATGACCCTGGAATGTGTTCTATTGCTGTGCAAAATTGACTTATAAAATCAAGATGTCGAAGTCTTCTCGGTTCAAGGGCGTACATATGTGGTTTGTGATCCGTAAAAACAGTCACTTCTTGACCTTCGATCATGTGCCAGAAATGCTTCACTGCCATGTATATAGAGAGCACTTCCCTGTCGTAGGCACTGTAGCGCTGTTGAGCTTCACTAAATTTGCACGAAAAGAAAGATAGTGGTTTCCAACTTTGTTTAATTTTCTGTTGCAGTACTGCACCAGCACAGGTGTTAGATGCGTCAATCATTGTAGCTAAAGGTGCACCTGCGACAGGGTATGACAGCATGACAGTCTCGCGTAAGCTGTTTTTGCACTGTTCAAACGCATCTTCTGATTCCTTGTTCCGTGTGATTTTCGTCTTGTCATTGCGTTTGGTATTGTGTAAATAAGCATTCAAAATCGACTGATATCTAGCGGCGTGCGTTAAAAGACTTCTATAGAAATTGATCATTCCCATAAAGCGGCGTAATTGTGAAATTGTTTCCGGTTTCTTGTATTCTGAAATTACTGTGACTCGTTCGCTCAAGGGTCGTATGCCTTCCTTTGAAACGTAACCCAGAAAGTCTATTTCTGATTTTCCGAAGTCGCATTTAGCTAAGTTAATTGTTACGCCGTGTTGGTTGAGACGTTTGAATTCTGTTTCTAGGTGTATTCTATGATCGGACTCCGAATCCGAAAAAATTTATGTGTCGTCGACGAAATTGAAAATTTAGTCTTTGGAAAACAATGTAGTTCATGAACCGCTGGAAGGTCTGTTCAGCGTTTCATAGGCCGAAGGTCATTCGCGGAAATTCAAAAAGGCCAAATGGAGTTATAATGGCCGTCTTCTCTATATCTTCCGGTGCAGTAGGAATAAAATGATATGCGCTGTGCAAATCGATTCGTGAAAATATCTTCTTTCCAGCGAGCAGATAAGTAAAATCGTGTATGCGTGGCAGGGGATACCTATCCGGCTTCGTGATACCATTTAGACTGCGATAATCACCGCACGGTCTAATTTCACCATTTTTTTTAGCGACGACATGGAGCGGGCTGTACCAGCAGCTTTTTGAAGGTCTGCATATCCGCTTGACCGCTAGCGCCAATTCGCCGAATTCACTTGACCGCTCACGTTCTAAACAAAATGTCGCGCCGCCGCTCGCCAGATGGGCGCGCTAACATAAACATTTATTGTTGATAAGTCGGTAACATGAGTAAGTTGAAGTGATGTTTTTCTTCAACCTTATAAATTACTCTTTCAAGTCGTATGAATTCTTTGTTGATATTTTCTTTCTAATTTATTATACTTAGCAGCAAACATTGACTAAAAACATGTATCATAGTATAAAAATATTTAATTACACGCATACAATAAGCACGTAATCATGGAGCGCGCGAAACAAAGAGTGGCATTTGACATTATTTTATCGTTCCGGGTTAACGATTTTAAGACTCGCTTCGTATTTTTAGCATGAAGAAATGTTCAATGATTTGAATAGAACAGAGAAAAAGAATTTAAAACATTACGTAATAGAAAGAAACAGTAAATTCAGACCGAGTATAGCGCTGTAACCAAAAAGGGAAAATAGTCACTTGTGCGCGGTCTACGGCATTTCGAAAAAGGGAGAATAGTCACTTGTGCGCGGTCAAGCGGATATGCCAATTTGTTGCATATATTCAAATTCTTTCTTGACTTTCAGGTATTTGTCGGGAGGGAGTGGGCGTGCACGAGCAAATACAGGTGTTCCGGTAGTCTCGATGTAGTGGATTACGTTATGTTTTGGGGTGTCCTTGTAGCATAAAGGTTTAGTGATGTCCGGATACGCTGATAACAAATCATAGTAGGGATTTGTGACATCAATTGTTTTGATTGTATGTTGATTGTAATTCACTATAGACCCGATAACGTTTAGATTCGTCACCGATTCAATAAGTCGTCTACCGCTCACGTCCACTAAGAGTTTGTGATGTTTTAAAAAGTCCGCACCGAAAATTGGCTGTTTCACATCAGCTAAAATAAACGTCCAAGAATGAGGTCATCGTAACTTTAGGTTTAGCACTAAGTTTTTGGTTCCATATGTTCTTATTACACTACCGTTCGCGGCATACAGCTTATAACTATCACATTCACTATAACTATTCGGTTTTTTACAGCAGGTATCACGGATACATTAGCTCCCGTATCCACCAAGAAACGTAGGCCACTGTTTGAGTCGATCACGCAGAGGCGGCGTGAAGGCGTGATGGTGCAGACATCCACCGTTGGCTGCACCGAATTTAGTTTCCCTTTCTTTCTTCCATGCACACGACTCTGAACATTTGTTAGCTCTATGGCGAAATCGAGCGTCATAATAACATAGTCCGTCGGCGTTATTTGACTTACGCTGTATCATATTACGGGCACGGGAGGTAGAGCGATAACGATTGTGATTATTGTAATTGCGACTTCTTTGTCTGAATCTTTGTTCGCTTTGCAACTCCATCACTTGTAAAGTAAGTTGGGCGATTTGGGCTTGTAATGTCGAAATCTCATTTGATGTCGATGGTTCACTGGTAACTTCGGATACTTGGGCGGATCGTGTGGTTTCCATAATTTTATCTGCAATTGTCGCCAAATTCTCGAGATCCTTAACCTCCGTGACAGCAAGCACGGCGCGTACTGCAGATGGCAAATGTCCTTGCCACATAATGCTGAGAGTTTCACCGGGAATTTTTGCCCTTGCTAAATCTCGCATACGTCTAAGAAGCTGTGAGGGCTTTTTGTCGCCAAGGTCAATTTCACTCAAGAGTTTTTGCAGTTGACGATTTTCTGATTCCTCATATTCTGCTAGTAATCTTGATTTTAGAGCTTCATATTTCTTTAATTGTGGCTGCTGTAATAGAATGTCGCTGACTTGCTGTATTATGTCTTTTCCCAGTTTTGTAACGACAAGGTTAAATTTGGCTTCTTCACTTAATGTCTGTGGTGTCAATATGGCTTCACATTGCACGAACCATAACCGGGCTTGGTCACACCAAAATTCCGGGATTCTCTTGGACACGGTGACAGTTGCTAGCTCGTATGCGTCGCTGACAGTGGCTGTTCTACTTTCACTCGTCATGATGTAAAAAAAATGCTCCTTTATGCAGAAATCACGTCGGGGTCACCAAATTTGCCTCTCTGATATGGTGTAAGTATTGTTGTGTGGTGTATATTTGGTGTACGGTGTGTGAAGGTCACTTCGATGAGATATAATTGAAACACAGGAACAACGTTCACGATATATGTATATATTCCAATAAAGTTGTACACAGTTGTTACAGACAGATATCCGACAGTGACTGAAGCTAAGACATATTTAATTCTTATAAATCTAGTCTACCAAATTAGGGATTGAATGATGCAAGTGTTGTGCAATCAATCATATGACACATAAGTAAATATAGGTAGGTACAGCATCTTTCGAGTTTTCCCAAGTATTAAAAATATGCTTTAATAAAGTTACACCGGCATCAACGGTGGAGCGACCCTTAGTGAAGCCATACTGCACAATGTGAAATAAATTATTTGTTTGAAAGTGTCGCTCTTGGATCCCTTTTTGAATAATGGTATCACTTTACTGTAATTCATTAGATCAGGAAATATCCCTGTATCTACGCATCTGTTGAATATTGCAGCTAAATATGGAGCTAAGCTAGAAATAATGTGTTGAACAATTTTAACCGAAATGCCCCATAAGTCAACAGATTTTTTATTGTTAAGTGTCTTGAATAACTTCAGTATGTCATTGGTGTCAATATATCATCACACTCATTCACATTGCCCCTAACCAACATTTCTGCTTTGCTTGGACATGAATCTAGACAGCTGGTTGTGTTTACTGGTATGTTTATGAAGAAATTGTTAAATGTCTGAGCAACATCAGTTATCCTGGTAATAATTTCACCATTAAATTTTAATTCATAATTGTGATCTACCAATTTAGCTCGCTCAGTCTCATTGTTAATAATGTTCCAAGTAGTTTTAATTTTGTTCTTGGATTCTTTGATTTGATTGCTTCAATATAAGGATTTGGCTAAAGCACATGTTCTCTTGAAAACATTTGAATAATTTCTAACATATTAAATAAATTCAGGATTAAAATTGTATTTTTTCATACCATACAGATCATACAACCTAGCTCTAGTTTTGTATATACCTACTGTTGCCCAATCACAAAAATTTACCTTAATACTTCTTGCAAATGTCTTCTGTTTAAAATTTTTATTGTACTCATCATTAATAGTGTTAAATAAGCATTTATATAATTTATCAGGATCATCAATGGTTAAGTCAATACTGGCGATCTTGGCAGCAACATCATTACTTAAGTATTTGAGGCGAGCAGAGGTCATTAGCCTACATGTAATTTCTTCTACTTTAGGGGTTGTATTCGTTGGAATTACAACCTTTTGCCCGCAGTGATCCGATGTCAAGTCAGTAAAAACAGCCTTACTTAAATAAAGACAATTGCAAAAAACATTATCTAAGCATGTAGACAAAATGTGAGGTTATTCTGGTTGGTTCAGAGAACAAAACATTTAAATTAAATGAACTAAATAAGCTAACTAACCTAGTACAAATTGGTGATTTTTCTAAAAAATTGACATTAAAACCGCCACATACGATTATAGACTTCCTACTAGAAATTATGTGTTTAAAAACTTCCTCTATAATGCTCTCAAACTGAGTGAAGTCGCTTTGTGGTGGTTGATACACACATACTACATTATATGTTGTTATATGTTGTTCAAGCTCAATACGAGAAATCTCAGCAATGCGCTCGATAGAAAGTTTAGCTATATCCTTACCTACTTTACATTTCAAACTATTACATACATATATTAGAGAGCCACAACGAATAGCCTTCTTTCTTAAGAATGCACTTATAACTGAGTAATGTTGATTGTTAAATATTAATTGGTCACCTCGCAACCAATGTTCCGTAATACATAACATATCAATCTTATGTTTATTTAAAAATAAATCTATTTCTCATTCTTTGCCAGATAGGCCTTGTATGTTTTGATGAACTAAGTTTAAAACACATGAATGCCTATCTGTTGTCTCATCTAATAGTTTAAACTCATAGATGTGTCAATACTACTATTGGTATAACTATTATCTATCAAATTCCTAAGTACTCTAGTAGTACTCCTGTCAGTATATAAATTAAATGCTAATAATTTAGCAAGTTGTTGCCTATGTACATAAGAAAGATACATAGTATCTTTTGTTCAAAAGAAATTACCAATAAAAATATTAGTGTAAAAAAATAAAATACTGTCACTATGACATTAGACTAGGGTAGATAATTTTTGAAACGATAGAAAATTATAGTAGGATGAAACCCATTGGAAAAGACAGAGAATATAGCAAAAAATTAAGGAAAACTAAATTACGGGCGATCTGAGGTCAGGAAGTGGGTGGGGTTGCGATTTTAAGGGTAAAAAGGGTTTATCTTGATTGCCAGTAAAACTACAAGTCCTACGGGAAAAACGACTCTTTTTATTTAAAACACTGAATAAATGTAGTTTTCTTAAATATCATGCAAATTAAGCAAAGAACACGAAAACGCCCCAATTTTCTTCTTCTTCCAATGAACATCGGCCGGACTGATGATCGATCGCTAAGCTCGCGCCACCCGTACTCAACGCGCCCCGTCCCTTGTAGACGTCGTGTATTTTTGCGTGGAACACATATCAGATGAAAAGTTTTTCTATTCTATATCGCCGAAAGTAAATAAGGTACGAAAATTCTAAAAACACATTTTTGTAGAGTTTATATTCCTTATCCCATTTAGCTATTTAACGAAATTTTGGTCTATGGTCACATGGAACTCTATTCTACGGATAGATCGAAGTGTAAATTTCATATTGAGTTATAGTTTATCAAAAAGTGATAAATAACGAAGCTTTTGTAATGCACTTATTACGATCCCAAAGAATGGCGGCCGTTATTTTTCGTCGCGTAAACAAAAACGTTTTATGGTGAAATTATGATTCTAAAGTAAAATGTGTTGTGTTATCTTTGCACATTGTATATTGTTTTAATGTAATAAAGTGGTCGTTTGGGAAAAAAGTGTGGATATTCGATAAATTGTGATAAAATTTACAAGTTAAACCAATGAAATTTTTCAAAATCAAAATAAATATCATCCCTGTGAGAACAGTTCAGTTCTATTTACTTATTGAAATTTTGGATTTAGTTTTACATTTCAATATCAAAATGGCCAATATGGCGTCGTCGCAAAGTTCAATAGCAAACGTATTTTATTTAATTAATTTTCGTTCATTCTTGCTCGTTGCCAGTTGACAAAAGTATTAAAATTGATCAAGCGGAAATCGATAAATGGAATGATATAACCAGATCGTGTTACAAGTGCAAAAACCGTTAATGATAGCCGTCCCGTTATGCACCTCATAGGTGCATAACGGGACGGCAGTTGAAGCGTTTCTCTTGTGCACCTATGAGGTGCAACCTTATACTTTCTAACTCAATTTTGAAGGTTTTACCAAATCGGAAAAGAATTAGGAAACCGTGGATGACTGCGGGCCTCCTGAGATGCCTTAAAAATCGAGATAATCTACATTTAAAACTTAAAAAGTCCCCTGAGCATAAAATACAGTTACTTACAAAAGGTATAGAAATTACTGCAAAATGAAAATTAAAAAGGCCAAAAACAATTATGTTAAAAAATAATTAATAGTGCACACAATAACAGCAAAACCTCTGGGCTGCATAAATGTATAACCACTACAACTAAGAAAAAATCACAAGCACTCGACCTACTCTCAACCACCCATCCAAGACGCGCCGTGAACGATGCAAACAACTATTTTGCCAACATCGGTCGCTTGTTAGCTGAAAAACATCCTAAGCCCTCGCATATAAATCAATCAACTAACAGCTTTTGTGCATGCAGCCATACGTTTGTTTTATTAGAAACCGACGAATCGGAGGTAAGGATGTTGATAGGTAATCTCAGAAGTGACTGTGCGGTAGGATATGATAATATCTCTGGCTCATTACTTAAGAGATTTAAAGAAGTTTTGGCCCCACCTATTACATTTATGTGTAACTTGGCTTTCGCAACGGGCTCTTTTCCGGATGCCTTCAAATTGGCAGTCGTGCACCTGATCTACAAGAGTGGGGACACAGACCGACCGGATAATTATAAGCCCATATCGATTCTCCCAACACTTTCAAAAATACTGGAAAGACTAATGAATAATAGACTCACTAAGTACCTTGAAAGATTTTCTATTCTCGCCCCAAAACAATATGGTTTTTGCAAAGGGATATCCACCAGTAAGGCAGTGCTTGATTTAACCAGTGAAATCGTAGCCAAGCTAGACCAGAAGCAAAAGATCATAGGGATATTCCTGGATCTAGCAAATGCGTTCGACACGGTCTCGGTCCCTATACTTATAGATAAGTGGGAGCATATCGGCATAAGGGGTAGACAGCTTTCTTTTTTTAAGAGCTATCTTACTGGCAGACGTCAGTGCCTTAAAGTTGGTAATTGGACAAGTGATGAACTGCCTGTAACATATGGTGTTCCGCAAGGCAGCACAATCGGTCCGACTTTGTTTATCATTTACTTAAACGACCTCTGTCGAATGCAGCTATCTCATGGCGCCATTTTTGCATACGCTGATGATACGGCTTTGTTATTTCATGATTCCTCCTGGGAAACAGTTTTTAATTTCGCCCAGATGGGTTTTAACGCGGTCAAAACTTGGTTGTCTCAAAACTTACTAACTCTAAATGTTGAGAAAACAAGCTACATGACTTTCTCATTATCAGAGATAAGTGATTGTCGGTTAACACCCTATAAATTAATTGCTCATTCTTGCTTTCCACTATCTAACACTACTTGGTAACTGTCCGTCACTCTCCAGTACAAACTGTGTCAAATATCTTGGTGTTCAAATCGATAACACACTCTCATATCATACACATGTTGCCACACTCACTTCTAGGCTAAGAAAGATGATGTACATTTTCTCTAATCTTCGACACGTTGCGGATGAGAGAGTGTTGAGACTAGTTTACCTTGCCCTCTGTCAATCTTTAACTGAATATTGCGTAGTAGTCTCGGGAGGATGCACCAAGATCCATCTTTTTAAAATTAGAACGAGCGCAGAGAGCTTTACTGAAGGTAGGTTGGAAGTTACCGTACCGGTTCCCCACTGCCGATCTTTATAAAAGATGTGGCATTCTCTCAATCCGAGCTCTATTTATACGCACTGTTATCTCTGTTACCCATGCACAAACATTCTACAACCCCAATAGATATATCAGTGTTAGACGGAAGCACGCAATTTATGCTCCTACCTCAGTCGTCACAAGCCTTGCGCAACGTAATTTTTACTTCTTGGGAAGCTTTCTTTATAATAAGATTAACAAGGTATTTTATATATATCCGCTTCATAATCAAGAATGTTATAAAATTTTAACAAATTGGCTCTTTAATTTGAGTTATGATGAGTTGGAAAATTTTATTCAAACAATAGAATAAAACAAAAAAGAAAAACAAAGAAAAAAACAATAAGAAGTTAAATAAAATAAACTCAGTATGGACTGAAGGCGCTAACGCTTTCTCTAGCAATTTTCACTATACACTCAAACACACACACACACATATAGGTATATACACCTCATAACACACCCATATTCTTAATACAACATTTTATACAGGTACCGACAAATATAATTTACTAAAATATTATTTTACAAAATTTGTGTTTTACCAAAAATGTGATAAATTTATAATAGGGAGTGCCTGGAGATTCGTATTACAGGTCTTGAACCTAGTACGGACTCCAGCTCTCACTAAGGAACAGCTAAGTTTTTTGGTAATATGTTGTAATCACTCTGTGTTTGTAAACTTTGTACCTTATGAGAGAAATAAAAAAAAATATTTACTATTTATTACATTGCAGTTGAGCGGTTAAACTATCATCACCACCATCATCAGCCTTTAACAGTCCACTACAGGACTAGGCCTCTCCTTTGAAAGGAGGAATTGGCCTACTATACCACGCTGGCCAAACGGGTTGGCATAGGGTTTGTATCAAGTTTTCCTTCTCTTACAGTGCTGTTCTCTGCATAATATGGTCCCTCTGTCGGATCTTACGACACCCATGGGATGATATGGGGTGGTGACATTCCGTATTCTTAATCCATCACCACACGGACAGGTTAAACTATATCTAAAAATAATTAAAAAATGGTATAAAATGGTCACACATTTAATGGTCTGCATAGCATTTTGAAAAAGTAATCTGTGAGGAAATAAAGAACAAACTACTTCTTCTTCTGCCTGGCGATTATTAATCCCGGTCTATACCAGGGTCCGCCTTTCTGCTCAAATCTCTCCATGTTGCCCGGTCTTTTACAATCATCCAAAGTCAAAACAAAATGCAATAACTTGGGTGTTTTACCTGGGCAACAACATCCAACGATCCTATATATCCAAGCAGTCACATATGAAATTCGTATATAAATCGTATATATATTATATTATGGTTCACCCTTTCAAAACCGTTTATGAAAATATGAGGCGACATTATTCTTGTTTTGAGCGTATGGGTCTCGTGACACTCTAATGTGATACAAGGACACAAAGTATCGCGCGCAGCAGTTGCGCCCGTCTTGTATGATAATAAACTAGATCCGTGTGTGTGGCGACTTATGCTACCATAAGGTAGGCCATGTGTTATATTCATGTATATTTTGTTTATGTTTGAAAGACAATTCTCGCACTAGGAATAATTTAATGTTTGCTGCATTGCGGGGGCTTTACAAATATACACTAACGGACACAATTAACAACTCCAAACAACAATTGATGAATCACATAAAGTTTTGTCTCGTGTCCCCACACGAAATCGCCATCGCAACCTAAACACGTGAATAGTGTCAAGCAAGGTAGCTACTTTAAAACCACTATAACACCAACTGTACAGTCATATATAAACAATAAAACACGATAAAGCGTGAGACAACATGATAATATGTTTCATTACAAGTACTGTGGAATTTGGACAGGTAATGAATACCGAAATAATTGAGATTCTGCTGGCATCTTAAAATATTATAATTATTGTTGAATAGAATTTTATCTCCTGAAAGATCAGACAATATTCAGTAACACACTACCCAATAATTTAACATTTATTTATGATAGCTGATTCCCGAGGTTTCACCCGCGTCCTGAGGAAATCACTTTACGTACCCGGTTAATTTAAATGGTTTATAGCCTTGGTACATCAGCTATCCGCCAGTAAACATACCATCAAAATCGGTCCATCCGTTCCAGAGATAAGCGAAAACAAACAGACAGACAAACAAAAAATGAAAAAAATGTTATTTCAGTATAATGTACCGTGTATACATTTATAGGCATTAAGTAAAAAGCGGTTATTTTAATATTACAAACAGACACACCAATTACTTATATGTATATGTCGGAGATTGGCAAACGGAACGTCAAATCTTAATAGATTTGGGCGTATTCAGATACGATGGTTGGCAACACTGAGGTTGGCAGTTGATAGCTGTCAATATCATTTGAAGTTTTTATAAGCGAACATGGAGCTATCAACGGACACTTTTGGTGACAAACACAGCTGAGGAAGCAAGTGTAGCCTACCTACGTCCGATTTCGCCGGGTTTCAGAAAGCAATCCATTTACATCCGAGCCACGTGTGCATATTTAGCTTGTGAAGTTAGTTAATTAGTGTGATTACAACCTATCGAGTGTCTACCGAGTGTTATTTCCCGATTTTGAGAGACGAAGAACGCCCACATTCTCCCACGTTACCTAAGTTACCTAAGTTATATAGATTAATGGAACTAAAGTAGTTACACCAAAATTTGTACAAGATATCGCAAACACGAGGCGAGTAACAAATTGGTCTGTCCGGATACCCAAGACGAAAATAACACTCTGGCTCGAAACAAGAATTTATGTACTGCCCGACATAGTATCGAGGGCTTAAACTAACATGGTGTGACGTATGTCCGGTACCTATCGCGTCTACGTCACAGTACCGTCCATACGCTCGGCCAATCAGAGAAGGCCATCGTCCGCGCTCGCGAAGCCTGACCAAATATGGTCATGAACGGACTCCAACTCTGATGGAGGGCCCGGTATATAAAGGGGCCGACAGAGAGGCCGGCACCGCTACTCTAACGTCGCTTCTACTACATACCTACGCGTACCTACTGACCCTACGTTTTACGTGTATCCTGATCCCAGCAGCTGGGTGAGTTACTACATTTACTGCACTAGCGTACTGCCCATCTCTCTACCGGCTAGCTGAGGCCGGCTGACGCCGCCTGCCTGACTCTATTGGTTGTGGCTCTCCTAATGCTGCTTTCCTTCAGGTTCCAGGTCTACTTTACGGCTCCGGGCTACCCTACCTACAATGCTGCACATCCAAGCACCGTCCTCGACGTCACCTCTGCCGAAGAGTCTGGCCCTGCCCTGCTCATCGCACTCAGACCGCCGGCGCCTGCCAGCTGAGCCAACGGCATGCGAGGATCTGCCGCTACGCGCAGCCCTTCAAGCAACCTGCCCTGCACACTACCGGAGGGAACAGCGTGGGAGACTGCAGCCCTTAGTGTTCAGGCCAGTGTCGTGTTGTTGGTCGGTCATACTCGTGCAAGGGAAGTGAGACAATACTCGGCAATAAACGCACCTAGAACCTCTACTGCGTTTTAATACCAGAACCCGTTACTGTGGCGCCTACGTGGGTTATTGTCTCGCTTTCCATGCTCGAGTTCTCATCTAGCAGGTCTCCATTATTGTAAGCGAGGAGGTGCGGCTGCAGCGAACCGGTACGTATTGTTATACTAATTGTCTACCTTTTATTGTAACTACCTACTACGTTATAGTTCGCAAATTTGAATCTAACGTTTTTTTCTAATTAGTACTAACGGTCGAACTTTTACGCCTAATCGTAAAGTAGGCCATTTGATAGGGCGGAACGCTTGCGCACTAAGTGTAGTGTGTAGTTTATACTTACGCGGTTTATTCATACACAATGGGCTCACTCCCCATAAAATACTTTCTGCTTAATAAAAGTGAAATAGCATACGAGGTTGCGATTATAGGTGAGGAGCCGGCTACCTCTGTCCTAGGTCTGCGGAAGCAGCACCCTAAATTACTAGAAGCCATTCCAAATGATGAGATTTTGGAGTCGGGTCTAACCATAGCGGTGGACTTCGAGGGCGCTAGCGAGGACGTCTCTGAGCTGGCCAAGCGACTAAATTCGTTATCTGCTTCTTACGACGCGAACCTAGCTAGCAGGTCTACCGCACTGCACAACCACTTATTCCACAGACTCCGTAGGATGGAACGTCCTACGGCGTATTGTAAACATATTACCGAATTGTGCAGCCGGTTCGACAAGCTCTCGGCGGAGCTGTACGCCATTGAGCAATCAGGCGTTCGCTCAGTTGATGCTGTGGCAGAGGTCCAACCTGCGCCGCCTACCTCGACGCAGGCAGGGTTAGCCCCAGTATTGCATTGCGAGCATTTGAGAGTTAGCAAACTGTCCCAGTTAAAATACGACGGTACGGGATGCGTCCGAGCGTTCCTATAACGCGTAACCGAATTCCAAACCACGCGTAATCTACCTTCCACTAAAATTACTAAATATTTTATTACGAAATATTCACCGGTAACGCACTTCACTGGCATCGCGGCCTAAAAGAATATTTCACTACATGGGAAGAACTCACCACTAAATTAATAGACGATTTCACACCGTACGATTATGACTACCGGTTATTAAATTAAATCCGCCGACGTACTCAAGGTGCTACCGAAACAATAATTATTTATCTCTTGATAATGAATCCGCTGTTCGCTAGGCTGTCACCGTCAAAGCGATTGTCCGAACGCGAAAAGTTAGACATCCTATTGCATAACATACGTCCATGCTAATCGCTAGCGCTAGCTCCGTCAATATCTTCAATAGACAGTATAGCAACACTGCAGACGTTATGTTTAAACTACGAACGGATGAAATGTTTGAACTCTCAATTCCGCGAACCGTATTATAGTAACGACACGTTGGCACCAGACCTAGCTTACAGGCACAAACCTAATAACCGAGCGCGTAATAATTCCTACAATAATTATCCCGTTGCCACTATAGAAGGTACGTCCGATAAACCCGAATACACTGAGAACAACGAACCTAGGAATCCTAAGTCTAAACCTAGCTCTGTCGCTCTAGTTACATCCAAATACTGCCCGCGCTGCCGTATCAATGATAACAGTTTGAATGAGTGCAAACGCGATCCGTTTGCAATTTGCTTCAAGTGCGGCCGTAGGGATGTGACATTCCCTGACTGCCCGAACTGTAAATCTACGAAACCAAAAAACTATTTGGTCAGGGTCGGGGCGTGTCAAAGCCTAAATTAAGTTCTACAACCTATTCAACCAATTTTGATAAAGATGATTGGATAATTTGGCTAAACACTCTAAAAGTGTATTTCTCTAGTTATTCCGTCGCCTCGATCCTGGATAATAAACCTAAAAATTACCTACGGCCCTATGTTAACGTAGCGATTAACAGTTTACCTATTTGTGGATGGCTCGATTCCGGTTCAGCCATTACAATTTTAGGTAACAACTCCCATCTGGAGGTAATTACTAAAACCGGGTTAGAAATACAGCAGTGTCACAACACTAATTCCATTCGGTCCGCGAGTGGAAATATATTGTTGCCGCGCGGTTTTATCAACTTACCCACTACTTTTAATAATCAAACCCACTTATTGAAAACTTATATTATTCCAAAAGTTACAAGTAATTTAATTTTAGGCATCGATTTCTGGAAACTATTTAAATTACTGCCTAACCATATCGGATCCGTATGCATGTCTAAAACATTGCCGTGTAGTGTGTTAAGTAGTAACACTAACGTATTGCAATCTTTTAGTGAGTTGAGTGAGTCACAACAAAGAACGGCTAAGTTAATTATAAAGCAATACGAGTCGACTTCCACTGAAAAAACCGGGTTAGGACGAACTCACTTAATAGAACACGTAATAGACACTGGCGATTCTGCGCCGATACGCCAAAGATATTAGGTTACCGCCGGCGAAATTAAAAATAATTATTGACGAATTAGACGCAATGCTTGCATTGGGAGTGGTAGAAAAATGCGAAAGTCCTTGGTCGTCACCTATTTTACTAACGCCTAAGAAGGACGGTAAACTAAGGTTTTGTTTAGATAATCGGAAACTTAATTCTATTACTAAAAAAGACGCGTACAAACTACCTTACGTATCTGAAATTTTAGACAACCTTAGGAACCCTAGATATCTAAGTAGTATAGACTTATCTAAGTCCTTTTGGCAGACGCCTCTTCGTGAATGTGATCGTGATAAGACTGCGTTCTATGTGCCTACTAGAGGAACATTTAGATTTGTGACTATGCCGTTTGGTTTAACGAATGCGCCTGCGATACAGCAGCGTTTGGTGGATCACTTGTTTACGAACAGTCCAGAGTTCGAAAACTCTGTATTCGTTTTCTTAGATGATATCGTGCTTATATCGCCATCTTTTAATGCTCACGTGTCACTATTAAATAAAGTATACGAAAAATTAAAATCGGCCAACCTTACAATAATTTTAGAAAAATCTAAATTCTTCCGTGATGAATTGAAGTACTTGGGCTACGTAGTAAACTCTAAAGGATTACAAGTAGACCCATGTAAGGTGGAAGCCATTCTTCAATATGCTACGCCTAAGAATAAAAAAGAAGTCAAAAGGTTCTTAGGCATTGCATCATGGTATCGGCGATTTATACCTAATTTTAGTACTATTGCCGGTCCTTTGAACAAACTTACCTCTGCCGTTAAGAAAGCCGCACCATTTCAGTGGTCGGTGGAAGCTGATGACTCGTGTTGTTAACTAAAACAATTTTTAAGCTCCGCACCAATATTATCGTGTCTCGATTACGAGAAACCTTTTCAAGTTCACACAGATGCGAGTGCGAGTGGCAGCGGTGGGTTGCTTACACAAGAAATAAATGGCGTGGAACTACCAATCGCTTACATGAGTAGGTCACTAAATGCACAGGAACAAAACTACAGTATAACAGAACGGGAGACATTAGCAGTTCTAACAGCCCTCGAATATTGGCGCTGTTATTTAGATAACGGGTTGAATTTTGTTGTGTATACTGACCATTCCGCACTGAAATGGTTCCTAAACTTGAGCAATCCGACTGGTAGATTAGCTCGGTGGTCGGTTCGTCTGTCAGCCTTTAACTTCAAAATAAAGCATCGGCGCGGCGCAGATAATATTATAGCAGATGCGTTATCACGATCCCTACCTGTAAATATAATTAACGCGAGTAATAATAACGTGAACAACCCTAATGTTGACACTGATCAATGGTATTCAGCCACCGTCCTACAATGGTTGTTTATCTTCGCCTAATGACTATCCAGACTATTCTATTAAAAATAATAAATTGTATCGTTTGATAAAATCTAGGTGTATGCTACGTAAGGAGTTCGAATGGAAAGAAGTGCTACCTTCTTCTGATCGAAATAATGCCATACTAGAGAACCATGCCGAACCCACTTCGGGGCATTTCGGTATATTTAAAACTTACAAGCGCTTAGCACTGCGTTACTATTGGCCCAAAATGCACGCTGACGTGGTAAAGTTCATAAATTCTTGCGACACTTGTATCGCGCACAAACATCAGAACCATGCACCATTGGGAACCATGGGACGACCCAAAGTGTGTTCACGACCCTTCCAAACCATTAGTGTAGATTTGGTGGGGCCATTACCCGTAACAAGAAAACAAAACGCCTACATCTTTGTAGTAACTTGTTATTTTAGTAAATACTGTCTACTTTTTCCTATCAGGCGCGCAACTGCTGAAATAATTACTAATATTTCGGAAGAAAAAATATTTTTAGTTCATGGTATACCATCTACAATTATATTGGACAATGGTAAACAGTTTGTAAGTGCTACTTTAAAAGCTATGTTGCGCAAATACAAAATCCCTAATCTTCGTTATACTCCTTAATATTCCCCACATGTGAATACGGTCGAACGCTATAATAAAACCATTGGTTCTACCTTAGCGGCGTTGTAAGAAATGACCAGAGATTATGGGACACTCTCCTACCTAAGGTGCAGTTTGCATTATTTACTGCAGTTAATGAAGTCACGGGCTATACACCTAGTTTTTTAGTCTATGGACGTGAATTAGTTCCATGCAGCTCACACTATGTCGACACGGACGTTGATGATATAGTATACATACCTAGGGACGATTACGCAGAAAACATAGGTCAGTTATCAGGCATATTTGACAAAGTTCAGGCACTCCTCATTCAAGCTCATGCTAGGAATTCCCAAACATATAATTTACGCCGTAAACCAGCCGACTTTAATGTGGGAGACACTGTGTGGAAAAAGACTTTTTATCAGAGCGACAAGGATAAGTCCTTCTGTAAGAAACTAGCCCCTAAATTCGTGAAGTGCACAGTGATTAATAAAAAGTCGCCTCTCGTTTACGAGTTGTCGGACGCGTCTGGAAATTCTATTGTGTGTGAAATTCTATTCTCTGGACTTAAAACTTATACACTATGGTGCCTAACTATTTGTTACAAACCGTATAAGACTTTCCCTTCTTTCTTTCTATATGCCGTCTTAGCATGGACAGTAGCGGACTCGTAGACCTAACGCAGCTAGTCGGATTCTTCTTGTTAGTCACGCAAGATCCTCTCCTAAGGCGGGCGGTATTGTGACGTATGTCCGGTACCTACCGCGTCTACGTCACAGTACCGTCCATACGCTCGGCCAATCAGAGAAGGCCATCGTCCGCACTCGCGAAGCCTGACCAAATATGGTCATGAACGGACTCCAACTCTGATGGAGGGCCCGGTATATAAAGGGGCCGATAGAGAGGCCGGCACCGCTACTCTAACGTCGCTTCTACTACATACCTACGCGTACCTACTGACCTTACGTCTTACGTGTATCCTGATCCCAGCAGCTGGGTGAGTTACTACAATTACTGCACTAGCGTACTGCCCATCTTTCTACCTGCTAGCTGAGGCCGGCTGACGCCGCCTGCCCGACTCTATTGGTGGTGGTTGTGGCTCTCCTAATGCTGCTTTCCTTCAGGTTCCAGGTCTACCTTAAGGCTCCGGGCTACCCTACCTACACCGCTGCACTTCCAAGCACCGTCCTCGACGTCACCTCTGCCGAAGAGTCTGGCCCTGCCCTGCTCATCGCACTCAGACCGCCGGCGCCTGCCAGCTGAGCCAACGGCCTGCGAGGATCTGCCGCTACGTGCAGCCCTTCAAGCAACCTGCCTTGCACACTACCGGAGGGAACAGCGTGGGGGGCTGCAGCCCTTAGTGTTCAGGCCAGTGTCGTGTTGTTGGTCGGTCATACTCATGCAAGGGAAGTGAGACAATACTCGGCAATAAACGCACCTAGAACCTCTACTGCGTTTTAATACCAGAACCCGTTACAATGGCATTCGGGACTTACATATATGGGCAGTGGCTTTGTTTCATAAGTTAGGCACCCATCACTTCAAAATCATCAAATAGCTTTAAAATTATCGGTTTTGAAGCTTACATTATGTAAACGCAGGTAATAGCACGTACAGCTATATCTTCATATTCATGTAATATGTCCAATGTGTCTCGGAGGTCACGGGTGGGCCCGACCTTACGTACCACTGATTGCGCCAGCTGTCGTCAGCACCGCTACTGGAAAGTAGTACCTATCGAGTTTGTGTACGTCAATGCGTTCTTTATAGAGTGAATGTATTTGTTTTTAAGTTAAAAAACCAAGTTATAATAGATATAAAGTGCTTTTGCGAGATTCATTCAAGGTACGAAGCAAGCGAACAAACAAGCAATTTAGTACTTAATAGTTGATGGTGGAAGCCGTGATTCGAAAGAAAGTATGATATAAAGATATGTCCCTTGCAGTGACAGTGTATTGGTGTCGCCACTGCGGTAGGTGCTTAAACGATTAGACGTGTTTAATTGCTCCATTCTGATTTAATTAATAAAATACTAATTTAAGTACAAGTTTTGCCCTAAGTTAGTATATAAACTATAAAACTACTAGTACTTACAGTGGAATGCTAATGTAATACAAGCATCACTAGATTTATGCCACCTGCCAGCACATCACAGAAGTTCACTATCGGCTATCGAAAATACACTATGTCTCAGCTTGAGGACATCCAGTTGGCGCAGAAGAGTTTGGAGGAGTCCTTTGCACGACGAATGACTGAGCTTGAAGTCCAAATTCAGTCTGCTGGGCCTGCCAAGGATACCGTGGCAAAAGTAGCGGAGGAGCTTAGGACATTCCGAGAACTGATGTTCGGCATGCTTGGCATACTTCGCAGGCAGATAGACGAATGTTCCAGCATGCTTGACGCTATGGAGACACGGCACAGGCGGAAGGATCTTATTTTCATGGGGGTAACAGCAGAGAAAGAAAACTGCAGTGTTTTGATCCTAGACATCATTCGTTCTAGAATGTCTGTCAAGGGTGTTGAGGAGAGCTCCATCTTTACTTGCCACAGGCTTGGTGCACCCAGCAAGGAGCGGCACAGGCCTATCTTGGTGAGGTTCTCGAATGTGAGCGCCAGGACTGCAGTATAGAGGGCGAAGACAACACTGAAGGGCTCGAAGATCGCGGTGAAGGAGTTCCTGACCAAAACCTGGCAGTCACTATTTACCAGGGCACGTCAGAACTTCGATATGCGTTCATGCTGGATTCAGGACGGCACTATTGTCGTAAAAGCTCCGGATGGGATACGCTCTAAGATCACCTCTAATGACGTTCTGAAGCATTTGTTATCTAAACACCCGAAGATAGCTGGCGATACGTCTGCAGCAAAGAACGGCGCCGCTGGGGCAAAAACTGTGCCTCGCAAGAATTGCCCAACTGTGTTGACTATAAGTATACTTGTTTCGCGTTGTATTCTGGTCCTCTAATGTCGTGTTTACATGTTTGTTCAAATTTTGTGTCAGTGACGCACTTATTATTTAGTTTTCTTGAGTCTTATTCGTATTACCCACAACATGCGCACGCACAACATAATTATTATTTGTTATTTTCTCTAGACAGATAACTTTGATTGTCAAGTGACAAGTGACAAAACTGACAGCTCGTTTAGTTCTTACACTAATATGTTCATAAGTTTTGCGTTGTTTGTGCTTTCAAATGACACAAAATTTTGTATGATTTATTTTTTCCTTTTTGACTTCAAAACAATTCGGTAATGTTAGTTTCCAATTTATGTAATTTTCTCTATTTGTTTATTGTGAGTTGGCTTGCGGGTGGTGCAGAGAGAAAAACATATAGACGTGAGTATAAATTGATAGTTTCATACGCATTTATTTTTTTATATTTAATTTATTTACTTACTTATTTATCTATATTATATTAATTTGTTATATTAAATTTTATTATAATATATATAATATTAGTATTATTTTATTATGTCATCAGATGATTCCATCCATTCTGCCAACAAGTCTCTTCATGATGATAGCTTTTGCTCCTCAAGTTATACACTAGGTGATTTCTTGCAACATACTTTCGATCAACGATTGGGCAATCTGATAAAAGTGTGCCATATAAACGCGCAAAGTGTGCCAAGCCATTATGATAACCTGCTTGAAGCTTTTTCGGATGCTAATGTTCACGCCGTCCTGGTTTCAGAGACTTGGCTCAAACCTCACCTTCCTTCTACCACTTATCCTCTTCCAGGCTTTATTTTGATCCGAAATGCTCGAGTTGACAGGAGAGGAGGTGGCGTAGCCATCTATCTCCGCTCCGATTTTCCTTACAAAATTCTCGCTGTCTCCTCTTCTGACATTTCTGCGTCTGCCGAATATCTTTTCCTCGAGGTTTGGGCCAAGCGAGTAAGGATTGTAATAGGCGTTGTGTATTGTCCCTCCTCAGTCGATTACTTCTCAAATATCGAATCGATACTGGAATCTTTAGGGTCAGAATATGATCACCACATCATCATGGGCGATTTTAATACCAACCTCCCTGCTCAACAGTCCACTAGATCCTGCAAGCTCCTTCAAATTGTCGAGTCATGTAATCTCCACATTCTACCATTGCAAGCTACTCATCACAATGTCGATGGGGAGGATACATGGCTCGATTTAATTTGCACCTCTGATCCTGACCTTGTCTCCAAACACGACCAAAATCCTGCTCCAGGTTTATCCCATCATTATCTAATCTTTCTCTCATATATCCTAAAGCCTCCCCGTCCTCCCCTTAAGGTTCTGCATGTTCGTTGCTTTGGGCGCATGGATGTTAATCATTTAGAAAGAGATGCAGCTACTACAACACCACAAACTACCACTGGGATCAGCTACCCGCTGCTGCAACTGTGGATGAAAAGGTCGAGATATTTATTAACGCTGTTCTCGAGTTGTACAATGTGCATGCACCCGTCAGAAAGGTAAAACTGAAGCGTCCTCCTGCTCCCTCGATTACAAAGGCGGTCAAAACGGCTATGAGATTGGGCCTTTCGGAAGTGTATGAAACACCGAACTGAAGATTTCTGGTCTCTTTATAAAGTTGCAAGAAATCGGTGTAATCAAGTGATACGTAACGCTAAACGCCGCCATATTCTTAGTTATATTAACTCATTCTCCCCTGCCAATGTCTGGAAGTTCCTCGGAACTATAGGGATTAGCAAACAGCGCAGTTTTAATCTCCAGTGGACAATTGGTTTGGATGAAATCAATAAACATTTCACCACTTCTAATTATTTGGACCATCCTACCAAGTGTCTCACTGTGAATTACTTATGTAACCTTCCCCGTCTTAACAAAGACCTTTTTAAATTTTCTTCCGTGACCCCGGGGGAGATCAAAAAGTCTATCCTTTCCATCAAATCCAACGCTACAGGTTGTGACAATATTAGTCGTAAAATGGTCGTCCCTATCGTTGATCAATTGTTACCAGCCATTACACATATCTTTAACTTTTCCCTCGGCACAGGTGCGTTTCCCTTACTATGGCGGAAAGCTTTAGTAACTCCTTTGCCTAAGATCCCTAACACTTCCCTCCCTTGCCATTTCCGCCCCATATCAATCTTTTCTTTCCCCTCCAAGGTGCTTGAGGCTTGTGTCCACAGACAACTTTCAAAATTTATCAGTCAGAATAATCTACTGGACCGATTTCAATCTGGATTCAGATCTGGACACAGCACACTGACCGCTCTTTTGAAGGTGACTGGAGATGTTAGGGCGGGAATGGAAGACACTAAAGTTACGGTGCTGGCTTTGGTCGATTTCACGAACGCCTTTAACACGGTCAATCACGAAATCCTACTATCCATCCTTTCCAGTCTTCAGATCTCTCCAGAGGCGCTGGAATGGTTCTCACAAGGACGATGAGGCTTCGTCATCATGGTGTAACCTCGAGTCTGGCGTTCCTCAAGATGGCATTCTCTCTCTCCATTATTATTCTCTATTTTTATAAATCTCCTGACCCAGAATCTTCGGTGTGCGTATCACTTATATGCTGACGACTTGCAACTGTATACACAGGCAGGAGTTGACAATGTCACTTCAGCTATCGATGGGGTTAATGAAGCTCTGTCTGTTGTACATGATTGGTCAAAACGATTTGGTGTTGCAGTGAATCCTGCTCAATGCCAGGCTATCATATAGGTAGTCAACGCAACATGAGTAAAATTGATTTTTCAACGCTTCCGTCTGTCATGTACAACCAGATAGCAATACCCTTCAGTTCAGTCGTAAAAAATCTTGGGTTATACATGGATAGCCACCTCAACTGGCGGACTCAAGTTACATCTGTCAGTCAGCGAGTGACAAGATGCTTACGTTCATTGTACCGCTTGAAGAACTTCCTCCCTCCTAGCACTAAGGTAATACTCATGCAGACTTTAATTTTACCTATTATCAACTATGGTGATGTGTGCTATTTTGACCTGAATGCAGACCTTCTCAACAAACTAAACCGGCTTCTCAATAACTGCATTCGATTTGTTTACAACCTTCGAAAATATGACCATGTCTCTGAATACCGCTCCCAACTCAAATGGCTAACTATTAGTCAACGCCGTAGTCTGCGTGCTCTCACCACTCTTTTCTCTTTTCTTAACTCTCCCTCTCTTCCTTCTTACCTAAGTCCTTTTCTACAATATTTAGGCTCAAATCACGACCAAAATTTACGGTCATCTAATAATCGTCTCCTTCTGTGTCCCTCCCATAGTTCTGGGTTTGTTAACTCTTCTTTCTTCGTCCAAGCTGTCTCATTATGGAATACGCTCACTCTAGAAATCAGGATGGCAAACAATCGGCTCACTTTCAAACTAAAGGCTCGAGAGTTTCTACGGAGTAAAATGGCAGAATAATATCATAATGACTGTATCTATTTACTGACGTATATATTATCTAATATATAAAATTCTCGTGTCACAGTTTTCGTTCCCATACTCCTCCGAAACCGCTTGACCGATTTTGATAAAAATTTTTGTGCTTATCCGGTATCTATGAGAATCGGCCAACATCTATTTTTCAAAAAAAAAAAATAATTTTGCAAAACAACGTTTGCCGGGTCAGCTAGTTATATATATATATATTTTTAGAATTTGCAAGTATTTATTCATATACATATATATATATGTATTTATACTTATAAATACTAAATACGTAGATACCTATATATATAAATATATATTTTATATATATATGTACTTATTTTAAATATATACCTATAATTTAAGTAACATTTTGTCATATATCAAATTCCAAATAATGTTCTAATAATCACGCACCTACTATCTACTATCTCTGCATCACCCTAGGTTGAGTGGTAGAGAATGTCACATATTTTTTGTGCTGTGCAAAATTTAAATAAATAAAATATATATATATATATTGCTGATAAAAATTGAAGTTATCTCCCATATCTTAAAGAGAGTAAAAATTCTTTCAGAATATCCGTTTATATCTTCAAAAGAAAAGTGAATATACCCGCAGCCATTTGGAAAGCACAGCATAGACAAAATTAAACAATAGCACTGATAATAATAATTTATATGGAGTACTAACTATAATTGTGCTCTACAGTACAATTTGCTTTTATCCAATCAAAGCTTGCTGCAGACATTTTTTTTTTTATATACAGAGCGTATACAGGCGGACTTAATGCCGTGGGCATTATCTCCCAGTCTACCTTTGAGTGGTGCAGAGAGAAAAGAAGTAGGTGGTATATAAATGAGGAGAACATTATTTGAACTTACATAAATATATATAGATTATAATAAATATATAACATACATACATAGATATCAATAAAGTTATATAAACATAATTTCAATTAATATTTATTATTGCTACATACTAGTACATCTATATATGATATATCATACATACATATATAACTATATATATCTACATACATAGGTACTATAAGCCAAAATGAAATATAAATGAATTATGATACACTTGCTGCTTCAGCCAATAAGAGTTCTTTAACTTTGAACTTGAAGGAACACTTGGTCCTGGCCATCCTGATCTCAAGAGGAAGGGCATTCCAGAGAAGGATTGATTGAACAGAAAAAGAAGAGTGTAGAAAATTAGAGCTGTGAGTTGGAACCATGAGGAGAAGGTTATTAGAAGAGCGAAGGTTACGAGCATGATTAGATGATAAATACTGGAAGAGGGGCGTTAAATACTCAGGGGGAGTAGGAGACGTAAGAATGGTATAAAGAGTTGTGAGAGCACGCAAACTACGGCGTTGACGAATGGGGAGCCATTTCAATTGAGAACGATAAGTGGACACTTGCGAAGATTGAAAATGAATCGAATGCAGTTATTCAGAAGGCGGTCAAGTTTGTTTAGGAGATCTGCATTCAGGTCAAAGTAACATACATCACCATAGTCGATCAGAGGGAAAATCAAAGTTTGCACAAGCATTGTTTTAGTCTCGGGCGGGAGAAAGTCTTTTAGGCGGTAGAGAGCGCGTAGAGTACCGGTGACTTTCTGACTCACATGGTTTACTTGGGTTTGCCAATTTAGCGTGCTATCTATATGCAGTCCAAGATTTTTGACTGATGTGTGCAGATTGACGGTAGTACCACTAAATGTAATAGCTGGTAAAGATGTGAAGTCCAGCCTCTTTAAAATCCTTTGACTACCTAAAACAATAGCTTGAGTCTTACTAGGATTGACAGCTAAGCCAAACTTGTCTGACCAAGTTAGTATAGCTGCCAAATCGCTAATTATCTTATCTATGGCTTCTACTACGCATTCCACATTTACGTGTCATGATGTGAATAGATCTGCAAGTCGTCGGCATACAAATGGTAAGCACACTGAAGATTTTGAGTCAGGAGATTTATAAAAATAGAAAACAACAAGGGAGAAATAATGCCACCTTGAGGAACGCCAGATGTAGTGTCCGACCACCCTGACGATGAATCATCGAGGCGGACAGACTGCTGACGCCCTCGAAGATAAGTTGAGAACCAATCCAAAGCTACAGGCGAGACCCTAAGATGAGTGAGGATAGATAAAAGGATATCGTGACTGACGGTATTGAAGGCGTTTGAAAAGTCAATCAACACCAGCACGGTGATTTTGGTGCTTTCCATGGCCTCTCGAATATCGCCAGTCACTTTAAGGAGGGCGGAGGTAGTGCTATGGCCTGGCCTGAAGCCAGACTGTAAAGGGCTTAACAATCGGTTATTGTGAACAAACCGAGCCAATTGTTTGTGAACACAGGCCTCTAGCACTTTGGATAGAAAAGGTAGGATGGAAATTGGTCGGAAGTGGTTAGGAACAGTAGGGTTTTGGATTTTGGGCAAGAGAATTATGTAGGCTTTACGCCATAAGGAAGGGAAGGTACCGGAAGCAAGAGAAAAGTTAATGATGTGTGATATCGCAGGTAGGATGTGATCCAAGATTGTTGTTAGCATGCGACGGCTGATATTGTCACATCCCACAGCGTTAGATGTTATGGAGAGGATTGACTTTTTGATCTCGCCTGAAGACTCTGGAGAAAACTGAAATGATTCAATATTGGGTTGAGGCAACCCCGCTAAGTAACTGAGCGTGAGACTCATGATCTGGTGATCCAGCGAAATGGTAGAGGTGAAATGTCGGTTGATATCATCCAGATCAAGAGTCCCACAATTGTCGACGTGCTGCTGTTTGCCAATGCCTAGTGTTCTAAGGAACCTCCAGGTATTAGCAGGTGATGAAAAATTTATGTTATCGAGAATATGTCGGCGTTTGGCGTTACGCACCATCTGATTACACCGATTTCTTGCAGATCTAAATAGCTTCCAGTTTTCATCACAACGGTCCTTTTTATATCGCCTAAAAGCTCGGTCTCTACGACGCATTGCCATTCGTACACCCGACGTAATCCAAGGCGCGGGAGGACGTTTAAGCTTCACTCGTCTCACTGGGGCATGAACATCATATAAATCAGAGATTGTGTTGTTAAATATGGTTACCTTTTCGTCCACCGTGGAGGCAGACATCATGCTACACAAGTTTAACTCGGCAGCATCCTTATTCAGCTTCTTAACATCCATTCGACTAAAACAACGCATGCGCAGAACTTTGGGTGGGGATTTAGGAGGTTTCAGGCGGTAGGAGAGGAAAATGAGGTCATGGCGGGAAAATCCAGGTGCGGAAAGTTGGCCATGGGATGTGACTTTGGAAGGATCAGAGGTTAGTATTAGGTCAAGCCAGGTATCCTCGCCGTTGCTGTTGTGGTGAGTAGCTTGCATAGGTAGCACTTGGAGGCTTGCTGACTGGACGATGTCAAGTAACCTACAGGAAAGACTGGATTGACGGGAAAGGAGATCGGTATTAAAGTCGCCCATGATGATGAGATGAGTATACTCGGACCCTAAAGAAATAGTCAACACTAGGAGGACAATACACAACGCCAAGAACAGCTTTCGCACCCTTGACGTTTACCTCCAGAAATAAGAACTCCGCAGGTGAAGAAGTGGCAGTAGATGAAGTAAGAATTTTAAAGGGGAAGGTGCTGCGGAGATAGATAGCTACACCGCCGCCTCGCCTGCTGATTCGGTCACTTCGAATAAGGACGTAACCAGGCAAAGAGTACGATGTAGAAGGAAGAACTGGTTTTAGCCAACTCTCTGAAACCAGGATGGCATGTGCATTGGAACCAGAAAATGCTTCCAGCAGGTCGCTATAATGGCTGGGTACACTCTGTGCATTTATGTGACAGACGTTAAACAACAAGCCAGATTGAAGTGCAAATGCCTTATGAAGGCATTCGCTTAACGTGCCGTCCGCCGAGCAAAAACTCTCATTGTCGGAAGAAGCAGTTGATTCATTAGCCGATAAATACGTTTCAATATCCATAGTACTATAATAGTACTATTAGTATATTTTGCTTCGAGTCTGACGCTTTTACTAGTATCTTTGTAAAACTCAATTGTTCTTAATATAGTCTCAGTGTCTGCAAGATAATTTCTACACCAATTTGAATACTCCTATATGTTTTGATATCAAGTTATTCTTAAATGTGCACTAAAAGTTCTTGTTTAAGATATATAATAGACTAATCTACCAGGACTGCAAGTAAAGACTTATTATTATGGTAATTATTAAGACTTATTAAAACAATATTAGGCTTACCGTGCTCTTTGACGCTCAGTAAGCCTACTATAGCCTAATCAGGAAGGCTATAATTATAATTGAAAATGCACATAACTTCTAAAAGTCCGTGTTGCGTGCTATTATTTGAACTCAATACCCTCTACATAGCACTCTATTGATAGTTTCACTGCACCTCTGAGTTATCCTAAGGTATAAGTAGGTACGCATAATTAAATATAGAGTTTGAATTACTTACTGCTTATCCATTGATCTGACCAAATATATCGCTGCCAATGGTTATGGTTGCATGATATTTTTTTCACAATATAAATAGCCTGTAAATATGAATTCGTACATCGTCAAACAAATCGTGACGATAATATTGGTGAATCGACGTACGTGGTAAATGTTGGCACTACATCGTGGTTAGTACGTAATAAAATTATGATAAAGTGACGTGCGACAAATTGTACACACGTAGGTGTATAATATTTATGAGCCCATGCTAGGTCTTACCGCAGACGGGGAATGATATAAGTAGGTACATGCTTATATGTAATATAGTCTAAGGGTACATGTGTCTCCTCTGTGACAGGCAAATGTAAGTAGGTAGTGAGTTAGTGGAGGTGTTGTTCCCTCGCCGCTTGACGATATCGATTGTCGTAGGTTTGACACCCACACGGGACATTAAGTAGTGTGGACCACGAATTCTTTGCTGGTTAAGTATGTAAAGTATCTCCAAAACTTACTGAATTTGTATCTAGTCTGGTTGTTTCCTATAAAAATGTACACTTACTTCTTTGGAAATACATACGTAAACCTCCAAAGAATTACTAGGGTTGCGTATTAAATTATTAATTATCACTTGCTTAGCGGTGAAGAAAAGGCAGCGATAGCCTAGTGGAGATACCAACAGACGGCAGTCTGTTGTTAATTTCAATTTCATTCATTTCATTTTCATTTCATTCATATCGTGACAGCTTGACAGTCGACAGCTACACACAACTGGCGTAGCTATCCTCCATGGATTTTGTTTTATTCTTGCTACCGTGAAACAATATCATGTTAGTCGGTTTCTAAAAATGAATCACCAAAATGTTATGTTTGTACGCGCATAATTTCCAAACAACTGCACCAAATTGGAAAAAAGGTATATATATTCGGATAGTATGATAAAAAAAAATATCGTTATGAAGTCCGCTGGGTCAGCTAGTTTAGTATAACCCGAGACACTCTGCATTTTAGTCCGTCGGTCTCTCTACCAGGTTATCTGCGCTGTGTTGTATTATTATACTAGAGGCCGCCAGCAGCTACGCCTGCATTTTTTTCAATTTACCCGTTTTGCCTGATCCCGTGGGAATTTCGGAAAACCCCTTCTTAGTGCACCCTTACGGTCCCCAAGGAACATATATGCCAAATTTCAGCTTCCTGCGCCCAATAGTTTCGGCTGTAGCGTGTCTGTCAGTCAGTCAGTAACGCAAGGATTTTATATATTAAGATTAGTGTGGTGACCACGCACGCAACTAAGCACAATCATAAAAAAGCTACAGAGGCTTCAACGCCTAGCCTGCTTGGCCACAACAGGCTGCATGAAGACCATCCCAACAGCCGCTTTGGAGATACTACTGGACCTAAAACCGCTGTACCTAATGATCCAGCAGGAAGCTGGCGCTGCAGCAATCCGTCTAGACAAGCTCGGGCTGTGGAGAAAGGATGATAGAATTACCCACGCACGCCTAATAGGGTCCTTAACCTAAGAGATCCCGTTGCTAGAGGCCGCTTGCGAACTTATCCCTAAAACTTTTGTCGTTGACAAAAAATATCGCATCTAATTACATGAGGAACACAAAGACAGCTCTGGTATACACGAAGTCAGAGTATACACAGACGGCTCAAAAATCAAGCATGGGACAGGTGCGGGCGTATTCTACCATGACTTTAATATCAGTATCTCAACATCCCTTTGCACTCTTAACACCATATTCCAAGCCGAGTGTGTTGGGATCACAAGAGCCGAAACAGCAATCGCGTCTAGGAACGTAAGTGACCTGACTATACGCATTTTCACAGACAGTGTCTCAGTACTACAAGGTCTCGGCAGCAACTGCTTTAACAGCGGCCTCATCATGGAATGCCACCTAGAGCTGCAAAAGATTGCAGAGAAGAATCGGGTTATGCTGCAATGGTTTAAAGGCCACAGCAACTCCGCAGGCAATGACGCCGCAGACCAACTGGCACGGCAAGTGATAATGGGACCCGAGCCGATTGTACCGATACCGGCAAGCCAACTCAAAACGTGGTTACGTGAGAGAACCACACATGAACACGAAAAACAGTGGGCAAACATAAAAGAATGCAGACAAACAAAAGATGCTATCCCTGCTTAAATAAGCGACTGTCGCACAAGCTGCTGCATTCAAATAGAAAAACACTTAAGCATCTGACAGGCATAATAACCGGCCACTGTCCACTCAACAAGCACCTATTCAAAATAGGCGTTACGGACAGCCCACTGTGCAGGGGCTGCATGGAAACTGAAGAAACACCCGCTTATGTCATTCTGCACTGTACAAGTGTGAGCGATCAACGGGCAAAGCTGCTGAACAACCCCACAACCATGTGTGAGGCTTTGAACGACACCAGCCAACTAATGGCTTTCTGGAAGGAGCTAACGTGGTATGAGTAGTCGGCGTCAATCAAGTCGCCACTTACGCACAATGGCCCAAATAAGTGGCTAAGTGCGGAAAACCCACGACCAACTAACTAACTACTAAACTTTTTCTTTCTTTCTCGTGTGAGTGTTTCAGACCGCCCGAAGGCCTTTGATATGGTCTAACGATCCTTGTAGCGCTCTGATGATAATGCGACATGCGGTCACCAAACTAAGTTGCCAACCTATTACGATCGGTAAGCCAAGTCCAGCCGTCAACAATAGATACCTGGTCACTCAGTTTCCTCCAACACCTACAGCGACTTGCTCCGGTTATTGTAATAACCGGTCGAGCGGGCATCGAACAAACAATTAGGTTATAACAACACTCGTTCTCTGCGTTAACCGAGTTATGCACTCGGCGAGAAATCATCGCAGTCGTTGTGTTAGCCGGCGATTTAATAAAAACTCCTGGAAATTATGTCGTACAAATTAAGTTTATGGTTTACCATAAACTTAATTTGTACCACATAATTTGGACTTGTGACATTTGTTCGGTGCGATTTAGTTTAAAACTGGTGATTATTATTAATACTATAAACTAGTATTTGCCTGCGGTTTTACTTGTGTATGATGTCAAAAAGTATACGATTCGTTAAACCAAATTATATGAGCGTATGGGTAAACAAATAATAAATTATATAAAATTAATAAGCTCTACTACTCGTTCGAAGCTAGAATGGGTTACTAGTAAGAATACCTTTCAAAAAGTGCAAACGTACTAGTACGGGAGGAGGCGCTTTATTCTGCAAGGAATTTTATACCGAATGAAATGCACTTATAGCAGTTGCTTAATGTGTAGGTACTTATCAGCAATATGTGCGTCAGTCGCCGGTCGAACTCGCTCATGAAAGGTTCCGTAATGGAGGGATCCACTTAACAAACCCAGTAACTTCACCTGACTGAATATCTTTATTACTTTTTCGCCACCAAAAATAAGTTTGTTTTCCATGGTGTTAGTATGAACGACAAACTTATATTTACGGTTGTTTTTTATAGGTGATGATATATCTTTTAGCTCCACCGCAGGTACGGCAACTGACACACAAATTGCTGATTAGTAAACATAAAGCAACTGCTACAAGTGCATTCCATTCGGTAAATTCCTTGGAGAATCTAGCGCCGCCTCCCGTACCATACGGTTTAATTACTTCGGCGCCGTAACGGCAGTAAATTCTAAAGAAAACGTTTCCGTAGACAAGATGCATAGCCCCTAGCTCAACCTTGAATCCGGTGATTTCACGGCATATGATCAGGGACCCTTAAATTATTTTATTATATTAGAAAGAAGAAAATGAAATATGTTTTATTTCTATTAGAATTTCAAAGTCTTTTTTATTGTTTATTTACTTGTATCTTTGATCTCTTACAATGCTTTGGTGTCAAAAACAGCTACAAGTATATAACATAACATAACTTCACGCCTTTTATCCCCGAAGGGGTAGGCAGTGGTACAACTGTCCCACAACAAGTATGTACAAGTATAATGATGATATTTCAGAACTACTCTAAACAGAAGAGCATACATGAGAAACTTGATGAGAGCGAATTAAGCTAGTGAGATATGTCAGAACCGTTCCAAATGGCATTCCGTAGTCTCTGCCTACCCTTTCAAAGTCGAGTCTATATATGTATGTATACCTATTTCAGAAGAAAGGTGACTTCAGTCATTCTATGTTACCGGCTAGTGTAAATCATATCAAAACGACGTGACAAAATATTCGTTTAGGTTACAGCAATGTATTACATAACTCATGTCAAAATATCGGCAAAATATTATCTTAGATCACAATGTGCAGCATATTAATGTAATCAAAATAATTACTTAATAATTTTACACCTACATTTAGTCATGTGCGCAAGAGTTTAGGACTTTTAGATGATACCGGTATCATCTCAAAGAACAGGCAATAAAACTTATTGCCATTCTTTTCAATCGCCAAACCAAGGTGTGATGAAAAAATATATTTTATTTTGCTACAGTGCCCTGTAGCATGCATCCCTTGCATCTTTTATAACGTACATCAGAAATATTCAACTGACTAAGGTAGTTTAATAGAATATGTTAATTTTGCTACACTCTTAGTAGATATGGAACTGGATCATCCAAATCCTCTCTGTAAATTTGGAAACAATTCGTCGGACCCGCAATTTTTTTGCTGAGTGTATCGTGAAACTAGCGATAGCAGCAACTCCCGTTAAGCCTCGCCGATGGGAGCATTATTTTATTTATTTATTTATAGACTCACGCCTGTATTCCCGAAGGGGTAGGAAGAGGTGTTATATTACACCCACATTTCGCCATGTGTTTTTAGGTCCCACGTAATAGGGGGCGAGCCTATTGTCGTTACCGGGCACATTACCAGACTCCGTGCTGCTACTGAGAATTCTGAAAAACCCCAGTAACGCTTTTGCCCGACCCGGGAATCGAACCCGGGACCTCCGATCAGCAGTCGCATACGCTATCCACTGGACCACGGAGGCAGTCACGCAGCATTGGAGCATTATAAAAAGTAATTACTCATTTTCATATAATGGGATTTGTTATTTCAAATTTAATTAATTCTCGCCGGTATTATGAATGTAGGCTTGTTTTTACGATGGCTCGTAAAGCGCGGACTTGGGGGGTTAAAGGAAGGGAGTGTTGGAAAAAGTGTGGCCGATAATTAGCGTTTACGAGCTGGTGAATTTACTACCGCAAAGAAGACGGTGACCAGAGCCGCCACATACTGTATTATCGATTCATTAAGGCAATACGTAGATACTGCGTAGATATCTGTTCCCTTTCTTGAAAAGTCTGCTTTTACAATACAACTTATGTCTACTCTGTGGGACTTTATAACTTTTGGGGTGTAGATTTCGACAAATTCTCCCTTAGTGCTGCCCTACACTTCCTGAAGAACATACATGCTAAATTACAAATTATTGCGCCCGACTATGTCCAGTGGGGGACGCGTTTCAGCTGAGATGAGAATAATGATGGTGAACTTTTGAAAATATTATTTTCCGAATATTGCTACGCTTATTTAAATGTTTAAATCAAATCACGAACATTACCACAGTAACTTTTTATATAATTTCCCTCCGTGTTTCATTCGTTTGACTCCCTCAACATCCGAGTCTACAAGGCTAAAAAGAAAAAAACCCTTTTCCGCTACTCGTATTGTAGTAAAGGCGACATGTAGTTTTCCACTTGATACTCGTAACCCTGAGAGCAAAGAATGAAGTGTTGATGTATGGACACTTTGCTTCTTAACGGCGGTCACATGGAGAGTATCACTCGACACGACACGACACGGCATGGCATGACACGCACGATACGACACGACAGTAGACTATACAACATGACAGGACACGATACTATACGACACATCAACGAGAGAAGATGTACATACATTAATAATCATACCGCCGTTCGTAGTCCACTGCTGGGTAAGTATAAAGCCTCCACTAATTTGCGTCACAATGGCATTGTGACGTGTATCGTACCCCGCTGGCCAGACTTGCTAGGATTGCTATAGGGTCTATTAGGGTTTGATGGCGAGTTTTCTGTCTCCAGCCAGTTTTTTTTATAAACGTCAAATCCCGCACTAGGACTAAATCCTGTGTCGCGAGGGTCTTTGTTTTACAAACACATCACTAACGGACACAATGAACACTCAGACTCGCAACAACAATTTACGAATCACACAAAGTGTTGTCTCGTGTGGGGATCGAACCCACAACACTCGGCTCAGTGTCAAGCGGCGAGGCGACCGCTTAAACCACTACGCCAAACGTGCAGTCAGTATTTGTTTTGTGTATTTTTCTTACTTGCATCTGACCCACGAATTGAAAGGGGTAGTGACAGTTTGTATTCTTAATTTGTCTCTACACGGTTATTGAAATGTAAAGGTTGTTAAAATTAATCCTGCTATTTAATCATGAAAATTTTGTGACAATGAAAGTATGAACTAATGTTCTTTACTAAAGTCCGTGCCACCAGAACATAGACCCTTTGTAAACAAAGAATTTCTTTGTAAACTAAGTAACTTAGCGACAGTTCTGTCTAAAACAAATAATGTCAAATCCGATGAGCGCAACGAAACATATATACGTGTCATCGGAAACTAATATGTCAATGGATCGGGTTTTTATCGATATTATGCGCTGTCAGCAGAATCTTTTAACGTTTTGAGGTACTGGCGCCTAGAATGTTAAAATTTGGAGTTAGTTCATTGAAATGTTACATTCTTGGGCTTAACATGCATTTATCAGAAACAAATTAATTTTTTAGTTGTCAAGGAGGGGTAGCTAAATGTAAAGTTAAATACAAGTATTGCATTGCTCCTCCCGCTGCCAGCATCTCGAAAAAGCGGGTGCAGAATAGCAGATGGCAAATTATTAGTCGCGTAGAAAATTATTTATACCTAAAAAAGAAATTGCGTTTTCAGACTACCGTAACTTTTAATGGATTTTGTTTAAGTTCATGCTGACGATTTCATTCAGAGACAACGTAAAATCTACATGCCTAGAAATTTTTATGCAATGTACTAGCTAATTATCTGTAATATTATTCATTGTTGGTCAATAATTTAATATTTTAGGATAGGTAGGCTACTTTGAGCAAATGATTTATTGTCTATGATTTAAAAAAATCAAAGTCAAAGTCAAAATCCTTTATTCATTTAAATCACAAAGTGACACTTATGAACGTCAAATTTAAAAAATAATTACATTTATATTTACTGCCACGTTCGCAAAGCAAGGGCGTAGAACCATGAGAAAGAACGGGCAATAAAACTCAAGGTCACTCTTTTTCATCGCCAGGTTTTGCATAATACATAAAAAATTGGAAGGTGCTGCAACTGTTACACCGTCTATGTCATTTGTATATATTTACTCTACTTAAAACTCAAGCAAAATCTAGTAAAATTTTGATGTTCATTTAATTAGCCTCCTGAAATATGACATGGTGAAACAGGAGCATCCACTTACATTAAGTACCTAATAATGCAGGCAATCCGCGCAAATGTTCAGAACCATGATGGAAATGATGCAGTTTAATATAAAAAAATGTAATACCAGCCCGTAAGACCGACATCGACCAGTCATCACAAGTAGCACCCGTTCAATCATGTGAATAATAGAGTAACATGTATGTACTCTATCATTAGCATATCAAAAGACAATGGACAAAAATGTATGGGACCTGGGACCACCCTCCAATAGTAATAAGATGTATGTCATTGGATAGGCATTTTTAATAAAAAAAACTTTTTTATGACACTTTTGTTGTAACAGTTGTCCGTTCCAAGATATATGACATACAAGTTTCGATAAAAGTATGTTGAAAAAAGCGTTTATTACAGTGCTTAGTACTATATAATGCTTGATTTTGCAAACTGACTCGTCCTCGTGCCAGCCCAAGTGCTTAGGAACAGTGCGGGGTGCCCCCCCTCCCCTCCAAACCGGTTACTTGGAGCTGCGCCGAGCGACGCCCGCCGTGCGGTGGTAGTTATAGAATTGGGACTTAAGTATATATTTTAGTATTATGACGTTCGAAAAGAGCTTAGATTTACATCTTTAATATTTTTATCTTATCTTTGTCTTTCAACTAACTACTCACAAAACATAATTACATAATATTGCTTTGTTGCGACGTGAAGGGCGGACAAACAAACAGACTTTCGCATTTATAATATTAGTATTGATAACCTTTTAGTTTCCTAAAAGTTGCACCCCGCACCGTACCAACCGCTTGGGCAGACGCGAAGATAAGTCAGTTTGCAAAATAAAGCATAATAATAAAATAAAAGTACTCATCATCATCAGCCTTTAAAAGTTCACTGCTGGACTAGGCCTCTCCTTTGAAAGGAGGAATTGGTCTACTATACCACGCTGGCCAAACAGGTTGGTATAGGGTTTGTATCAAGTTTTCCTTCTCTTACAGTGCTGTTCTCTGCATAGTATGCTCCCTCTGTCGGCTCTTACGACACCCATGGGATGACATGGGGTGGTAACATTCCGTATTCTTAATCCGTCACCACGCGGATGGTAATAAAAGTACTAAGCACCATAAAAAGGACGCTTTTTCAACATATTTTTATCGAAACTTGTATGTCATATATCTTGGAACGGACAACTGTGACAACAAAGCCGTCATAATAAAAGTTGTTTCTATTAAAAAGACCTATCCAATGGCATAAATCTTATTGCTATTGGAAGGTGGTCCCAATCTGCCCATCCTCCTTTGATGCATTAAAACTTGAGACTCGTCATTGACACGATAGAAAAAGAAGAATTAGCATACATGGTACCCTATTTTTCCTTAATTTACAGAATAAATTATATGTAAAACGATAAAAAAATCGGCAAATTTATGAACATTCGACCATTTAAACACAAAATCAAATATTTTTACTGCAGTAAAATTTAACAATATAAATGTAAAAACATAAAGGCATAATTAGGCATAGTGAAAATTGACTGATCAAAAAGTATAATCTCTAAAACACAACTATTTGAAAAAAGGTTGTGAAGCCCTGAATGTTTGTTTACAAAAAGTCTATCTTCTCGTGGCACCAACTATAGTTCATACAAAAACTAGTGAATTGATTTTGACGAAATTTTGCACTCACTCAAGCATATAATGTAAACCGTAAATTTTTATTTGCCAAAAACATATCAATAATCATAGGTAGCCCTTGACAATAAGTTGTTGCTACAAACATCTTGACTACGTCAGTTTTGAAAAAAATAAGGAACCGCTTCATAACCGGTCCATTCGTTTAGGCGATACGATGTCACAGAAATGTCAAATTTATAACACTCGCACACCAGTGTATTCATTAAAAACTTCAATGCCTGAGACTCAACCATGTTTTAACGGCTCTCTTTATGCGGCGGCAATTAAGATACTACTATCTAGAGTAAATATATAAAAAAATGCATTTGGCCTAATAATTGTGATGAGCAAGACCTAAAAATAGCAACCGAAACACCACATCTTAAATAAATGACACATACACTAATTAACCTTCCTCTTCGATCGTACATTACAGCCGTGATCCAGCCGCCCAGCACGAATAGGCAATAAGTCATCAAGGTAGCCATCGCATACTAAACAAGCGACCGGCGATTCAATAACATCGCACTAATCGCACACATTACTCACATATGGAACACCGATATAACTGTAGTACACTGTGAATTATTAGTGGTTGCTGTTTGTGGTATACATCCACGTTGTAGGATTTTCTAAAAAAGATGTTACATACATACATACAAAGTCTCACGACTGTTTCCCGAAGGGGTCGGCAGAGACTACGGAGCGCCTTTTGCAAAGATCCTGTAGCCA
The DNA here is from genome assembly GCA_944739405.2 of Euclidia mi. Taxonomy (NCBI): domain Eukaryota; kingdom Metazoa; phylum Arthropoda; class Insecta; order Lepidoptera; family Erebidae; genus Euclidia; species Euclidia mi. The sequence goes on along the minus strand of OX123196.2, from coordinate 60,980,145 downwards.
AATGGCATTCGATTAGTGTTATCGCTAATCGAATTGCATTTGGCTCAAATAAAATCATTTTACTTTTTATGAAACTTAACAGTAATATATTCCGTTCTATACATAAGAATAACACATAGACCTTTTGTCTCGATAACAGACACCCGGGCAAAGCCACCGGCAAAGTTAGTAGGAGATGTGAGATAGTAACAAAGGTGAATGTGGTGTAGGGTTTGGATAAAGAGGCCATGGATGGTGGATACAAGACTAAAATGAAAATATTAAAATCTTATATACCAAAAAAATTGGCCAAGTGCGAATCGGACTCGCGCAAGAAGGGTTCCGTACCATCATTTATAAAAGAAAATGTGATTTTTTTTTTTTGATTCAACGAGTCGTAATATACCTACTCCATCCTCGCAATGTTAGGTGCGAAGTGAGTACTTAATATTCTAGCTTCTATCTATTAGCCATTCATGCAGTCACACTTGTTACAGACAAACAGCCCTCCGCATTCGACTGTTGGACATGGGTCTCTTTTATTGCGTTCCAATAGCATTGTGAGGCCACAGGATCACTACATATGAAGCTGTCCAGACGTGTTGGCATAGTATATAATCGTGTATTGCCATTTTGCGCCTCTAAAGACACTCATGGTGTGACACACTTTATATTCTTAATCCGTCACCACACGTACAACAAAAACAAAGCAACATTGTGTTTATAAAACTGAATTGCCACCCTGAAAAATTAATTGTCTTTCTAGCAATGCATTGCAATCAAACAAAACCCGGGTGGCACAGTGCGGCGCGTGAATGCGCACGTGTTTAAGTCTCTGGGTGACACGTGTCATGCTTCCCGCGCTTATTTTATCATCCTCACGTCGCGTCAAATTGACTCGCGTGCTAAATGATGTTTATATTTTATATAGTTCGCAGCGTGTTTGCGACCAGGGACAGAAAGTCGAATACGTCACAGTCATAGAGACGCTCGTCAATATTGCCAACACAGTCCATGTATGTATATTAATGCATCGACTATTAAACATTTGATTAATTGCTGTAATATTTTAATTAACATGCATGATTTAGTTTTGTATAGCCGTAAATAATAATTATTATTTAGGATTCATTCAAATGTTGAACATATAGATAACACTGCACTAAGCAATACGTAGAAGTAGTCTACATGCGTTCTTTAAATAGATTTTATTCGATAAAACTCGCATATTTTAAATTAAACTCGCATATTTTAAAGGTTATGAGTTTATACGGTTAATATGCCAAGTAACACTTACACCACACAATGATTAATTGAGATACTAATATGACATCTTATATAATAGTTTGCCAAGTATAGCGATAGCTCTTTTAACACTTTCATAACACATCCTTCGTAGTTTCCTATACAAAAAATACACCCACCTAAAGCTCACGACAAAAGCTAGCTACAAACAAACAGCAGTACAAAGGCGAGTAATATCTAGAATTTATTGCGATATTGTTGCGTATCAATCACAGTCTATCTGATGGTTCACCTCGTGAGACGTGCCGTCATGAGGCGTCTTCCACGTCACTTGTGCATAATCGACTGTATTGTGCGTTTTGTTATTTGTCGTGTGAACTTATTAGGAGATGTGAGATAGTAACAAATTTGAATGTGGTGTAGGGTTTGGATAAAGAGGCCATGTATGGTGGATACAAGACTAAAATGAAAATTTTAAAATTTTATATACCAAAAAAATTGGCCAAGTGCGAATCGGACTCGCGCACGAAGGGTTCCGTACCATCAATTATAAAAGAAAATCACGTTTGATGTATGTATACTAAAATGTTTGTAAGTTTCTACCTGTTTATTAAGATCAAGTCAAAAACTGCTTAAAAATTATGTTTGTTGTATGGGTCCCTTTAATATTTACTTTATTTTTATTTAATTATATATCAACTATATATTCTGTCACTCCCCGCGAGGGCGAAAAGCGGCCAACGGAAAACCGGTTTGCAACGTTGAATGTTGGAGGCGGGATGGACGGCAAATTAGATGAAGTATGCCAGATGATGGATGATAGAAAGATTGATGTTCTGTGTGTGAATGAAACGAAAAAGAAAGGATGTGACACTACCAAGCATGGCAGCTACACGGCGTATTGGTCCGCAGTAGAGAGTACCACCAGAGCCTGCAAGGGAGTTGGTTTAATACTGTCTGCGCGAATGAATGAGTGCGTAAAAGAGTTTGAATGTGTAAATGCTAGGATGCTATGGATGAGAATGAAAGTAGGACTTTCTCATCTTCTTATTGTAGGGGTTTACGTCCCAGTCAATATAGTAACGGGTATGTCACAACAAGAACAAAACGAAAGGCAGAAGTTTTGGGAGAGTTTAAGAGAGACTTTGAGAAACTGTAAGGATAACGAAAGATTGATCTTGTTAGGTGATTTCAATGGATAGGTGGGAGTAAAGCGAGATGGATTTGAAAGGGTTTTAGGTGGATTCGGTGATGAGAGCGTGAATGAAAATGGAAAAGTACTGCTAGGGGTTTGTTTGGAGTGGAGCCTTTGTGTGACAAACACCATGTTTGATCACAAAAGGATACATATGTATACGCGAGAGGCAAAAAATGTTGGAAGAACTATGATTGATTTTGTAATAGTAGATAAACGATTGAGAAAGAATGTGTTGGATACGAGGGTGTACCGGGGGATCGGCATCCATACAGACAATTTTTTGGTGTTGAACCGGATAAGTGGGCTCCTTAAAGGATGGCGACACCGAAAACATAATCTAGAGAGGGACTTGGAAAGAATAAAAGTTGAAAAGCTACAAGAGAAAGATGTGAAAGATGAGTATAAACGAAGATTGATAGCAGGGTTTGAGAGGTTCGATAGCATCAATGATATGGAATAATTGTGACAGTCCCTTAAGGAATAGGTAGTATGTGTAGCGTCTGAAGTATGTGGTGTGATCAAGAGAAGGAAAATACGAAAGATTAAGATTACATGGTGGGACAAGGATGTGCAATCAGCAGTGTCAGAGAAGAAGAAAGCTTGGTTAGATTGGTTGGCTGCTAGAGCAAATGAAAGAATGGGAAAAGCAACAGGTGAGCACATAGATGAAGCTAAAAAATTGTTTGTTAGATCAAAAAGAATAAAGAATGATGTAAGAAATTGTTAAAAAGAAGAAAGAGGAAAAGAAAGATGAGTTTGATAGTCGATTATCTGACGATTGCCGGAGAAACATTAAGTTTTTCTAGAAATCCGTTCGCGCAGTTCGAGGGAAAACTCAATCCTCAGAATACACGTCGATCTGACACATGAATGGTACGATACTGAATGGTGAATCTTGCGTGCTGAAAAGATGGAAAGAGTATTTTGAAGGTTTATTTGAAAGAGACACCTGCAACTGAAATAAATGTTAATGATAGCAATGATAAAAGTGGTATTGGCGTGGATGAGATTTTGCAGGCACTGGGAAGTGTGAAATTAGGTAAGGCTGCAGGGTATGATAAGATTACAGTCAAAATGCTGAAGGCTGGACAGGGCATCATAGTTATTCAGCTGCAGCGCTTGCTTAACTTGTGCTAGAGCACCGGCCGAGTACCTGATGCCTGGGCCACAGCAGTAGTTGTTGTGCTCTTTATAAAGGAAAAGGTTCGCAACAAGACTGCAAAAACTATAGAGGCATTAGCCTTCTCAGCATTGTTGGCCAATGGTATGCGAAGGTACTGATTGAAAGAGTTATGAAAGTAACCGACAAGAAAATATGGGATGTACAAGCGGGATTCCGAAAGGGTATGGGGTGTACGGATCAATTCTTTTCCTTGCGATGCATAGCCGAGAAATTCTTGGCCAAAGGTCAAAAGGTCTATTGCGCGTTCGTGGATTTGGAAAAGGCTTACGATAAAGTGGTGAGGAATGAAATGTGGTGGGTATTGTCAATGTATGGGGTGAACAATAGCCTCATTCGAGCCCTGAAATGCTTTTATGAGGATTCTAGAGCTTGTGTGAGAATAAACGGGTCATACACTGACTGGTTTACCATCAACACAGGTGTTAGACAGGGATGTGTAGCGTCGCCGTGGCTGTTTAACCTGTTCATGGAAAGTTGTTTGCAAGATCTTTAAGAAAATGGTTGTGATGATGATCAGGTAATACTTGCGTCTTCAGAGGAGGAGTTGCAGGAGATGGTAACAATCATGCATGGTGCGTTAGAGAGGAAAGGAATGAAAGTGAATGTTAGTAAAACGAAAGTTACGGTTTTTTAAAAGGAGGAATGTGTTACGGCTTGCAATATTGTGATTGATGGGCAATGAGTGGAACAAGTGAATGAGTTTGTATATTAAGGTACGCTGTTTACAAGAAATGGTAAGAATGAAGAAGATATTGAAAGAAGAGTAAATGCAGGTAATAGAGTGAATGGAGCTCTTCAGGCGTTTATGAACAGCCAAAACGTGTCCAAAAAGGCACGATTAGCTGTGCACAGAGGGGTGTTAGTACTGACACTTATGTACGGTAGTGAAGATTAGGTATGGTAGAGGAGACATGAAAGTAGAATAAATGCTGTAGAAATGAAAGCACTGAGAAGTATGTGTGGTGTGTCTATGAATGACAGAGTAAAGAATTGTGTGATAAGAGAGTATTGTGGTGTAAAATAGAATCATCGAGAAAGGGATGCTTAAGTAGTTTGGGCACATGGAGAGGATGGATGACGAAAGACTGACCAAGCAGATATACAAGGCAAGTGTGATTGGGACAACACAAAGGGGAACACCAAGACGGACGTTCTCTGACCAGATCAGAGACCTCCTTAAAACAGGAAAGGTTAGAAGTATCCTAAACGGAAGAACATGCATGAAGAATTTGATGGGAGTGAATGAAGCAAGAGAGATATTTCAGGATCGTTGCAAATGGCGTCCCGTAGTGTCTGCCTACCCCTCCGGGAAACAGGCGTGAGTCTATGTATGTATGTATTTTGTAAAAATTTAAGCCTATCTATTACCGTTAGTAATACGAAAAAAACACGTTTATTGTATGGGCTCTTAATATTTTAATTATTTTTAGTATTTGTTGTTATAGCGACAACGGAAATACAAATTTTGTGTAAATTTTAGCTTTCTAGCTATCACGGTTTATGAGATACAGCCTGGTGACAGATAGACAGACAGACGGACAGCGGAGGCTAATAGGATCCCGTTTTTACCTTTTAGGTATGGAACCCTAATAAAAATGAATCACTGAAATGTTTGTACGCGCACAACTTCCAAACGTCTGTTTCAAATCGGATAAAGCTTTATTTTATGTGGTCGTTATTGTCAGGCAAATCGTGAGGGAAAGAAAAATTATAGCTAAAAAATATGCCAGTTCGCCAGGTAGTATTTTATAATACTAGCTGTCTTGTCTAAAGTTGTTTGTACCTCTTAGCAAACTACGAAATTGCAGGAATTTATTGTTTACTATTATTTTATTTCATGATGTACGGATATCTATCTTACGGTTAGTAGTCTTACCGAGTTTGACTGAGCTGAGAAAACTTAGCCTTTTCACAGACGACTGTTGTCTGATCTCCCTATGTACTACTTTTTGTTAAACAAAAAAGTTAAATAAATCAAGAAAACAATGTAAGTTTCTGTTTGATTTTTTAGCGGATTTAAGAATATTTCGCCTGCCCCATTTTGTTTCTGCCCTGTATTGGACGTTAGGGTGAAAGTTTTATCAATTGTCAGTCAACTGTTGTCGGCCGGCTGTTTGGAATAGTTTCCGACAAGCGGCCGCTGATACGACTTTCATTATTGGATTTATTTTGTTGTGAATTCTGGTATAGAAGGTTCTTTATGTGATGTTTATCCTGCTCCTGTTATAAGCGTGAAAGTTTGTGACTTTGTGAGGATGGGTGGTGGATTTAACTAGTTTACGCAGAATGTATTTAATGCATCGGGATAGAATGTAGCAGTAACATCTATGAATATTATAAAAGGAAGCCCCTTTTCTTCCTGTCTGTTTGTATGAACGCGATGAACTCAAGAACGGATGTTTGTACGATTTTTACCAATAAGTAGGGTGATACCTGTGGAAGATTTAGGTGGAAGTGAAGAAAACGGAAGGTTTGGGAATATCATGTGGGCGGCGCCCAGTTGTTAATAAATAAATCGTTACATCAAGAGTTACTTTTAATATTAATTTTAACTAATCTTATACTAATATATAAAGCTGAAGAGTTTGTTTGTTTGTTTGGTTGAACGCGCTAATCTTGGGATCTACTGGTCCGATTTGAAAAATTATGTCAGTGTTAGATAGGTCATATATCGAGAAAGGCTATATGCCTTACAATATCACGCTATAAGCGACGGGAGCGGAGTAGTAGCCTAAAATAACGCGGGTGTAACCGCGGGCTCATCTAGTACTTTTATAAATTAGTGCAGTACTTATAATTATATAGGTAAGTATGGAATTATTGATGTGATTTGTATAAGGCAAGTGTGAATCAGACAGGACAAAGGGTAAGACATAGGCGGACGTTCTCTGACCAGATTGGAGACATCCTAAAAAAAGGACAGGTCAGAAGTACCCTAAACAGAAGAGCGTGCATGAGAAACTTGATGGGAATTAATGAAGCAAGAGAGGTATATCAGGATCGTTGCAAATGGCGTTCTATAGTCTCTGCCTACCCCTTCGGGAAACAGGCGTGAGTCAATATGCATGTATGTATGTAAATAAACATGTATGATTATTGGGTAACATTCCTTGTTGTCCCCTATAGAGATCAATAGATCACACAAAGAGTGGTCTCGTAATCGGACCTCCAATAATCAATGCAGTTTAAAACGGTGGGTGTTTACACGACTACACCATCGCATCCGTGCAAATCGCGCATTCATTACCCGCTCGGTCCGATCATGTATAAACACGCCTTAACTACGCGATAATTCGTACGGTGAAGTCTTACTGAATGTCCGAGCTGATACGGACTGAGCTTTGATACAGGGTTATTTGATGTGGCACATCATCAGGCTTTATCGGAGCGCGTTCGCCTGGAGGCATCCGAAGTTGGTGCACGGTATATGCCATTATGTCAAATTGATGATTTAAAATATTGTTAGATTTTACGAAATAATCAAAATGGTTTAGTTATCACTTAATAATAGAATAAAAAAATCAATAGAATCAAAAGACTTGCTTCAGCCGTGGTCGTGGCGGGAGTCCCGCCGCGTACCTCAACTTTTATTTATTCTGAGCTGGGTATATAAGCTGGGTCTGTTAGCGAGTAAAGAGCACGGCATTTTCTTTTAATATTAAAAATACACAGCATGTAGAGCAATACTGATATTAGCGATGTTAATAAAATTGTGGCAAATAACGACCGAGATGTTGAAAGTATATAGACCGAATCTATATACGTTCAATACCAAGTAATTCAGAGTAGTAATATATTCTATTATTACACTTCTATCAGAAGAATAATGGTTTTACGACCGACGGAAATACCTTTGTGTACCCACATGTATATATCCAATCTCTTTGCCCTCATCAAACATCCGATAATTGGGACACATGTAGGTTCTATTTAAACAGTGTTCAAAAATAGATCTTTTGTTACCCGCAGTTTCATTAAAGCGGTCTTTGAAATCAGCAGATTATCAAACAAATTTTCAGTCTCTATTATATCCTTAGATGAGGAATATAAAAAAAATGTAAGTCACTGTCTTAAAATTAATTCAAAAGTACGCAAGACAAGAGACGAGACGCAAAATTCATTACTAGTGAAAGAGTAGTCTTAAAAACAATAAACGTGTTTCAAACTTCAGTAGTTGTTTAAATTGTATGTATTGTTGCTTTAAATTGTATCTAATAGGTAGGTTTATAGTATACAAAACAAATTTGACTTGTACCGCACCAGATGATAAAAAATTACAATCGGTGTGGCACCAGCCAAAACTGTCTTGTACGCTACCGACTTGTATCGCACCACAGGAACTAGTCAGTATAGGCTAGTGCAGTCAGTACATTCTGACGTATTTCGTCTATAACACAAGATGCGATAAGAAAGTTCACTTGCTAAATTTCACTGCATCTATAATAGACGCTCTGATCAAAACTAAACTTACTGATAAAATTACTGTCGGAATAAAAGTCGACAATTAAGAAAAACAATGAATAGCAGAGATGCCGACAAGAAAGTAAGAAGTGTTGACACGTACTGCAAAGAATGCGACAAAAAGATATGTTTGGCATGCTACAAAAAATCGCATAAGAATATTTAGGTTTTGTGAATTACTTTTTCCTTGAATAATTATACACATCGATGTCGATATTTTGTTTCACTATATTTCCCTTCCCTATAAAACTATCGACACAACAAACCTTGCCCTACCGCCGTGATGCGGTCCAAGATGAATCCGTATTGTAATTTAAATGTCATATAATTACTAAAATAAAGTTTGCATTCTGTGGCGACGAAAAATGTATCTAAATGAATATGTCAACTTGCTATTGCAGGCATAAAATTATATATTTTTATAAAAATCAAAGATTTATTAGGCAAAACTTATTCATTTGTTTACAAACCATTATCGTCTTGTATCGCACAAGAATAAAAAAACGGTACAAGTCAAAATTGGTATGTATAGCCCTGTACGTAATTTGTAGTTTTATGGTGTATGTAAGACAAAGAAGAATTAATAGTCATGTGATGATGATGTGAGTTATCCTAGATTAAGACTCATGTGATGATGATAATGTCAGTTATCCTAGATTAAGACTATATATTCAATGTACTAATTATGATTAAATGAGTATTAAATCATACTTGAAGTGATCACGTTGTTTCTCTTGACTCACCGGAATCGAACCCTTATATGGCGACCCTGCCAGCGCGACGCGATGTGCCGTTAAAGGAATCGTTAACATAAACATTGAGTGGTTTGTGAAGTTTTAAGACAAATAATGATTTCATTACGTTGGAACGATTTCTTACTACTTGGCGTAACGAAAAACTCGCGAAAAACAGTTCAAACGTACGAACGTTTGAACTGTTTTTCGCGAGTTTTTCGTTTTACAAAGAGACAATATTGGCAAGCAACAGTCTAAAGAGCAAGAAGTGATAATAGCGCAAAACGGCGCTGGAAATTCCGCTGCTACGGACCAGTTGTTGCAGCATGCAAGTAGCACAAACTATATTCTCATAACAATTTGTGTTGTTTTGGCTGTTGGAGGAGCGGTATTGCTGTTGCGTTTGTATAGAAAATGCCATGGCATATGTATCGAGAGAGGCATCAATGAGTACGAGTTGCGAAGATCGTTGAGCTTGTTCCGTAGACAGGCCACTGGTGTCCCGCCTGCTGGAACTTCTCCGGCGTGAGTACAGAGTGGGTGATTTGTGCCAAAATAAGTGCGTACGGTAAAAAGAGCGTGAGGTAAAAAGTGCAGCTAGTGTAGTCAAAAATCAATTATTTATAAAATGTGTATCGTAAAAACGTTATACACCTATTTTACTCATATATCTTAGATATTATTTTCTTTTAATTTGACCTTGTATGTGGTCTATATTTAATTTTTCTTATAAATATCTAATGTCATGATATCGTGACGATTATATTATTAATATCTAGACTTAAGTAATATGTTATGGCAAATGAGGCTAAGTAGGTATTTGATAAATTAAAGTATATTAAAGATTACCTCACCAAACTAGGCCCGAGTCGAAGGTCATCTACTATAAGAGAAATTAAATTACATGAGACAAATGATATATATACACAGTTTTGTTCTTTACAAAAGATAAATTGTTTAAATATAAAGAGTAAGGAAATCGAGAGTGATGAAATCAATATTGTGACAGACTTATGTACAAAAATAATTAAATTATATTCAAGAATTGTTCAGCTTTGTTCGGATAGTACAGAGGTTACGATAAACACCATGGAGAAATTTGATCTGAAAACTGTCAATGCATTGTTGCCCGTAATGACAGGGGATATTGATACAACCAAACGTTTAATCTCAAGTATCGAAATGTATGACTCTATGATTGATGATAGTGGCAAAAAGCGACTGATCCAATTTGTTTTAATGTCCCGTATATCAGAAAGCGCCAAGCTGCGCATGCGTAATGATTATTCATCTGTTACAGATTTAATTAGTGACATGCGTAACATATTGTTGCCCAAAAAATCAGACACAGCGATCCAGAATAAGCTGCACCATGCGAGGCAAAATAACAAGAGTATTGAGGAGTACGGTAAGGAACTGGAGCAGTTATTCGTGGATTTGACTATTACACAGGCTAACGGCGATTCCGGAGCATATATAACATTGAGGCCAATAAATGAGCGTATTGCGATTAAAAGATTTGCCGACGGCCTGCGTAACAGTTGAGTCAGTACGATTATTGCAGCACAAAATTATAGCACTTTAAAGGATGCCATCCAAGGTGCATTGGACGAGATGGCGCCGAATGCAGAAGGCGAACGAGTGATGAGCTTCCATCAAAACCGAGGTAGGTCCAACCGTTATCAACGTGGTAATTTTCAGAATAGTTTTAATAAAAATTTGAAAATACTCTAGGCGTACCCCACGCGAATTAATATTTTGACAATAAAAATGTTCATGCACGAAAAAACAAATTTTTATTCTCAGTTTCAGTCTTTACTTCAGAATTTTGTATGGACTGAGAGCTATTACTACTGTTACTCGAATCAGCTAAGTTAATCTGATGTTGTCGGGCCGAGCGACGAAATGTTGTGTGGCCACGAAAACCACCACGACCGCGATAGTTAGATGAATTATCAAAGTTACGAATTCCACTTGGACCACATTTATTACCACGACCACGTTTATAATAATTCTGAGAATTTGAAAATACTCTAAGCGTGGGGTACGCTTAGAGTATTTTCAAATTTTTATTAAAACTATTCTGAAAATTACCACGTTGATAACGGTTTGACCTACCTCGGTTTTGATGGAAGCTCATCACTCGTTCGCCTTCTGCATTCGGCGCCATCTCGTCCAATACACCTTGGATGGCATCCTTTAAAGTGCTATAATTTTGTGCTGCAATAATCGTACTGACTCGACTGTTACGCAGGCCGTCGGCAAATCTTTTAATCGCAATACGCTCATTTATTGACCTCAATGTTATATATGCTCCGGAATCGCCGTTAGCCTGTGTAATAGTCAAATCCACGAATAACTGCTCCAGTTCCTTACCGTACTCCTCAATACTCTTGTTATTTTGCCTCGCATGGTGCAGCTTATTCTGGATCGCTGTGTCTGATTTTTTGGGCAACAATATGTTACGCATGTCACTAATTAAATCTGTAACAGATGAATAATCATTACGCATGCGCAGCTTGGCGCTTTCTGATATACGGGACATTAAAACAAATTGGATCAGTCGCTTTTTGCCACTATCATCAATCATAGAGTCATATATTTCGATACTTGAGATTAAACGTTTGGTTGTATCAATATACCCCGTCATTACGGGCAACAATGCATTGGCAGTTTTCAGATCAAATTTCTCCATGGTGTTTATCGTAACCTCTGTACTATCCGAACAAAGCTGAACAATTCTTGAATATAATTTAATTATTTTTGTACATAAGTCTGTCACAATATTGATTTCATCACTCTCGATTTCCTTACTCTTTATCTTTAAACAATTTATCTTTTGTAAAGAACAAAACTGTGCATATATATCATTTGTCTCATGTAATTTAATTTATCTTATAGTAGATGACCTTCGACTCGGGCCTAGTTTGGTGAGGTAATCTTTAATATACTTTAATTTATCAAATACCTCCTTAGCCTCATTTGCCATAACATATTACTTAAGTCTAGATATTAATAATAAGCAAGTGAAAGTCATTAAGTACTACTCGTTTTACAAAATAAATTAGCGGGTCTTAATCGCGTACAATTAATTTATTTTAGGTATAAATACCTATTTGTTTCCGACGTTTCGCTCGTCTTGCACCGAGCGTGGTCGCGGAGAGACTGATGAGAGCTCAGCGCCGTCTTGTGGAAGTGCGGGTTTCGTTACCTACCCTCACTTGGTCTTTATTTAAGTTCGCACTGTCGGTACTCCGACACACTACACTAATGACGTCTACACTCTGTTGAGATTTATCACTGCGGCGGTGTTTACAGTGCAAGACGAGCAAAACGTCGGAAACAAATAGGTGTTTATATCTTAAATAAATTAATTGTACGCGATTAAGACCCGCTAATTTATTTTGTATGATGTATACAAATCGCGAAAGTTTAAAATCGATTACTACTCGTTTGTCATCATCATTTACTATTCTTATTAATCCTTTTATAATATAAATTCGTGGACCGGTCCAATTATTATTTCCACAACATTTATTTAACCATTTAATATACTTCTCATTATTATTATTCTTCATTATATAAATTTCATTCATTGATAGTTTCTTACAGATAGATTCCAAATCTCTCACGAAAACGTCTCGCGCTGAGCATGATCGAGAACTTGGGTCTATATAAATTGACATCTTAGATGGTATATAAATAAAATCATTTACTTTAACGTATTTAGCATTGAATGCTAATACACAAGTAGAAATTATTAACTCGGTACAATTTTTCGGTTTTCTAAGAATTTCAACGACTCTCGGTTGATCAGACCGATCATCTGTTTTGTTCTTATCGACCGACGAATTGCTACTTAATTGATTTGTCGTCATACTCCTAGTCATGATGTTCACGACATTTTGATTAATACTTGTTAATTCATCAGAAGTAATAACGATGCGAGATAACGCGTCTGCAGCCACGTTATTCACACCCTTAACGTATTCAACCACATAATCGTATTCATCTAATATTAGCCGAAATTTTTGCAATCTACTAGAAGGATTATTGAAACTAAGAATTTTGAATTGAAACCAGGTAAAGTAATCGTTTATGATCAGTTTTTATTATAAACTTTTTACCAAACAAATAGGGTCTGAAATATTTAACTGACCAAACAATAGCAAGGAGTTCCTTTTCTTTCTTGGATATTTAATTCTGATTCATTTAATGGTCGGCTTGCATATGCAATTGGTAAGTCATTTTTATTACATAAAACGGAACCTATGACTAATCCAGAAGCATCTGTATGCAATATAAACTCATTTTCCTGTCTAAATAAATAAGGGACTTTTCATGGTTCAAACCAGACACTGCTACTGTCATTACACGACTGAAAGCACTAGGGCTGATTTTTAAACTCATTGGCAGTCGTTTCATCTGATATTGTTTACTTGTAGTAAATGCTGTGTACTTTCTGCTTTCAGGGCTTAAATCTAATTGAAAATAACCTTGGCTAAGATCTAAATGGCTAAAATATATTGCTCCTGATAAAAAATCGAGGATATCAGAGATGTTAGGCAAAGGAAATTTATCATCTTGAAGGCTGTCGTTTAATTTTCTATAATCAATAAAGATTAACCCCGAAAAATGTCAATTTCTAAAGAAAGAATTGCTGTATTTAGGGCATGTTGTTTCTGATAGTGGAGTGTCACCTGGCCCTGAAAAGACGCGAGTAATACAGAGCTATCCTATCCTAAAAAATAGTGACGAAGTCAGACGTTTTGTCGCTTTTGTCAATTACTACCGTAAATTTATACCACATTTTGCTGAAATAACAAGTCCATTAAATAAACTTTGTAGAAAAGGTGTTAAATTTATTTGGAATACAGAGTGTGAAAATTATTTTCAGATATTAAAGCAGTCTTTGACCAATCCCCCAATATTACAATATCCAAATTTTGACAAGGAAAATGAGTTTATATTGCATACAGATGCTTCTGGATTAGTCATAGGTTCCGTTTTATGTAATAAAAATGACTTACCAATTGCATATGCAAGCCGACCATTAAATGAATCAGAATTAAGTATCCAACGATAGAAAAGGAACTCCTTGCTATTGTTTGGTCAGTTAAATATTTCAGACCCTATTTGTTTGGTAAAAAGTTTATAATAAAAACTGATCATAAACGATTACTTTACCTGGTTTCAATTCAAAATTCTTAGTTTCAATAATCCTTCTATTAGATTGCTAAAACTTCGGCTAATATTAGATGAATACGATTATGTGGTTGAATACGTTAAGGGTGTGAATAACGTAGCTGCAGACGCGTTATCTCGCATCGTTATTACTTCTGATGAATTAACAAGTATTAATCAAAATGTCGTGAACATCATGACTAGGAGTATGACGACAAATCAATTAAGTAGCAATTCGTCGGTCGATAAGAACAAAACAGATGATCGGTCTGATCAACCGAGAGTCGTTGAAATTCTTAGAAAACCGAAAAATTGTACCGAGTTAATAATTTCTACTTGTGTATTAGCATTCAATGCTAAATACGTTAAAGTAAATGATTTTATTTATATACCATCTAAGATGTCAATTTATATAGACCCAAGTTCTCGATCATGCTCAGCGCGAGACGCTTTCGTGAGAGATTTGGAATCTATCTGTAAGAAACTATCAATGAATGAAATTTATATTATGAAGAATAATAATAATGAGAAGTATATTAAATGGTTAAATAAATGTTGTGGAAATAATAATTGGACCGGTCCACGAATTTATATTATAAAAGGATTAATAAGAATAGTAAATGATGATGACAAACGAGTAGTAATCGATTTTAAACTTTCGCGATTTGTATACATCATACAAAATAAATTAGCGGGTCTTAATCGCGTACAATTAATTTATTTAAGGTGTAAATACCTTTTTGTTTCCGACGTTTCGCTCGTCTTGCACTGTAAACACCGCCGCAGTGATAAATCTCAACAGTGTGTAGACGTCATTAGTGTAGTGTGTCGGAGTACCGACAGTGCGAACTTAAATAAAGACCAAGTGAGGGTAGGTGCCGAAACCCGCACTTCCACAAGACGGCGCTGAGCTCTCATCAGTCTCTCCGCGACCACGCTCGGTGCAAGACGAGCGAAACGTCGGAAACAAATAGGTATTTATACCTTAAATAAATTAATTGTACGCGATTCAGACCCGCTAATTTATTTTGTAAAACGAGTAGTACTTAATGACTTTCACTTGCTTCCCACGAGTGGACACGCAGGCACTAGACGTATGATAAATAATAAAAATACTACTTTTGGCCAAAAATGTCTGAGGACGTGGTAGAATTTTTTAAGAAATGTGACAAATGCCAAAAAAAAAAGCATTCGTTACATCCTACTAAGCAACCAATGGTAATTACTACGACTGCGCAGTCGGCTTTTGATAAAATATTTTTAGATATAGTTGGGCCCTTAGATAAGGATTATTATGGTTACTCTTATATACTCACATTACAATGTGAATAAAGTAAGTATGTAGAAGCATATCCATTAGTTAGGAAAGATAGTGTAAGCGTGGCTCGAGCGTTTGTCGACAACTTTATATTAAGGTATGGTATCCCACGTGAAATTGCTACGGACAGGGGAACTGAATTTATTTCCAGCACAATGACCGAGGTATGTAAACTATTAAATATTAAACAAACAGTTGCTTGTGCCTATCACCATGAATCGACTGGATCTTTAGAAGATTCCCATAAATCATTAAATGCATTTTTGAGAATTCAAACAGATAATAATAGTAGATATTGGAGTGACTGGCTCCCGTATTGGTGTTTTTCCTATAATACCTCTATACATTCGTCAACAAACTATACACCTTTTGAACTTGTATTTGGCAAATTATGTAACATTCCTAGAAGTTTACAAAATTGTACTGTTGAACCTATATATATAACTTCGAAAGTTAACCCTTACAATTAAAATTTAGATTACAAAAAGCACAATATGAAGCACGACAAAATTTGTTAAACTCTAAATTGTTAAGGAAATGTAAATTTGATGAATATTTGAAACCTATAATGTACAAGAAAGATGATTTATTGTTAGTTAAGAATGAAACTGGAAATAAGTTTGATAATGTGTATGATGGTCCTTTTAAGGTATTAGATGATCTTGATCCTAATGTTAAAATCTTACGTAATAATAAAGAAGAAATTATACATAAAAATAGGACAAAATTATTTAATGTTTAATAAAAAAAAAAAAAAAGCTGTTAGTTTATTTTTTTCTGTTTTGGTAGGGCGTATGGTGTATGTAAGACAAAGAAGAATTAATAGTCATGTGATGATGATGTCAGTTATCCTAGATTAAGACTATATATTCAATGTACTAATTATAATTAAATGAGTATTAAATCATACTTGAAGTGATCACGTTGTTTCTCTTGACTCACCGGAATCGAACCCTTATAGTTTTAAAGTCTCGCATTCAACGTGTTAAGTGGCCTGTATGTAGTAGATTTCAAATAACACTACGCATAGCTGTGAAGACTGAATACAACGCAATAGATGTGGCAGAAGTGACATAATATAATCTAAACCACCATTGACATGACAAGCGGCAAGCACGACAACTTATTTAATACTAGCTAACCCGGCAAACTTCAACATATAATTATGTATTATTCATATAAACCTTCATCTTTAATCATTCTATCTATTTAAAAAAAACCGCATTAAAATCCGTTGCGTAGTTTTAATGATTTAAGCATACATAGGGACAGAGAGACAGAAAACATACTTTATTTTATACTATGTTCTTTTTTTATTTATTCATTACTGATAGGCTAGCGTTTGACCATGATCTCACCTAATCTTAAGCGATGATATGGTCTAAGATGGAGCACGCTTACCTAGAAGGTACCTGTTCACTCGCGACTTGAAAACACCCAGGTTGTACTCGTCAGGAAACACAGACTCGGGTAAAGAGTTCCACACCTTGGCGGTACGCATATGAAAGGAAGAAGCAAAGCGCTTCGTGCGTATAAGCGGAATATCCACCATGTAACGGTGACGCTGACTCGTTAGTCTGGTCGTCCGATGGAAGAAAGGGGAAGGAATAATCAGATTGTGTAGTTCCTCTGCGCACTCTCCAAAATGTATCCGATATAATACCGATAGACTGGCAACACTACGGCGATGCTCTAGGCTTTGGAGTCCTGCGTCAACCAATTGGTCATCGCCGATGATTCTTCTAGCTTTTCTCTCAATTGACTCCAATGTATCTAATTGATACTTGGCAGAACCATCTCAGAGATGCGAACAATACTCCATTCAGGACCGGACTTGTGCTTTATGTAGATTGAGCAATTGTTCCGGCGTGAAGTACTGCCTCACCCTGTTGAGGATTCCCAGCTTTTTGCCAGCTAGTTTAGCTTTCGCCTCTATATAGGGGCCAAAATTTAGGGTTGAAGTCAACGTGACACCAAGAGCTCTTCGAAGCATTGAACTTGACAAGATCGGCATCACCCCAATCGGAGACCACCTTTAAAAGTAAGTTCATCCGCTCGATCATTCCTTCCCTGAGTGCTGCATGTGCTGCACCGTGCTGTCATCTGCATACCCAAAGGTACCGGGTTTCAACAGATCGTTGATATGCAGCAAAAATAGGGTTGCGGAGAAAACTGATCCCTGAGGGACTCCGGCATTGATTATCGTACATACTGATATTAAATAAAGTAAAAAATATGCTTTCAACTGCTTTTTACTTTAGACTAAATAGTAAACAATCACCTAAAGATTTATTCCGTGATCACAATGAAAGAAATATTAGTGAAAATTGCGCAAAGTGTTTCACGTAATGGTCGCTGTCATCATAAGGGCGCTTGTACACGGTAAGAAAATACGTCGGGCCTACGCAAGAATTCGTATCGTAACTAGAAAGTAACTATGTACACTGCTCGCGAAAAAAATCTTGTCTGCGCAAGACAAGACGGGGCGAACATTGTTGCGGAGCGGGAGGCGGGGAGTAGTACGGTTCAGCCTCATTTTCTCTTGTATAATTGGATGAACCCAGTAAATTCTCTTGTTTTTTGTTTCCTTTTTCATTTTGTTATAATATTAATATGCAATTATCATTCTTTTTTGCTTTGTAGTTAACATTTTTATGAATAAACGAAAATGATTATCAGACTTGTTATTACTTGCGTGCCCTACGCCCGACTGACGACTGCACGAAAAAAATCGTGTCGTGTACACGTTCCGATTGGTCTTGTCTGCGGAAGACACGAAAAGTTCTCGTGTGTAGAACAGACAAAATTCTTGTCGTGTACACGAAGAATTCGTCTGCCGCAGACACGGTAAATTTTCTTACCGTATACAAGCGCCCTCAGATCTGACACGGCTTTAGGGTAAGAAAAATGAGGCTGAACCCTACTACTCCGCCCCCCACCGCTCCGCAACAACGTTCGTCGCGTCGTGTCTTGCGCAGACAAGATTTTTTCCATGCACCGCTGCGAGCAATGTACATAGTTATTTTCTAGTTATGACACGAATTATTGCGTAGGCCCAGCGTATTTTCTTACCGTGTATAAGCGCTCTAATATCTATCGTTGAACAATAGAAGGGGAGGATAGAGGGGTGATTGCAGGGAGATGGCACTGATTCATTAATTCTGCAAAATTTTGAACACTGGATACCTCTGAGATTTTAACGAAATAATGAAATGAACGCTTTTTGTTAAGGTTAAAAAGGTATGAGTAATTACTTTTTGAGATTATTAAAAAGTATTCTTATAGACATAACTCGTACTAAGAATTAATCCAGTATCGCGTTTGTGCTTCACAATTATTGTACTACCATGGATGAAAGACAATGGACAAACATTAATATTACACATCTTTTTCGCTAATACATACATTTTAAACATAAAAACAACCAGACCGACAACACCATAATGTAGGTTAATGCATGCAAACGTTTGCCTTAAAACCTTTGACTCGAAACTGCGATCTTAGGCGCGGCAGTCGTTGCTCTCGCCACCGTGTCGTCAAATAATCTCTAGATCAGATTATAGTTGTGGTTTAAAAGGAATTTATCCCTCTAGTTATTTTAAAAGATCAAACATCAACCTAGGCGTTAAATAGGGGTAATGGCCAGTCTTATATTATTAAAACATTCAGCGCTTTTTACGTTAATTAATATTAACATTTAATAACATCACGTTAAACATCCTCCTCGCTTAACGAGTTGTTTTCACATGAAATTGTTATAATACATGGCTGGTTAAAATTTGACCTCACAAATTGATGATTAAAATTTTGTGGAACTTTCAAAGGTTCAACATTAATACCGCCCACTATTTTATTAATATTGAATATTAGGACATAAAGTCCAATTACTTAACGAAGATCACTTTGAAGGTAGTGTTGGTCTAGTGGGGAGACCAATACATCTTATCTCGAGTTCCGGGTTCAAACAAACGCACACCACTGACTTTTAAGATTTTTACGTGTTCAATGATAAATTATCACTTGTTAAACCTTACATATCTGAGCGTTTTCCAAATTGTTATAAAAAAATATAAAAGCCAAAAAGTAAACGCAGATACAAGCGTTTATTTAATTAATACAAAGTAGAAACAATATTATTTGTATTACAAGTGATAACCGTAGACGGTATTGGGTTCAAATCCACGGCGCACAATATGCGATGTTTTGTGCATTTTTTTTTGACACTGATTAAAACATGTAATATCGCTACATCTTTGGGATGTGCAGCGCACATTAGACTATTAGGCAAAGTTTAGGCTCCAAGATGATGATAGCCTTGGATGCAACTGGGAAAATACTAGAACGATGATGATGATGATAGAATGCCACATTTCTCGACATATTGCATTGTCAAGAGCCTAAATGTTTGACTACCTTTTCATCCCAAACGAGTATCACTATAAAAACATTCTTATAAATTCCTTTCACAGCTCATAATATCCGACACAATTTTAAGTCAGCTCCAGACACATTACAAAGTGCTTCAAAACATCCATCTCATCAAAGCAAATGCTTGTACAACGCTTGCATCGGCTATCTCTTCGATAAAACTCTGGACCCACTGACCGCAGAACATATTTTAAGCAGCCAAATATATCCCATTGCAGACATAATACTTTCCTAACAGATGCTTTTGTCTAATCCTGTTGTTTGGTAATGTGCTACAGCAGTAGTGCAGATTAAACCGCAGTAGTCGTTGTCCTGAACCACTTGATGCGCTCTTCCGCTATCCAAACTGCTGAAGGAAATTTCATTATTGTAAAACATTGTCCGGACATAATGCAAACAGCAGCGGCAAGTGGCTAAGAAAGTAAAACAATGTAAAATTGAGAGATAAAGTAAATTGCGAGTTAGTTTTACCACATTTTTTGTTGCAGGACTTGATGTTTTCTGCTATCCGTTGATCCGTTGGCTGATTTCTACTAATATTATAAAGCAGCAGTTTATTTGTTTGTTATGAGCCAATGCGCTGTGGTGCAGGGTTGTAAAACTAAATAACAGGGTTATAACCACTAGCTTACGTAGTTGTTTTGACAATGCCTTTCAATACAGCCTAGTGTAGGCTTTGTTCAAGAGATATTTATAGAAAGCACTTTTAGTCGAGGGAATATTCACTCGGTTGAAATTCTAGAAATGCACCCTATTCGTTTGAACTGTTTTCTTTGCATACAGATCTGCCTCTTCAGTATACGCGTGGCTTTTAGCAGTGCAGCGCCGAGGGAGATAGCAATAGAATATTCTGTGTCTCTAGGAAAATAAATACATGTACTATTTTTTGCCAGCGGGAATGCCCGTGTGAGTGTCGGTCATCGCATGGGTGAAAGCTATGTGATACTTTAATCTTCAAGCAATGTTATTGCAAAGTTTCATCAAAATTCGTTTAATAGTTTTTGCGTAAGGAGTACGAAACTAAAATCCATACTTACAAACGAAACACGAAAGGTGTTTATAATTGTAGTAGTACGGCTAAAGTAATTTGGAAAGATACGGAATACTTTTGAGATATGTTGGGGGTTTTTAACGAACACTCAGCTCAATGATGTAAGTAAGTAATTTCTTTATTATCTCACCATATCAACGTACAATCGTCATGTTACATAGGTAAGTAGATACATACAAATATAACCCGTTTACATAATAAATAGCTTCACAAACTTTTTATAGCAATACCCACATTATAAAATATAACAGACTACAACCACGGTATTCGACTGTGCTACAACTGTACGCCGGCCGCCGCCGCGATGAGACAACGAGGCAGGCATTCAGCGTTGCGTCGTTCGCGACGACGTTAGCCGTGACACTGAGATGTCAATTCAGTTTATCCAAACCAAACCAAATATAACTTTCGTAATAAACATCCGTGGTCCAAATCAGCGTAATATAGGTTAAACTTTTAAAAAAATCTTTTATTTTATGGACAAAACTATATCTATCATAAATTCATAATAGTGTTGAATATAATCATGCAAACAACAAGTAAAACTGCCATATTCCAAAACTCGCATGGCCAAGTCAAGTCCAGTCTCGGTACAGTTTAATGAATGGAGCCATAGCCAACTTAGCCGCGTGCCCGCGGGTATTGTTCGTAATAAAACGGCTGCGTCATACGGCTCAGCCACACGGCCTCAGCGTAGATATACGGCCCAAGTTATGCGGCTGAAAAGCAAGGCTGATTCTGCGTTGCGAAGTGTACTTAAATAATGGCTGAAATAATTGTTTTATATGTAAAGCATAATTGAATTGTCTATAAATTATTATGATTATTGAGGATGAGTTCAGCATATTAGAGATGGGCAGTGCCTTCATAAATCGATTGAAACGATTGCTGCTTAACTACTCGTATTAGTGGCCATAGTGCGACTGCACTTGCTAATAATAATTGATCGCCAAAACTTAAGCAGCCAGGGTGATTGTAATTGTAGTATGTAGATTGCAGCACTGCTGGGCTTCTGAGGGCACGTAAAGATGTCAGTCCCGGTCCTTGCCTCAGGAAAAGTATCGTCGGGCTATGCTGACGGTTCGTGTTTGGACGGTTAATAAACTCCACCAACGTAGTTGGCTACAACGTCACAGGAAAGAAGAAGACTGTCAATGAGACTGCATTTACGGTGAGCTAAGCAGTTACCTTGGCAATTAGCACTATGGCAGATGTTGAGGGTTGAATCCCCATTAGGTGCAAGATTGTTGTATCCTTCGACAATATTATTTATTATCTTTTGAGAACTCGATTTATTGTTTCCCTTCAGCCGTTTAGCAAGCGATAATTTACAATTTAAACATACTCGTACCTTATCAAATACATTCGTTATAAATACATTACACGGCATCACTCACATACCACTAGACCAAGAGGCCAGACTTTCAGTCAGAAAACTAAACTGATTTTTGTACGGTTTTTACCAATAGATGGTGTGATTCTTGAGAAAAATTTACCTGTTTTATTCCTGTGGGCAGGGCCACGGCCGAAGTCTAGTAGGTACTAAATAAATCAAAGTAGTAACACGCCTATCAACAATAGTTTTCTATCACAACACCGTCCATCCACTAGCCATACGCCCAAACCATTTATAATTAACATGTAATGCTATCGGGTAACACAGCGCATGCTTTGAAATATAAGTAGGTGAACACTAATTACACATTACCAGGTATATTATAATGCATTGTGATCGCAAGTAATTAGCTCAACTAAAATAACGCTTGTAATTATGAACGGTCTGCATCATCAACAAACCATTGTTTTGTTGTGAGTCCTTCTTATTAGATATTTATCCGTCTAGTTGATGTTTCGACTGGTCTAATTTTGGAGCCGTTGTAATTAAATCAAATTAGTACTTATTATAGATCGCCCGCGTGAATATACACCTTTCTCAGGAATCACACTATGCATTGGTGAAAATCAATGCAGCGATAGCTGAGTGGAGATACCGACAGACTGCTACGCAGTGAGTCTTGGGTTCGAATCCACGGTACGCACCTATGAATTTTCGGAGTTAAGTGCGTAATAAATTGTTAATTATCGCTTGCTAATCGGTGAAGGAAAACATCGTGAGGAAACCTGCATGTCTAAGAGTTCTCCATAATGTTCTCGAAAGACATGTGAAGTCTGCCAACCCGCACTAGGCCAGCTTGGTGGACTATGGCCTTACCCTTCTTATATTGAGAAGAGGCCCGTGCCAAGCAGTGGGACAGTATTAAGGGCTGATGATGATGATAGATTTCCAAATATACGGATACACGTTATGCTAAATGTATTTGAATTCATGTTCCGCTGAAGGTGTAACACTAGGATAATAAAAAAATATAATATTATTCAAAATAAAATTTCTGAGTGAAAGTTTACGAAATAAGCATAATAATTCAATTCAATTCAAAAAGATTTATTTTAGATCACAAACAATCCATATAGTACAATTCAATTATTTTACAACTAATTACATTTACACTAACTATTACTTAATTACTATTTATAACTGAAACTATACTTATACAGTTGTGGTCATATAATTAAGAACGATTTGAAGTACTAGAAGTTTTTATTTAAATAATGTCATACTCAGAGATGTGCAGCTTCTGAGAAGCAACTAGTCATGTTATAAAATAGCCACATTAATAGAGCAACGTGGCTTAGGAATAAAGAATAAAGTTGTCAACTATTTTTCTAAAATTTAATTTATTTTACCAAAGTTTCACATTCAAATAGTACTGAAGCTGGACAAATAATTAAGAACGACTTCTTAAACTGAACGGAAATTGTTTTGTATGACATTTACATTTAAAAAATTACAATAATATGTAGCGCGAAAAATTCAAAAAGTAATTTAATATAGTTTTAACTAAACTTCATAGTTAATAGCATGTCCACGGCTTTTAATTACTGCTTTACACCGACAAGGCATTGAGTCTATTATTTTTTTATATTTCTCAAGAGAAATAGAGTTCCATTCTACTAAAAAAACGTCGTACAGCTCTCTTAGATTTCCGCACTGTGTATTTGAAACCTTTTTCTTTACTTCAAACCACAGATTCTCTATTGGGTTTAGATCTGGGCTGTTAGCTGGCCAGTCTAAGACAGAAACTGATTGCGCTGTAAGAAATTCCTTTACGGAGCGTGCAGAGTGCTTTGGATCATTGTCGTGTTGGAATGTCCAAATAACCGGTAGAACGTCTTCAGCATAAGGTAACATTGTTTCTTCCAGTATATTTTTGTATTGGAATTGATCCATGTTACCTTCTATCAACTTTGCAGGTCCAACACCAAGTCCAGAAAAGCACCCCCAGATTTTCACATTTTTACACATTAAGTTACATTAAGTAACTTTCGTGTACTTAGGGTGGAATGCTGTATTCGGGGGACGTCGTACATATCGTTTTCCATTAGAACATACTCTGTTTATTTTCGTCTCATCAGAAAAAAGTCCATTTTTCCAATGCCGCACAGTCCAGTTTTCATACTTTCTCGCAAATGCATGCCGGGCTTGCCTGTGGAAAATGTTCAACATGGGTACCTTCCTTGCTATCCTTCCTTGCAATTTTTCGTCTACCTAACGTCTTCGAATAGTGCGTGCTGAGATTGCTGAAGGGTTATTTTCACCAAAGTATTCTTTTCTCAGCTCGTTTGACCCTTTAAAAGGATTTTGTTTTGCCATACGAACGATGTTTCGGTCATCTCGAGGAGTTGTTTTTCTCTGTCTAGGTACACGTGGAACATTCAAAGCGTTTACAGCGTGGAAAACCATCGTGTCTAACATTGTAGATGGTCGGCTATCTTTTTATAAGACCAATTTTGCCGGCGACGTTTTATTATAGCTTCCCTTGTAGATTTATCACAACTTTTATTTTTTCCCATTTTATTTTTTATAAGAAGTAATCCCTTAAATTTTTTTACGGCACTAAATGGCGCCAAAATTACACAAACAGTAACCTACAACTGGAAATCGATTAAGTGTAGTCTTTTTAAATTTGAAAAAAATTATAAATTCTAAAGCGTTCTTAATAACGTGACCAGCTACTAAATAGGAATACTATGGTTAGAAGTAGTGTAAAAATGTTTGCTTATTTATTTTTAGCTAATCATGTGTATCAATAAATTCAGTGGTTGTATGGAAAAAATTTATGATACCGAGAGAAATAAAAAATTGCGTGCAATTAGTTTTACGTGTTAGTTTGAAAAAATCTTCCCATTATATCAGCGTTCTTAATTATATGACCACCACTAAACCTATTACTAAATTAAAAAGAAAAAAAATTAAAGATACAAAATTTTAGTGATATTTCAGATCGTCTATTCAAAATTAATATTCATTCAGCTTATACAATTATTCGGTATTGCCTTTTCGTCCCTAAATTTACTCATATTTTAAGATCATCACAACTTTGGAAAAAAATTGCACTTTTAGGAAAAATTTATCAAATTATTCAAACAACTTTAAGGAAGATATTGAATGTGGACATGGACGACCGAGCCTGGCTACAAGCGTCTTTACCCATCCGTCTAGGTGGGCTCGTCGTTCGCAAAATTTCCAGTGTCAGTTTACCGGCGTTTTTATCTTCGGTTTACAGCACGGAAGAGTTAACTAGGAAAATTTTAACAACTTCACTAATTAATTCGGCAGTGCTGTGTAAAACCGAAGCTATAAATGCATGGAAAATGGCTTGTCCAAACACCGAATTGCCTACGTACATTTTCTCCCAGAGACAGTGGGACTTGCCGCTCTGCAACTTAGTAAGAAAAAATCTTTTGTCTACAACTTCTAATATTGCAGAGCGTGCTCGCTTACTGGCTGTGGGGGAATGAGAATCTGGTCTTTGGCTACACGCACTACCATTTTCCAACACAGGAACCATGTTGGACGATGAGACCTTCCGTATTGCCACTTGCCTAAGTTTGGGTGCTCCATGTGTTTCTCCGCATCGATGTCATTGTGGAGAAGACGTCGATAGCCTCGGACATCATATCATAGGCTTTCTTGCAGTAGAAGCGCGGGTTGAATTCGACAACATGCACATTTGAACGACATAATTCGTCGTACTCTAATCGCGTCTGGCGTACCAGCTGTACTCGAACCAAATGGTTTGGTACGAGACGACGGGAAGAGACCTGACGGTATGACGTTGTTGCCATGGAAAATGGATAGGCCTTTGGTGTGGGAGGCAACATGCGTAGACACCCTTGCGCCATCACGTATTCCAAGCACAGCATGTCATCCTGGCACTACTGCTGCAACGGCGGAAACCCTCAAACGGCGCAAATACGGTAATTAATTTGCAATTACGTATTTGAGCCGTTCGGGGTAGAAACTCTGGGCTCATGGGGTCCGAGCGCTCGTATTTTGTACCGAAACATCTCCAAACGCTTGATCGACGTCTCACGTGACCAGAGGGCTGGTTTATTATTTGCTCAAAGAATCAGCATTGCCATTCAACGTGGCAATGCTGCCAGCCTTCTGGGCACGTTACCCGATGACAGTGATGCGGAGGAATACTACGACGCCTAAACGCTTTGCCCTTTTTATGTATTTATTTTAATTCAGTTGTAAGATTATACGTATAATTTTAGTTGTAAATAATAGTTTTAAATGTACATGAGTATAAAGTTGTAAAATAATTGAATAAAAATTATATACAAATACTAAAAATAAAAAAATAAAATAATATATTCTTATAAAACGCACGGCACGAGGCGTTTAGGCGTCGTAGTATAAATAAATAAATAAATAACTAATTTTATTTAATTCCAAGAAAAAATATACTTTAACCACTTACAGGTAGGTTTATTAATATAAGACAATATAACAAAGTAAGCAGTATTTGCGGCTCTGGTACCTACGGTAAGATTTAACTTGTGTTGTGGGTATCAGTTTTCACATAATTATTTACAAGCAGGTACTTTGCTTCTAGTTAGAACACAGAATTAGAATAAAATTTAACATTTCTATGTAGTTAGCTATAAGTGAGGTAACTGATATTCTATGGTTACTTTTTATAGACTTAGCATATTTTGTGTATGTGTGTGTGTGTGTTGTGTGCGCGTGGGTGTGTGAGAATGTGTGTAGAGTTTGAATATGTTCTGCGTTTTTTTAAATTGGTAGGCAAATCATAAAATTGAGATTTTTAGTAATTCTTGTTTCTTCATAATTTTGAGTATGAAGCCATTTGCAAACAGTGGCTTTGCAGGTATATCTGGGGAGATGATTATAATAGTATCGTAAATTTTGCGATGCGTGGAGGAGCAACATATTGATGTACAGCTTGTTATGTTACTATATTATACTAGAAGAATCATACATACATATTTACTCACACCTTTTTCCCGTCGGGGTAGGCAGAGACAACGGAACGTCACTTGCTTCTATCCTTAAGAACCACACGCGCTTCCTCTACATTCATTACTCTTTTCATACATACTCGCCGGTTCCGGTGCCTCGGATCTTTCCGTTTTTTAGAACGTCACCAATTTGGTCGACGAATGTCCTACGAGGTCGGCCGCGACCGGCTTGCCCATACACGTTTGCCTCATATATTTGGTGCATCATTCTTTCTTTACTCATTAGCCCCATGTGTCCAAACCGTCTCAGCATTCCTTTCTCAATTCTCGTCACAACATCTTCTTTCAGGCCATATCTCTCTCGTATTACTGCATTCGTAATTCTGTCAATCAGTCTCACCCCACACATACTACGCTGAGATCGCATCTCAACTGCGTTAATTCTGCTTTCACGCTAGAAAAATCATATTTAAGACAATGAAATCATATAACTTCTGTATGATAATGGTATGGGACCAAACACCGTTTGATTGATACAATGATATAAAATGATACAAGGAGAAAGTTTAAAGAATATTACATATGTTTATTACTTCTAAAGTTCTAAAACTAAGTGCAAACTGATATTAAATGATGTTATGAGAACACTCGACGACGTGGATGACCGGTAGTAAACAGATTTTTACATAAATGTAAAGAGTAACTAATGCATAATGGCAAAAATGCTGTCATGATAATAACGTAATTTCACTCTGAACGATTGCACCGTATAATTTCATAGTGTTGATATGAAATTGCTCACTGTACTTATGGTGTAGTGGTGTTATAAGCTGTCGAATGGTATATTCAATAGCGAAGGCTTTTGAATTGCGCAGGGTGTTATAGGTTCAATTTCCACACGAGGCAACACTTCATGTGATCAACAAATTGTTGTTTCCTGGTTGCCATTGGTACGCTTCGTGGCTGCGTGAGTTTGATCGCGAGACCTCTCGCGAAGCAGTCTACTAGTGTCCTCCCTAAATTATCGCTGTAATGCCTTGCATCAAACAAATTGGATTCAAATAATCTTCAAAGTTAGAAATAATTCACCAAAAATGTTTTGCAATAAAGGCTAAAACATCAAATATATAATTTATTTTATGAACAAAACCGACATTGATTTATGATGTATTACTATGTCATAAATATTTAGTTTACAGCTATACGCTCAAGGTATTGTATATCAATTATTTATAATACTGTAATATTTGTACTTTGGCATGAGCTATGGACACCATTTTCATGAAGGCAGTGAAATCATCGACTTTTCTTAGTTGCTATTTGTACTTTGGCATGAGCTATGGACACCATTTTCATGAAGGCAGTGAAATCATCGACTTTTCTTAGTTGCTATTTATAACATGATTCTCTTTAATAACTTGCTTCGCTGATCTCTCTTCAGTACGCAGACTATATCATATAAACCAGTTTTATTACCTTCCCATCCAATACCACTCATATATTTATAAATCGCTCATATACTTCACGTTCAATTGATTTATCTTTTACCGGTGCGGTGGTTGATGGCAGCTAATAAATTTCCCCTTCCCCCCGGACCGCTGAGCAGTTCAGTCGTGTATAACTTATCCCTGTTAATTAAATAATTAAAACAAATTCAAATTAAAATAAATCATAATAAATTGCTGTTACGTACTAGGCGATCATCATCCCAGAAGCGGGCGCCCTACTCGTGTGGAACGTCAACTCTACGCGCACGAGCATACATCTGTACATGTGAGTCAATTATACAACATCTTTACTACGAGCTTAACGGATCACACACATATACAAACAAGGGGTCAACTTAAACTGGACGGAAAGCTACATTGTTCCAAAACGTCGATCCACGACCAGTTAACAAGACCCGTCTCTAGCGGCGGCCGATTAGAAAGTAACGCGTGGAAGAACGAGAGGACCATATAGCGCATTAGCGGGGAGTGTGAACGAGACGAATATATTATACTGCAAACTAATCTTACACTACTTGCTGCCAAGGACTCATTCAACACTTACTATAACTGCTACAACATTTCTGCTATCCTGGTAGTGGTGACAATTGTTTACATTGCTAAAATAATTGTAAATTTTTAGTATTTTTACCCATTCATATTAAAAAATAGTATACAAAAAAAAAAAAAGGTTGTGAGCGCAATGCCACTGAAGCATACACCACCAAAATCTGGAAAGCAATTACCGGGGTCTGACACCAATTTAAGCTCTAACGCCGCAACAGACACGGAAAATGAGGCATCGAGTCGTGCTTCAAATCGAATGCGGCAGCGCAAACGCCCACACGACGATGAGTTGTCGGTATTTATGAACGAGGTAAAAGAGAGTATGGATAAACTAAAGAAACAGCAGGATGATCAATATAATACGCTAATGAGCTCAATACAAGAAATTAAGGATCAAAATAGCGAAATTAAAATATCTATGTCCTTTATATCGAAGCAATATGAAGATATGGAGAAACAGCTGAGAACCATCGAATCAGAAAGAAAAGGATTTTTAGCGCACATACAACATCTTGAATTAAAAATTGATTTATTGAAAAATTACAGAGATCATCTAGTATCGAGATAAAAAATATACCCCCAAAAAGCGGCGAAACCAAAGAAGATCTTAAAAATCTAGTAGGTAACATTGGTAAAGTTCTTCAATTAGACGTGCAAGACTCAGAAATCCGGGATATCTATCGCATTAAGACGAAGAAGGAAGTAAATAGACCTATTATCGTCGACTTTACCACCACTATACTTAAGGAAAAGTTACTACTCAAGGGCAAGAAATACAATACTGGAAATGTAGTAAATAAATTAAACACATCTATGTTGAAGATTCCTGGGCCTCCGACACCTGTCTACTTATCTGAAAACCTAACAGCAAAGACTAGAAATCTGTTCTTTAAGGCCAGAGAATACGCTAAACAGAATGAATATACTTTCTGCTGGGTAACCAATGGCAAGATATATCTCAGGAAGAAAGCAGGTGCATGTCACATCCGTATAGATTCGGGACAAGACTTACTTAATCTAAAAGCACAGGAAACGGCATGACTATCCGTAAAAATATTCTACCGACTGTATAGTTTATTTACTTGCATGTACCAAATTATTATTTATATGCTTATAATTAACCGTATACTGTCAAATGTTAACATTACAAAATCCACACACACACACATACACAATTTACCACTCCACATTGATATCATCCACCCAAAGCACACAATACAAACTTTCATCACTAGTCGTATGTATAAACTACACTTATTTAAAACTTATATAATACACTTACAATTTGCTCCTATAATAAGTGATGTATACACTTACAATTATTTATTTAAACTGTTATATACCTTAAATCAGCGCTGTCCCCAAAACCTAAACAGATACCCAGAACATTTTGCTAACAATACGCGTATTTCGCTACTCCACAAATTATGACAACTTTTCTTAATATATCCCAGGATATCGACTCAATCTCTGTGTCAGAATCTTCAGTCTGCTCTCCAGATCAATTAAAATATCATATTCACAAAACTGAGAAATCAAACACAATTCTACACCTAAACATCCGAAGCATAAACTGTAACTTTGATGGCCTAATGATACTACTTTGGCGGACGGGTATTTCTTTTGATATAATAGTGCTTACGGAATGTTGGTTGAGCAAAGTAACTAACCTTCCTGTGTTGGACGGTTACATGTCCTACTCATCAGGCTATTCAAATCAGAATGATGGTGTGGTGGTTTATATAAAAACTCTCATCTCACACAATACCACAGAACCATTATTCCAGGATGCAAACTGCTTAATAACTACATGCGGACACGAGCTCGCTATAATTTCTATTTACCGCTCTCCTGCTTATCAAGCATTTGACACATTCATTGAAAGTCTCGACTTGGTTTTAAATTCACTGTCTCATATAAAAAATGTCGTTCTAATTGGCGATTTAAATGTCAATATTACACCACAAGGGAGGGATACCACATCAGAGCACTACCTCGAATTAATGGCGTCTCATGGACTTTTACCGGGACACCTGTTGCCTACCCGTAAGGAAAACTGCATTGACCACGTTATGCTTAGATCTAACAAGAGTTGCGCTACATTTGTTCTAGACTCTTTTATAACCGATCACGCGCCAATCGTTCTGTGTATGTATCCCTCTCTGACCCAACGTAAACTTTTGACCCAGACCACCCGAATAGACTTACCCAGCTTGTTATTAGAACTCAAAAATATAGACTTCAGCTCAGTATACTCAACTTTCAATCCTAATGTTGCAGTAGAATCGTTTCTCAACCTATTATCAAATGCCATCAAAAAACATTCAAAGCTTATAAACACCTCAAATAGGAAAACATGTCTCAAACCCTGGATAACACCAGGCCTAGTAAGATGTATTAGGCACCGAGATAACTTACATCTTAAAGCAAAATTATCACCACATAACGCAATTTTAAAAGTCACGTACTGAAGATATCGTAACTATTGGAACAATCTGCTTAAGAAAATAAAATCGGAGTACGATAAAAATGAGTTACAAAAAAATAAAAACAACCCTAAAGCACTGTGGCGTAGTATTAAAAATATAACAAACATGAAGAAATCAACAAAACCACCCCTTGAATTACTGAATCTTTCAGACAGCCCTAAAAACTCAGTGAACTTACTCAATAATTTTTTTGCAGAGATTGGAGAAAACCTTGCTTCCAAAATAGGTACACACAGTGCTCTTGATCATTCACCCTTAGTAAGCCACACTGAAAACTCAAAACACAACAACCAACGCGATTCAATGGCTCTCATATATACGGATGAGTCAGAGATCGAGGCAATCGTCGTAGGTTTGCGTAATGATTGTGCAGTTGGCGTAGACGGTGTAGCAGCATCACTGATTAAAGCTGCAAAAAATGTACTTATTCCCCATATCACACACTTATGTAATCTTTGTATTAGTGAGGGTATCTTCCCCGACCTCTTGAAGAGAGCCCTAATTACTCCAATACACAAGAGTGGGGATAGAGATAGTATCACGAATTATAGACCAATATCGGTACTTATTACTGTTTCCAAAATACTGGAGAGAGTGCTAAATAGAAGACTTATCGAGTACCTTGAACATAAGCATCTAATTTCAGAACAACAATTTGGTTTTAGAAAAGGTAGATCTACAGAAGATGCTGTGCTCGAACTTACGGAGACAGTAGTCAAACACCTTGATAATAAATCTAAAGTCGCTGGTATATTTTTGGACCTTACCAAGGCCTTCGATACTGTCTCTATTCCCATGCTTGTTTCAAAAATGGAATCTCTGGGAATACGCGGCACTGTCTTAGAAATTTTCAAAAGTTATTTAACAAACAGAACTCAATATGTTAAAGTTGATACGCATATGAGTGAAGCAGCCAGTCCCATTTTTAGTATTCCGCAGGGTAGCGTTCTTGGTCCGACTCTCTTCCTCATTTACATAAATAGTCTGTGTACTAAAGCTCTACCTCATTGCAAAATACTAGCATATGCAGATGACACAGTACTGTTGGTACATGGGAAGAACTGGGAACAAGTTCGTCAATTTAGTGAGGCCGCTCTACGGGAGGTAATGATGTGGCTCAGAAGTAATTTATTAACATTAAATACTCAAAAAACTAAGTACATCACCTTCTCCTCTCGGTATAATTCACTTCCTCCAATTGACTCACTTTGCCTAAAAGCCCACTGTTGCAACTCACAAATCGAAATATGTGGCTGCGTTCAGATAGAACACGTCAACGAGATAAAATATTTGGGCGTAATTCTAGATAGTACTTTATCATGGCAACCACATCTAAACAACTTGGTCGCTAGGGTCAGAAAGCTGATGCCGATTTTCAGAAAGCTAACATACTCTGCTAATCACGAAACACTGATTCTTGTCTACTATGCACTCGCACAATCAATTATGTCATATTGTATATTGGCTTGGGGTGGTATAGGTCCTACGTGTATGATAAGGCTGGAACGCGCGCAAAGAGCAGTGCTTAAAATAATACTTGCTAAGCCAAGACGGTATGGCACAACTGCTCTATACAAAGAAAGTAGAGTCCTTACAGTGAGACAGCTCTTTGTTAAGCAACTATTACTGCGTAAACACATAAGTTTGCCTTATAACCAGGCAAATGTTAATCGCAGGAACAAAAGAATCTGCTCTACTGTCACCCACAGAACTGCCTTGGCAAGTCGGCAGTATTATGTACTAAGCGCTCGTATCTATAATAGAGCAAATGAGTTAATTAATGTGTACAATCTCAACTCAAGGCAAGCCAAACATCGTATTAATATCTGGCTACAGAGTCTAACATACGCAGAAACGGAAGATTTACTTAAATAAAACAAAATATTATACAGCTAACACCCAAACACTTATTCATCATGCATACATAGATACACACACATACAAACACAACCACCTGTAGAGACACACATACACACACACACACACATTTGTTGCATGCCTTTATCTTATAAATAATATGTAACTTTTCTCTATTCAAACCATAATTAGTAATTTAAATTAATGTAATTATACCTAATGTTGTTTTGTACAAAAATCAAACCTTGAACTGATGGAAGGCGCTGACAGCCGTCACACAGTTTTATACTAGTACAGCTGTCAACGTTCATAGTTTGTAACAGCATTTACTGTAACACGTCCTTATGTACCTATAATGACAACCTATAATATTGTATTTTTTGGTAACCAATAAAGTTATTATTATTATTATGTTGCGGCATTCTAACAAACTACTCGTAAGCCCGCGAGGCGCATCATATTTACTAATGATTTTATTTAAAACCTATAAGTATAATTGATATGTTTTGACTGTTTTTATAATTGTGTATATTACTAAAAAGAGAAAAACACAATTTTAAATAATATTTATATATTTTGATTATAAAATCTTTAATCATCAAAGATAATTAAGCAATTGAGGCTGAAAATACAAGTTAACTGCCAGCGTTGTCTAGTAGATAGCGTATGCGACTGCTGATCGGAGGTCCCGGGTCGGACAAAATTGTTACTGGGTTTTTCCGAATTCTCAGTAGCAGCACGGAGTCTGGTGATGTGCCCTCTATTACGTGGGACCTAAAAATTCATGGTGAAATGTGGGTGTAATATTACACCTCTGTCTTTGCCTTCGGGAATACAAGCGTGAGTCTTTAAAAAAAATACGAGTAAAATTGCAAACCATATCAATTCTTGACACGTATATTTTTGTGTTGATACAAATTCAACCATAATGGAAGACTAAATTCGTGTTTTATTAAGAAGTTTTCACGACATAACAAAGAAATATTTATTAGATTCAAGTTTGATTTGTGGGCTCGGATTCATGCATAATTATCAATAACTTAAATTACAAAAATATTCGGTTTTTCTACTAATATATGTAGGTACCGTACAAGACAACAGTGTAATAGTTACCTACTGTACAAGACAACAACACATACACAGCATATTGAAAAAATGTTTGCCCGTCCAGTGCTTTAGAATGGTCTAACCCATTTCATTGAAGCTGACAAACTACATATTATATATTCCTTATTTTGTAATGAGCCCATAACTCTACATAGACAGACAGAAAACCACTTGAGCTTGTTAGTTTAAAAATAAGGCACGTATCCTATGTTATATGTGCTAAAAAAAAACCTAGCAGTATAAAATAAGGGATGAATTTTACCTTAATCACGAAATAATTTAAGCAAGAATCTAATACGGCCAAACGGCCAATCGCACGGCTTATGAATAATGGCTATAATAAAGAAATCTCGTGATCTCGGATAAATTAATTAGCTGCCATCAACCACCGGTAAAAGATAAATCAATTGAACGTGAAGTATATGAGCGATTTATAAATATATGAGTGGTATTGGATGGGAAGGTAATAAAACTGGTTTATATGATATAGTCTGCGTACTGAAGAGAGATCAGCGAAGCAAGTTTATTAAAGAGAATCATGTTATACTCACCGTTAAATTGTCTCGCAAATCACAATATAGCCCTATTTTGTATTCTTTTGAATAGTCTTTTAGTTCGGCTAAGAACCTTTCGAGAACTTTATGAAGTTTACTTTTACCGCTTAGCAAGCGATAAAAAGAGAAATAAAAGATTATCAAAATAATTTCTGTCACTACATACTCCATACTCCATAAGACACCATATTCTTCCTTTGAAGGAAAGAAGAATAATAGCGGATGTATCACTTTTCTCAAAAATAGCGCAGTCTGAAATTAGTTCCCCGTATTTATTATCCAAAATAAATTTGCAAGTTCCTACACGATTGATGCGGCATTATCACCCTCTTTATGTGAGTCACAGTGCAACAAACTACAGGCAAAATTCATTTTTCCCAAGAACAGCAAAGTGTATAAATGTACTGGTCAGCGGTTCTGAAACTGATATTGACCTATTTAACACTAAATCAACGACAATTATACATATGCTTTCTAAAAGATGGTTTGAGTCGGTTCTTTGATTGTGGTTGGACTGAATGGAACGTATAAATAAGATAATTTGTCTTCCAAATATATCCCCATTTCTTAAAACTAATGTAATGTCATAATTAATCTAACCCTAGAATAAACAGCGTAATATGATATGTATAAGTGAAAACATGTTAATGGTTTAAAGACTTTTATTGTGATGTGATATAAGATATTGTAACTGTTTGTTTTCCCAATAAAATAAAATAAAATAAAAATAAAATACATATTATTTAGTACCATCGAACAGATACGGTGAAAATTGACAGCCTTAGATCAGTAGCACTGCTTCGCAACGTACTTATTGCCATATTAACTGTATGTACGAGACGGTTGGCAAATTAATGCTACCTGAGGGGTTCCTGCAGAAACCCGCGGTCTTCTTAGTCCAGTCTCCAGAGGCTCAATTAAAAAGCAGCCGACCACCAATCGACCTTGCATGGGACAAAAATGTATGCCTAGTTTGGATATTATTTGTAAAGTGCCCAGTTATATACGATTTTACCACCCCATGCCTGCACCTGCCTTCTTTATTAAAGAGAAAATAGTGAATCGAGAAAGAAGGCACAAAAATAGCTCAACATTATACGGTAACACTACCAAACAATATAAATACTGCATTACCAGACCGTATAGCAAAGCTCGTAATTCAGTACTGCTAAACATTGAACTTAAATCTAATATCTGTGCTCCTGTGATTAACTGTCGATAGTTTGGCGTTTGGCTAGCACTTTAACTTTGCGGTACGTGAGCATACTGTGCAGCACATACGACACTTACCACAAGTTGTTTTTAGTTTGCTTGATGACTGATTCTGAAGAACGATGAAAATGCAGGCAATTTCTATAATAAGAAATCTTACTATTTATTTTAATACAAAAACAACTGTCCAAAAAACACCAAACAGCCAACACCAAATGGTACCAAAGTCTTTAAAACTTTTTAAACATCAACCGTTAGGCTTTTAAGCTATTGCATAGCTTTTATCGCGGGCTTGAGCGCGGCGACCTAATCAAGAAATTCCGTAACGAAAAAATACCTAACACCCTTCACATATTAATCAACTTGGCGTAAGCGCCAAGTTGATAATATGTATTATGACCTTAACTGCTTATTAATTAAGGTTTAGTTTAGAATAAAATGTTTTATTTATTTTATTTTTATTTTGTTTATTTTAGGACCACCAGTGGTTATAACAAGAATTCATTAACATAAAGCAATTAAATCAGTTGATAGTCGCTTGCATAACCTTTAAAGGTAGCCACTGCATGCACAGATGAGTAAGTAGTATAATATAAAGAAATGTGTTAAATGATAAGAGAAAAAAAAAAAATAAGGCAGGCTGCTAACTCTTAAAGATTACTTTGAGCAACAAATCGTACAATTAAAGCTTATAAAAATGTAATTATAGTAATAATAAAAAAGCAGATACATATCATAATAATTACATTGAAAGTGTCAGGAACAGTGCTTAATGTCAAACCTAATAAATGTCAAAATTAATAAATAGAAAATGTCAAAATAGAAGAAACATGGTTGAATAAAATTATTGAAAATATATAAACTGTAATAATTATATAATGTCACTAAGAATGAAATAACTTAAACATTAATAACAAAATACAAATGGCAAATTAGAAATAAAACAAAACGAAAATTTAATAAATTGAAGGGAGTTGATTAAACTGATTTGAATTAATTAAAATTAATTTATTTGATTAAAATGAATCGATATGATTAAATTGAATTGAAACATTAACATTAGGCGGCTATTAATTTAATCATATTTATCGGCATCAGCCGATTCCCTTACGGAATGCGGCTAGTGAGTCGAAATGAATATCAATTGACCCGCTGCATCCATTCAGTGATCGGCACATACGCGGAATCAAGGAGTTTTTCCCAAACTCTGTACGTCGATACGGGTCTCTGAGCGGTAGAATAGGTTTTCGAGGATATTTAGATGGTACATTAATTTGGACTCTACCTAGTAACCTTGGACAGTCTATTTGCCCTCTCAAAAGCTTAAATAAAAACACCAAATCTAAAATATCTCTACGTTTTTTTAGGGCTTGAATGCCAAAGTGCTGGAGTCTACTCTCATATGATTTTAAAGCAAGTGATAGACCCGAACTCCAACATAAATGCCACATGAACCTTTTCTGCACTCTTTCTAATCTAAGGGTGTGGACGGCGTAGTGCGGTCTCCAAATTTGACTACAATATTCAACTACAACTTTTACTTGTACAAAGGTATTTTTTTTATGTGGAACATATTACAGCGGTTCTTAGTAGGTACTATTGTCATTAATTATATTACAAGTGGTAGTTATGGTAGAAATTGTAGCTTTGGTAAGAATAGTAGTTTTGAGAGAAATGGTTCTTTTGACAGCACCGACGGTTTTGGTAGAAATGGTAGTTTTGAAAAAAGTGGTAGATATGATAGTGTTAGTACGAATAGTAGTTTTGGTATTTTTTATGTGGAACATATTACAGCGGTTCATAGTAGGTACTATTGTCATTAATTATATTACAAGTGCTAGTTATGGTAGAAATTGTAGCTTTGGTAAGAATAGTAGTTTTGAGAGAAATAGTTCTTTTGACAGCACCGGCGGTTTTGGTAGAAATGGTAGTTTTGAAAAATGTGGTAGATATGGTAGTGTAAGTACGAATAGTAGTTTTGGTACATATAG
This sequence comes from Euclidia mi, assembly GCA_944739405.2. Lineage (NCBI taxonomy): Eukaryota > Metazoa > Arthropoda > Insecta > Lepidoptera > Erebidae > Euclidia > Euclidia mi. The sequence goes on along the minus strand of OX123196.2, from coordinate 60,941,770 downwards.
TAATTTTGATAGGAATTGTATTTTCGGTAGGAATAGTAGTTTTGGTAGAAATTGTATTGTTGGCCTATATGGTAGTTTTGGTAGCATGTTAATTACGATTGCTACCAAAACTACCATATTTATCAAAAGTACTATTTCTACCAAAGTTACCATTCCTACCAAAATTAAACCCACCGCATGATTCACTTTTTTTTTTATTATGTATAGGTAATACACATTAATGCCGCGCAGAGAAAGTATATATGATATTATATCTATATAAATGTACATTGCGCGAAATTCAATGATCAAACTCTTAATATCGTTATTTTTTTTTATTTTTTGAATGAATAATTATTTTGGTGTGTAATTACACTATTAATACCTAATTATTTATACATATTATTTATACCTAGATATTTTCTTTTTATAGAGAAGAAAAGCATAAAAAGCTAAAAAAAGAGCTAAAAAGAAAAAGAAATTGTGAACGTCAAAGGGCATATTATATGTAGATATTTAGAAGATATCAAGTCTCAAACTTATGTTTCTTATTTCAGTTACCGTAAACCTACAGTTTCAATGATAAATATTCCTGAAGAACCGACATGTATTGAAAGATAATAAAAATATTTTGAACAATATTAACTTCTCATTTATTTAATAAAAGAAAAAAAAAATGTTTCTTATCGGTCACCACGCTCAAAGTGTAACTTGAATTAAAATCAAAGAAAAAAAAAGACTGCATAAATAAAATAAATATATAATTATAATTGCCTAAGTTGATAAAAAATGCTATGCAATAGCTTTACCGCGGCAGTCTCCGAGTGCCACACGTCTTTTTTTAATCTATTACTTTAAACCTTTACAGCACTTAATACTTTTATACCTCTATAAACGTCGAAGCTCTATCCGGGGCACCAAATTAAGGCGCTGTCCTAAGCGACTGTTTTGGTAAATGAGGGGGTGAAGCAGGGGAGGTGAAGGGAGCTTAGCTCCGTCTACTGCGGGGCGCCCCCCTTCATTCTCGTCGCGTGCGACGGTATTCTGGCGACATCCGTATTGCAATATTTCAAAATCGCAAGCAAAACGTTTTAGCATATTGAATTGAGATACTGATATTAAAATTTATATTACATACATAAATCTGTTTGTACAATATAGGCATAGCGCAATTTTTGTTCTCAGTGCAGCCATGAGCAAAACTGGTTTACATTAGACGTTATAGGTATTAAATGTTGACGAAAGTAGGTAAATACCTACGTGCCGTAAGATGATAAAAATAATTAAGTCAGTTCCATGTACGGAGAGGCCATTATTATGTTTGTTTTGTTTTTGTATAAAAATAGTGAGCAGTTCATAGAATACCTACATCTAATTCCATTCCTGCCAGTTTTCAAATCTGTTTTGAAATAAATTGGCTGTGACATACGGGCTGACAGACAGACAGACATTGCGAATCTATAAGGGTTCCGTTTTACAATTTTTGGCTACGGTACCCTAAAAAACACAATACTGCTCTACTAAGCGCAAAAGCCGTATCTCAACTAAAGCGAGTTACGAGATAATTGAAGTTTAGTAAAAGTTTATTTCTTTTATTTATTTATGGATGTTTATTGTTATTATAGGTATAATTAATATGGCAAAGGTTTCGAAATACGTCGCCGTTTTTAGGGGTTGTGAGTGATTGGAGAGGGAGCAGGGGAGGTCTTGAAACCCCCCTCACCATTTTCACTTGCCGGAAATACTTGGTTTCCTCTGAAAAAAAAAAATCTCCAAACATCGGTGTGTATGGCACTGCCAACTTCCACATTCATTACACTAGTTTAATAAACTAAGGTTGTCGGAGTCCTGCGAAGGGCTCCTATTTTCGGATTAAGGGTCAAAAGAGAACCTAACATAACCTATTTATTTACTTATTACAGTCGCACCTAACCCAAGGCACTCGAAAGCAATGACGCACAAATTTGACATTAGCTGTCAATATGATCATTCCAACATGGCAGTTTTGCGTTTCGTTTCACGTTTTTCACATAAAACCTAAAAACTACATTTGTAAAATGTTCTAAAGTATAAAAACTATGTTCCGTTTTGCATAATTGCCGAAGTATTTATGAAATTTTGGAAATTGTTTAAAAATATTTAGACGCAACTCCGGCAGCCAAAATTACTTTTAGGGGATTAAAACGAACTACCTTAAGCCCCCTACACTACCAATACCCTCAAATTCCGGCGACTCGTTTCGAAACCCAACCCATTATTATTTTTCAAAATAGATGAAACATCAAAAATATATATGGATATTCCTTATTCATAGGATACTGCTATGTCGCTTAGAAAATTATAGAATTAGAATTTGAGTTACTGCTTTTTCGTTAGCTCTCGTCATACATGTTTGTATGGAAAAATATAAAAAAATCTTTCGCTTCAAATATGTGTTGTTTCAAAGAAAATAAATATTAAAAGATATTTATTTATATTCATTTATAATTTATTAACGAAATACAGAGTTTACAGCTCATCAAAAGTTAGCTGTCTGCTACAACCCGGCAGGTTTTCTTTATTCTCATCGAATGTTAAAGGCAGTGTGTGAGGTGATAAGGCTTCAATACTTATTATTTGCTGTTGTTCGCGAGGCACAGTTTCATTTACTTTCCTTTTACGGCTTGGTATTGTAGAAATTTCAAGCACTGATGAAATATTTTCCTCTCCGTGATCTCGCAATGCCATCCCTTGAGCTTGACGAGAATCAACAATTTCAGGCAACTGCCAATTCATATAAAACGCCACAAGCTTCTCCCAGAAAACATCATCTCTTTCTATAATTTATATTTTTAGTGGTATACTTTCGCCACTCCACACAGCAAATAAACACTTTTGTTTGCGTGTAACGTGGCGTTGCCCCTGAATTTAGTAATAACAATTACAATATTTGTTTAGACTAGTCAGTTCACTTTTTTATCATGTTTCCATATTTGTATTTTATTTGCTCTTATACTATTCTCCAGGCCATTCTTATAGGCAACTTTAGAACATTAAATTTCTACAATCGTGTTTGGACCTATTAATCCATCTGGCGTGGCACCAATAATCGAATAATACACAAGGCTCGATTGTTACATTTTCTTGCTTTGCCAGTTGTTGCAAAGCCAGTTGTTAATTTTAGATTCCATGCGCAACTGATTTTACATTGCAAATATTTTATTTGTACAAAATATTTTTTACTAAGTAGGCTTTACTGCTGTTATCTCTTCTTTTTAGCACTATACAAAAATTTCAATCTGTCAACATATTCTTACGCAATTCGAACCAGTCACTGCTATCCCTCTTGTAATTTTTGCTTATCACTACGGAATTTGAGTCAAATTTGTTAAAAAAATTGTTTGGCATTTCTTGGCTAGCTCTTGAAGAGATCGTGTTAGGAATGACTGAAGTCAAATGTGTGTAAGACGTTGCAGAACTGTTATCTTTAACTTCACTGTAATTACAATATTGATAATTAGTTAGCTTTCCGTGTGGTGACGGATTAAGAATACGAATTGTCACCACCCCATATCATCCCATGGGTGTCGTAAGAGCCGACAGAGGGAGCATATTATGCAGAGAACAGCACTGTAAGAGAAGAAAAACTTGATACAAACCCTATACCAACCCGCTTGGCCGGCGTGGTATAGTAGGCCAATTCCTCCTTTCAAAGGAGAGGCCTAGTCCAGCAGTGGACTATTAAAGGCTGATGATGATGATGATGATGATGATGATGAATTAGTTACGTACTTTATTATTAAAAAAATACTATATCTTGTGTTATAGCAAACAGAGCAGTTACCTTCTTACTTATAAATTATTGATTTTAGAAATTAAAAAGATATTAGATGTACTGAGACATACCTAATAGTTTATGAATAATCTAAGTTTTACCCGATGTACCTAAAAAGGTTTATGTTCAAAACACAATAATACAACATTCGTTACCGCTTGTGTGCGGATTGCGGAGCGCCATATTAGCGCTGTCATCATTATTGTTCGCCGTGGCGGCATCTTAGCGCTCCAGGCGCTCTGACAAGCTAATGAATTTGAAATATAGGTACATAAAATGATTCGATTTTATGTTATTACTCTTTCAAAAATTGAAAACTGTGGCAGCTATGTATTGTGAGAATAATTTATATAATAATATTATGCATAATCGATAATATATAAGTAACATAGTTAGTCATAAAAGACTCTTATGAGAATCATTTGTGTAAAAATGTTACATATTTCATAATCACTTGGCCATGGATGAATTTCTATTTTATTACGACGCTTTCTTGTACAAATCCTTCGTAGAACTTCATTTCTCTAATTGTCCATATTTTATTCTTCTAATTATATATTTATAAGCACAGAAACAATAACACTTTAAACGCAACAAGAGTATAAACTAAGGTCCTAATTATATGTGCCCATAGTTACATGAAAAGCCTATTTAATTCAAAGTATTCAGTGTATAACATAAAACATGAAATTACGAACTCAAATCGGCGTATTATAATAACATACAGGTTTACGTAAAATTTCGTGCAGCGGAGACGCAAGCGACATGACCTATCTCTCACAGGACTCATAGCCGAATGATGAGGTCTGGGCGGAGCGTAAACTAGCAACTGACACTCAGTACACCGCTTATGTTAATAAGGTTTAAATTGCTGAAGCGTTTGATATTGATGGGATCTACCGAACGTCAAAATCATAGACGTTTGGCAGATTTTATTTAATTTTACAAAATATACAGGTATAATATGAAAATAAATAAGGTAATTCTTTAGTTCATTAGATTTCCTACAATATTATCAAAAAAAATATGACAGCTTACGATCAAAATATTGCAAACAGTGAGACGAAAGATTATTTTCTGCCTCGATTTTGTGATTTTTTAACCGTGATTCTATTTTACGTACATGAAAAATTCTTTCAAAAGTCTTTTGTTCAGATTTTTGACTTTAAGCTCTAATTTTTGCTAGTTTGTAATATGTACCGTTATGGCTAGATGCGCGACGAAAAATTAGGTGTTTCACGGCTTCTGAGGTATAACAGCGCCTTAAGTAGCAAGCTCTATTTTACGTGCGCTGTCTACGTCGAATCGAATTGGCAGTACTTCTGGAAGTCGAGGCTTTAAAACTGTCGCACTGTGAAATATTTTATTAACCTCTCGATAGGATACGTGCCTTATTTTAAACTAACAAGCTCAAGTGGTTTTCTGTCTGACTATGTAGAGTTATGGGCTCATTACAAAATAAGGAATATATATGTAGTATGTCAGCTTCAATGAAATGGGTTAGACCATTCTAAAGCACTGGACGGGCAAACATTTTTTCAATATGCTGTGTATGTGTTGTTGTCTTGACAGTAGGTAACTATTACACTGTTGTCTTGTACGGTAACTACATATATTAGTAGAAAAACGGAATATTTTTGTAATTTAAGTTATTGATAATTATGCATGAATCCGAGCCCACAAATCAAACTTGAATCTAATAAATATTTCTTTGTTATGTCGTGAAAACTTCTTAATAAAACACGAATTTAGTCTTCCGTTATGGTTGAATTTGTATCAACACAAAAATAAACGTGTCAAGAATTGATATGGTTTGCAATTTTACTCGTATTTTTTTTAAAGACTCACGCCTGTATTCCCGAAGGCAAAGACAGAGGTGTAATATTACACCCACATTTCACCATGAATTTTTAGGTCCCACGTAATAGAGGGCACATCACCAGACTCCGTGCTGCTACTGAGAATTCGGAAAAACCCAGTAACAATTTTGTCCGACCCGGGACCTCCGATCAGCAGTCGCATACGCATATCTACTAGACCACGGAGGCAGTTAACTTGTATTATCAGCCTCAATTGCTTAATTATCTGACAGCCAGCTTCCACCCACGGCTTTGACGCCCACGTGGTATGTGAGGTCGCGATAAATTATACAGCTACGCCTTCCTCATAAATTATTAAATACATTAGACCTTAAAAAAATCCGAAAACCGTATTAAAATCCGGGCAGTAGTTTTTGAGTTTATCGCAAACTGACAGACGGATAGAAAATGTAAGAATATGGTAAAATGCCCGAAACATAGGCCGTGGTTACGGGATGTTACTGATATTTAACCTTTTTAACGTAAAGTATGTTTTTAAAATTAAAACAAAATGTTTATTGCCTTCTAGAGCTTTTTTTAACTTATTTCGTTCATAGTACAGTATTTTATCTCAGGAAAATTAAAGCGATTGTTGATTAATATTTATAAAATCATCCTGAAACGTTGACGATTCGGCAAGGTCGTAGTGCAGTCGTATGCATTTCTTGAGTGTCTTGACAATGCACTGGCTGTCATAGTCAAGATCCATTTGTACAAAATAACGTTTACGCTACTCTTAAAAAGTCCACATATGGCGAACTAAATATGTGTATTATTAACACTTAATGAGTATTCATTAAGTGTCATTAATAGGATTCACTTAGTTTACTAATAGCAAAGTGAAACCATACCTAAACAAACACTATTGTCTTCTTTTATGCAAAACTGTAGTCTCATAGTCTATTTTGAACACATCTTCTGTTCACGACTTCAAAGACCTTATTAAGGTTAATTAATAATTAAGTACAATGCCACCAACTACATTGACATCATTAATTAACCTTATTTTTTCATAAAATACGTCTTCTGTGAAGAATAATTAACTAAATTATAAGCAGCATCTAAAATAGCTGAAATTTTTCATTGCTAGTTTAAATCTTATTAAAATTTAGCGTTTGAATAAGCTAAGCATCTTCTGTCCATCATATGAGGGTGAGTTTGAAGCTCATAAATAATAATGTAGTATTTGGCGGTGGTGTGCCGCCGTAGGGATGAGTTTGCGTTCCCGCATATTGAACGCGCATAATCGCGCGCTAAGTGATCGCGCATGAATATTTACAGATGCACTCGCTCAACTGTTGCCCGTGGCTTTTATTATATTAGAGAACAAAGACTTGATACTTTTTGTAGTGATAATCGGCGCTCTGTCAAATGCATTGCTTTCATGTAGCTCTCGGGATCGTGCAGTTCTCACTTCGATAGGCGAGACGGTGCTAAGGTTTCGTTTCGTCGTTCGTCGTTATAAATTGTAAGTTATAAATGATCCTACAAAATATCTGGTAAAATGAACTTTCTTGGTATCAAATTTCGATTTGTAAGGATTTTTGCTGACATATCTAAATAATCTAACAAACACATAATAATTGGAATTCTGAATACTAAGTGAAAGAATATCATGAATCCACAGAACTTCAGAGAAGAAACAGTAGGGTTTGATAAAATCACTTACCGTAAATGTATCAGACAAAGTAATCAAAATAGCTCTCCGATGCTAAAGTGGCAATGAGCTGGTCATATCATTAGCAGATCAGAAAGTTGGCGCAGTGACGATTAGTTAAACATTGCGGACAATAGCTGGACTAATGAGGCCAAATCTAGTCAACTGACAATCACTAGGGCGTTCAAGTCAAACAGTAGTCAACGAGAAACTGATAGGTATATCCTCATAATTGGCATTTTTAAAAAGCTTTTATTTTTATACTAGAGGACGCCAGCAGCTACGCCTGCAATTTTTTTTAATTTACCCGTTTTGGCCGATCCTATGGGAATTTCGGGAAATCCCTTCTAAGTGCACCTTTACGGTCCCCAAGGAACATACATGCCAAATTTCAGCTTCCTGCGCCCAATAGTTTCGGCCGTAGGGTGTCTGTCAGTCAGTCAGTAACGCAAGGATTTTATATATTAAGATTACTTAAAAACGTTTAAATATAAAAGGTCGAAAAAAATATTTATGTGAAGGGACTCCACCACATTATTATTTAAAAATATTGTATGTGTACAAATAGTGAAAAAGTATATAACGAGAAACTTGCCTAGAACCGCTTTTATTCATATTTGCTCTCGCAAACGTATATCTCAAAAGCGTATTGTTAGATTAGCCCCTTTCGTGAACTATTAAAGTGATCGGCACTCTTTCACAGAATTAAACGTTACTCACTATTTACATCGAGTCTTCCGCAAAGAGGAATGAATGGAATTAAATAAGGATTTCTGGTTAAGCGATTAAATGAAAATTTTTAGTATTAATTATTTTGTATTTGAGCTTTTGAAATTTTACACTGCCTTGTAATGGTTATAACTGATCTTATTTTAAACAAAACAATTTATTGAAGGATTATTTAACATGTTATATACAGCTGAGGCCCTTATAGCGTTGGTATTTGATTAACAGAGTTAAGCAATGCTTGCACAGGTCACTTGGATGATGATTATATCTCCCAACTTTAAACATAAATACACGGATCACATTTGAAAGTGTTGGTCCTTATTGGACTCAAACCAATCGTGCTTGGCGCCATACTTCAAGAGGCACGGCGGCGCCATACATGTAAGTTGTATTTGGCAGCTTATTATTAAAACGCCTTTTCTGTGCGATCAATATTTCCAATCGCCAAAGCTTTCCAACTATTTATATAATATTTTTTATTTGTTTATTTGTAGACTCACGCCTGTATCCCGGAAGGGCTAGGCAGAGTTGTAATATTACACCCACATTTCGCCATGAATTTTTAGGTCCCACGTAATAGGGGGCGAGCCTATTGCCGTGCCGGGCACATTACCAGACTCCGTGCTGCTACTGAGAATTTCCTAACGGTTAAACCCAATAACACTTTGCCCAGCCCGGGCATCGAACCCGAGACCCCCCAATCCCATGCGCACATTTATGCCGCGAGACCAACGAGGCAGTATAATATGAGCAATATTAATATCATTTCAATATTGAATACTTAATCAATATTTAGTAGCGATCAAATTGGATTTACGTCAGTTTATATAGAACTCGATTTAAGGTACAGGGAATAAATGTTTCCCCGAACTTATTATATACATACATACATACATAGACCCACGCCTGTTTCCCGGAGGGGTAGGCAGAGACTACGGAACGCCATTTGCAGCGATCCTAACATATCTCTCTTGCTTCATTCACTCCCATCAGATTCCTCATGCATGCTCTTCTGTTCAGGGTACTTCTCACCTGTCCTGTTTTTAGGATGTCTCCAATCTGGTCAGAGAACGTCCGCCTAGGTCTTCCCCTTCGTCCTGTCCCTTCCACACGTGCCTTATATATCTGCTTGGTCAGTCTTTCGTCATCCATCCTCTCCACGTGCCCAAACCATCTTAGCATACCTTTCTCGATGCTTTCACAACACTCTCTTATCACACAATTCTTTACTCTGTCAGTCAGAGAAACACCACACATACTTCTCAGTGCTCTCATTTCTATAGCATTTAATCTACTTTCATGACTCTTCTGCCATACCCAACTATCACTACCATACATAAGAGTAGGTAATAAGACCCCTCTATGCACAGCAAAACGTGCCTTTTTGGACACGTTTTGGCTATTCATAAACGCCTTCAGAGCTCCATTCAATCTATTACCTGCATCAACTCTTCTTTCAATATCTTCTACATTCTTACCATCTCTTGTAAACAGCGTACCTAAATATACAAACTCATTCACTTGCTCCACTCGCTGTCCATCGATCATAACATTACAAGCCGTAACGCATTCCTCCTTTTCAAAAACCATAACTTTCGTTTTACTTACATTCACTTTCATTCCTTTCCTCTCCAACGCACCATGCATGCTTGTTACCATCTGCTGCAACTCCTCCGCTGAAGACGCAAGTATAACCTGATCATCAGCATAAATGAGGCATTTGACAAGTAACTCATTCATGCTTAATCCACAATCACTGTTTCAAATCTTGCCAACAACTGTCCATGAAGAGGTTAAACAGCCACGGCGATGCTACACATCCCTGTCTAACACCTGTGTTGATGGTAAACTAGTCAGTGTATGCCCCGTTTGTCCTCACATAATCTCTAGAATCCTCATAAAGGGATTTCAGAGCTCGAATGAGGCTGCTGTTCACCCCATATATCGACAGTACCGACCACATTTCATTCCTCACCACTTTATCGTAAGCCTTTTCCAAATCCACGAATGCGCAGTAGACCTTTCGACCTTTGTCCAAAAAATTCTCGGCTATGCATTGCAAGGAAAAGACTTGATCCGTACACCCCATATCCTTTCGGAATCCCGCTTGTACATCCCATATTTTCTTGTCGGTTACTTTCATAACTCTTTCAATCAGTATCTTCGCATACAGTTTGCCAACAATGTGGAGAAGGCTAATGCCTCTATAGTTTTTGCAGTCTTGTTGCGAGCTTTTTCCTTTATAAAGAGGCACAACTACTGCTGTCGCCCAGTCATCAGGTACTCGGCCGGTGCTCCAGCACAAGTTAAATAAACGCTGCAGCTGACTAACTATGATGCCCTGTCCAGCCTTCAGCATTTCGACTGTAATCCTATCATACCCTGCAGCCTTACCTAATTTCATACTGGCCAGTGCCTTCAAAATCTCATCCACGCCAATATCGCTTTCATCATTGCTATCATTACCATTCATTTCACCTGTTGATGTCTCTGTCGTCGTTCTTTCAAATAATCCTGCAAAATACTCTTTCCATCTCTTCAGCACACACGATTCACCATTCAGTATCTTTCCATTCTTGTCTTTGATTGCTGTGTATTCTGAGGACTGAGTTTTTCCTGGAACTGCACGAACGGATTTTCAGAAGAACTTAATGTTTATCCGAAAGTCGTCAGATAATCTACTATCAAACTCATTTTTCTTTTCCTTTTTTTCCTTTTAACCATTTCTTTCACTATTCTTTTAGACCTAACAAACCCCTTTATTGCTTCATCTATGTCATCACTCGTTGCCTTTCCCATTCTTTTATTTGCTCTGGCAGCCAACCAATCTAACCACGCTTTCTTCTTCTCTCATACTGCTGATTGTACATCCTTATCCGGTGGGACACGGATGTACAATCAGCAAAGTAAAGAAAGCAGTAAAGTAAAGAATACATCGACTCTTCCGCAGAACAAAGTCCGATCTGCATGGATCGCAATTTTCAGTAGAGGCTGCCGAAGTTCTTGACTTGAATAATTCCTTATAACTCTTATAACGAGAGAATTAAAATTATGATTTTTTGGTATGTTATTATAACAGCCCAGTCTAATTAAATGCCCTAAAGTGTATATTTCTAGTCCTTTTATTGTACGAGATAGAGAGTTACATATCAACTTAGGACGTTTTATGGCGGAAAAGCGAGGGTCCGTGGTAAACATCGTGCGTTATTTTGCGGAAACGTTCGATTTAAAAGACGTTCTATGTTAACAATGGTTGTTTTTTGTTGGAATTTTTCATCCTTTAAGAGTCCTTTGTTAATAATTATAAAATAGAAAATTAAATACAATGCCATTTTTTTATTGAAAAGTCTTAAAATAGTTGACAGAACCTTAGACGGCAACGATTAGACTTAATGAGTAATTATAATTTTACTAACTAGTCACGTCGTATAATAGGCGGAGTAATATTATGAACTTATTCAAAAATAAATAAACTGTGTAAGTATGTACTTATATTTATTTAACTTTACGTATAATCGTATAAACTTATTTTAAAGTAATCAAATTGTACGTATATATAGAACAATTAATAGTCATAAATGACAAATTTTATCACAAAATTGCAACTACGTACCTTTCTACACTGGGGTTCGGGCTTCACGAGAAGTCATAAACTTATTTTATGGACCTACTTAATATAAAATAAATGTATGACTCATCTTTACATGATCTGTATCATCACCTAAACCTAAAGACATCCTCTGCTGGACTTGGCCTCCCCAAAGCCTGTCCACACAACTCCAATGATGAGCCGCCTGAATTCCACCGCTTCCTGCGATCTTATCTTCTTCTTTATAATAATATACACGGTGTAAAAAGACCCGTCACCAAGCCGAAGTTAAGCTACACATCATGCTAAGTCATACTTAGCATAAAAATACCTGGGAAACGATTTTTTTTGGAGACACATTTTATAAGCCGCTATGTAAAGTATGCGCGTGCAATTCTCGAGGTACTTAACTATCCAAGGGTGCATAGGACATAATTACATTATATAGAACAAATTGGTGCATAAAATGCATAGATTCTGAACCTAATCAAAAATAAATATGGTAACTTTGAGCCTGAATATCTCCTGAAGCAGTGATTTCTCCGGTATAGTGCAAGTAAAGAATGTTCGTAGTGATGAAATGGTATTTAAACTTTAAGGGTCTTTTTATACCCCATATAAGAATAACAACAATCTTATATCGTTTTTACCTAGACATGGGTGCACAATATTTATAAATAATAGTAAAATATATCTAAACATTAACAAAATTTAAAATCGAGTACTCATACTCATATCAGTACTTAACTAGGCTGTCCTGTCAAATCTTATTAGACTTCTAAGCAGAGCCTGGGTTCTACGACAAAAAGTTGTGGCTGCAACCCTGGTAACGTTAAGATCATTATAATGACACATTTCAGTACTTACTCTGAATAAATTGTGAGCAGCACAAGTCCATAAGGTCTTTATATTATATATATTTTTTGAAACACAGTTTTCATTGCATCATCCATAACGATCTTGTACCTTTCAAGCCGGGTCCGCCTGCCCTTCCTTTAAAATGACACTTTTATCCTCTCCCATCCATGTATACATACATATCTCATCCATGCAGCCTATCAACAACATAATAATGTAAAAATATGTATCTCAAAAGAAGTTAAAACAGCAAGACTGTTAATAAATAGTTTAGCATAGATACTTCAATTTTCTCGCAGTGCCTGTCACTGGGAGCTTATACTAAATGGCAGACTACTTAAAAGTATGACTTAGTTTTCTTTTATCAGAGCTTAATATTATATCGCATGTCGAATGAACATGTATGTATTTACAAAAAAGAGTAAAATTCTAGTAACCATAATACACATTGGGCTTATTTTGGAACTAGATGATGTTGTGTGCATGTCGTAGAGTATTTTTATCATTATTTATTAGTAGGAAACAGCATGGGAGTTAGTACTGAAACTAACTGGGTAACCTGTAACCTGTGTTTACACTTCTAACTGTTTGAGCTGTATTAACGATGAATTTGCAAATCTTAATGGATTTCCAAAGAAAATGAACTAGGTTGATTACTGTAGACACCTTCGGTAGACTAAACAGACATGATATTCGGTTTTCAGATATTACAGATTCCTTTATTTTCTTTGTCCCGTCATGTTTGTATAGAATTTATTCCCATATATCAAACTCACGACTGGTTCCTTCGTAGCCGGAAGCTAAGACGATTCAAACGACGATCATCCTTCATTCGTAACTAAAATATAAAAATTCTTTTGCACAAATATTTTTAACAAACTATTTTTAAGCGTTCTTTGAAACAATAAATTTAGCGATAAATTTAACTAATTTCTATTAAAAAATCTTTATAATTAGAGATTTTTTAATTGAACAACGTCCTAATTGATTCAACGTTTTGAGTAACAACGTCCCATCTTAACATTGAACCCACAAATTGTTTCACAGACTCCGGCGAAAACCGTCCTTTTTTAACCTCAGACGCTAAAAACTTTAATAATGTTCGTAAAAAAACGTCTTAATGTTCCATAAGGCCTCTACTTTTTGTTGCTCAATATTGCATAAAAATTGATTACTCTGTGAATATTAACTACGGTAATCGTCTTTTTACGCCAGAGTTGCGTTTCTGAACAACTCCATCGAAAAACGTTCTAAATAATCATCGATCGCTGTTAACTATGAACTGAGTTAAAAAGTAATAAATATAATAATCTGTGTAAATTTAGGAACTCTAAGTTGTACATAGTGAAGTCATACTTGTAAAACATTGTCACTTACCAGAATTGAAATCTTGATTCGAAACGCGGTATGTAAGTTTGAAAACGCCGAACTAAGATCAGGCTCTTCTGCATCTACTTGAATCATATTTAGTATTTTGCGAGATCCTGATATCTTTAAAAGTATCCTTTTTTATTTAAAATACTGAATATTTTTTTTTTAATATAATGTAAATTAAGTACAGGACACGAAAACGCCCCAATTTTCTTCTTCTTCCAATGAACATCGGCCGAACTGATGATCGATCGCGGCGCTCGCGCCACCCGTACTCCCCGTGTCCCGTCCCATGTATACGTCGTGCGTTGTTGCGCGGAACAAATATCAGATGAAACGTTATTCGATTCTATATCTCCTAAAGTAAATAAGATACGAAAATTCTAAAAACACAGTTTTGTAGAGTTTGTATTCCTTATCCCATTTAGCTATTTAACACGATTTTGGTCTATGGTCACATGGAGCCCTATTCTACGGATAGGTAGACATGGTGATGTATTCTTAACCTTTCGTAGTTTCCTTCTCTTGATCACATAGTATGTGTAGCGTCTGAAGTATGTGGATACTTCAGACGCTACACAAACTACCTCTTCTTTAAAGGAATGCCATAATTCTTCCATAATATCATTTATGCCATCGATCCTCTCAAATCTTGCTACAAATCTTCGTTTATACTCATCTTTCACATCTTTATCTTGCAGATTTTCTATTTTTATTCTTTCCAAGACCTTTTCTTGATTATTTTCTCGGTGTCGCCATCCTCTTAATAGCCCACTTATCCGGCTTAACACCAAAAAATGGTCTGTATGGATGCCGATCCCTCGAAACACTCTCGTATTCAACACATTCTTTCTCAGTCGTTCATCTACTATTACAAAATCAATCATACTTCTGCTAATATTTTTCACCTCACGTGTATAAAAATGTATCCTTTTGCGATCAAACATGGTGTTTGCCACACAAAGGCTCCACTCCAAACAAACCTCAAGCAGTTCTTTTCCATTTTCGTTCATACTCTTATAACCGAATCCACCTAAAACCCTTTCAAATCCATCTCGCTTTACTCCCAACCATCCATTGAAATCACCTAACATAATCAATCTTTCGTTATAATATAATAATAATATTCATTGTGTTTGAAATATAAATATTATTTGTGATAGGTCAAGTCGATTATATCGATTTAGTAACGTTTAGTTTTGTCTATTGTAAATTTTGACTATGGTCACACTGAATTGTCATTCGCTTCCGTTTCTGAAAATTTTTCTTGCGCTTACGCAGTTTTGTACTCTTGCGTTTTTTAATTGAAATAAATTGATCGCTTTTTGGAAAGCTCGTCCTAGTAGCTTCGCGAATTGTTTGTGTTTTGTGATCGCCTTTTGGAAAGCGCATCCTGGTAGCTTCGCGACCAGTTTTGTGATAAAGGATAAACTTATAACATTGAACATTTTAAAACTTGTGTGAATCCGTGTTTGGTGCCCGAGGAGTAGGACTTCGCCGAACTGGACCTTGCAGTAGGTATAAGATACTTCATTCATCTATTTTGGCCAATATATTTGTATGATGTGTCTAATTTAGCTCAAGCCTGACATCAGTGAAGATTTGGTAAGTAAATCAATATTGTAACCTTGTAATTCACTGTGCAATCACAGTAATATATGTTTAAACCTTTGCCCTGGGCTAAGATTGGATGAATTAATCGCTTCCACTGCAACACTACCCAATTTTAGTCCGGACTCTAAACACATTTATTTCAGATAACAATAATCCATATAGATATATACCTTAAAGACTAACATACATAAAATATTAATATAAAATTAAAATTAAAACAGGGTGTTGTTGTTTACGTTGTTTTCAGGTTAGGCTGAGTGTTATTTCGTAACCTCCCGTGAAAACGCCGATACACCACACCACACCACACCCTTCGGCCAAAATTCTTCCTTGAGGCAAGTGTCAAGATGATTAGTCGGCACTCGAACCACGTACGACTTGAAGTTCGTATTATGGCGAGACTCCAATCTCTCGACTCTCAAGGTCCAGTTGGTCTTCGTGCGTAGATACTCCACGACCTCTTCGTCTTTCGTAGAGTGATACAGCCGGGACACGTACATCAGTGTGGTTAGTATTGTGGGACGCAGCAGCATGTTAGGTCCTGCTAACCCAGTACCACAATGGTTTCGACAACTAAGCTTCTTCTTCTTCCTCACCACCTTGATGAAGCCGTCCTTGTCGCACGTGTCCTTTTCTGGGACTCTCGATTCCTCGACCTTGCGTTGAGAGGGTTCACATTGCTTTTGTTTACCCCCTTTTTTCTCCTGCCGATTTTGCTGCGTTTTGCATACGGCAGTAACGTCGGTGTAGGCGCGTTTAGGTTTAGACTCATTCACACTCGTCACAACCTTGATAGGTGTCAATGACCCGAGGTCAGCAACAGCACACGCCGTAACGCTTGCGTTAGGCAACGCAAGCAAATTCGCTGAGTCAAAACTGCCGACAGATGCATTTTGAGCCCCCGTTATCCTTACAGGTCCTCACAATCTCTTTTAAACTCTCCCAAAACTCCTGCCTTTCGTCTTTTTCTTGTTGTGACATACACGTTACTATATTGACCGGGGCGTAAACCCCTATAATAAGAAGACGAGTACGTCCTACTTTCATTCTCATCCATAGCAGCCTTGCATTTACACATTCAAACTCTTTTACGCACTCATTCATTCGCGCAGACAGTATTACATCAACTCCCTTGCAGGCTCTGATGGTACGCTCTACTCCGGACCAATACGCCGTGTAGCTGCCATGCTTGGTAGTGTCACATCATTTCTTTTTCGTTTCATTCACACACAGAACATCAATCTTTCTATCATCCATCATCTGGCACACTTCATCCAATTTTCCGTCCATTCTACCGCCAACATTCAATGTTGCAAATCGACATGTGACCTCCGACATGACAAATTAACAGGATCCACAGCTTTTACGTGCCATCCGAAGCATGGTAGTACCCTAATGTAAATGCCACATCAAGCAATCTCCTATCCAAGTTTTGACCTGCGCCACCATTGCTTTTCATCATACAATATTATTTAGCGGGTCTTAGTCGCGATAATTTATTTATTTCAAGGCATAAATACCTCTGTTATTCTCCTACGTTTCTACCGGCTTGCAACGGTTGTGGTCGCGGAGGGACTGATGTCAGCTCAGCGCCGTCCTTGTGAAGCGCGGGTTTCGGCAGCTACCCTCACTTGTTTTATATTTTTGATATTTTGAGTTCTATCCGCACTGTCGGTACCTCGACATACTACACTTATGACGTCTACACACTGATGAGTTGTGTTACTGCGGCGTTGTTTGCATTTGTTGATAACTGGGTTCCAAGTGGTCGATAGTCTGTATCCGTCCTCCCGGTTGAAATTTCTATGTTTTTTTATTTCAACCGCTTCACGTACTATCCTGGAGTAATAGTGGCGATCGGTGGATAAGACTTGTGGTTGATGTAATTCTATCCAGTGGTTTGGTCCAGATTCCAGCAGATGCTCAGCTATGGCAGATTTATTAATTTGTCGATTTTTGACAGCCGTGATATGTTCTTTGACCCTTTCAGCGATCGTTCGTTTGGTCTGTCTGATATAGGAACTACCACAACTGCAATCAACCTTGTAGACGCCTGGTGTTTGTAGAGGAATTACGTCCTTTGGGGTACGCAGATTGTGTGTTACCTTGGAGAGGGGACTATATACAGTCTTGATGGAGTGTTTCTGTAGTACTGTTCCAACTTTGTCCGTCACTCCCTTGATATAAGGCATGTAAGCCGGCACTCTGCTTACTTCAGATTTGCGGTCCTTCCTCTTCCGACGGGGTATCTCCTTTTTGTATCCGTTGCCTCCTTATGCGTTAACACCTAAACGAATTCCGTACGAGAATGTCATAAGCAGCATCGAGGAGGTTATAACGCGCAACAAGTTACCGTCTAACGATGCGGATACACTTAGACAGGATGTTGCCGTTATTTTACGTAAGTCAAAGCCGCCGAAACCCAATGTCTCCACAGAAGAGCGTCAGGCATTAAGAACGCTGCGTGATAACACGAATATTTTAGTGCTGAAGGCCGACAAGGGGAACGCCACTGTGGTGATGAATTCTTGTGACTATGACAGCAAAATACGGAATTTGTTAAGTGACACACTAATATATAAACCTGTGTCTTATAACCCGACAGCCAGAGTAACGAAACGCATTCGAGCTTTGACAAAGGACCATAGAAACGTGTTCGCGGAAGATGACTTTGAACGTCTACACAAACCCCAAATCGTGCAGCCGCCCAAGATTTACGGTTTGCCTAAAGTCCACAAGACAAATGTACCATTGCGGCCGATAGTGAGTCAAATAAATTCACCGACATATGGTTTGGCGAAACACATCAGCAAGGTACTGCAACCGTTAGTAGGTAA